>CM038146.1:154168671-154741964 GCA_021437245.1 Aegilops speltoides | reverse complement strand
CACGCGATTCGATGCAGGAACTATTTGTGGGACCGTAGCTCCTTCCGTGTATGCTTCCCTTGTTGGAGCAGCTATGTGAGTCGGAAGACGGTGTGTCCAAGATGCAGATAATGCATAAAGTTAAGAACGACATATCTCTTTGATCCAAGAAATACACTAAGAGATCAACAAAGAAGGTACGAGAGTTGTCACACGCCTGCTGATCAAGACTAAATTGGGGTCACACGATTTTATTTTATTTTGGTATCGTCTGATCCACGCCGGATGGCTTGATGGCCGCCTTGTGCCTCCCTGCCGACACTATTCGAATCTTCCCAAGAGCCAGCGACCAACGGCAGAGCAGCTCGCCTCCACCGTCCGTGGCCCCGCCCAAAACTCGCGCCTCGCCCCATCAAGACCGCCATGGTTGCGCCGCCCGGCCAATCCACAAAGACTTCGTCATCCAGATCCGCAGCGGCAAGTTCTTCAACCCACGATCTCTAAAAGATAGTCATCTGCTACCGCTCACCGCAAACTTCCGACTCCGCACCCTTACATTAGATACCAGCCAATCGGTAGCCTAGGAGCTCCGCCGCCTCGAGGGGTGCTGCTTCCCATTGGGAATCGATTGGCCCAGAATAAAAATTCAGACAACTGACACCTAAATAAAGTGATTTCAGATGAGGGTGCGACCTATCTGGCGGCATGGTGAAGTAGGCAGCTCCAGCTGCCGAGTCGGTGAGGCCGGCGCGGTTGCGGTGGTGACCGACAATAGGGAAAGAGCGATGTCACGACAGTCGACGGCTACACGGAAGCAGCGCCAGACTCGACGGATCCGGTTGAGCCGCCCGCGCGCGGAACAACGCGGGGTGAATCGGCCCGACACGGTTCACGCTGCCGCCGCGAGGCAGCACCAAAGAAGACGGAGTAAGAGGCACACGCCCAAAGGCACGACGGCAATTGGACAGCGCCTCCGCATTAGGGAGGAGGGCGGCTGTGAAATTGGTGCAAGGGGAGGCGCCATGGAGGTGGGGCTGAGGTTTCATGCTCTGGAGAAGGGAGCTTCCTGGGAGAAGGTGATTTGATGCCCACGAGGTATGAATGGGGCGGCCGGGGGATTGGGAGGAGGGAACCATGTCTTATGGACGATTTGTCCGAAATGTGAGGGGAGTTATAGTTCTACCCTTGCCTATAGGCTTCTCGGCTTGGGTCTGTACCGAGGGTTGGGGATAGTAGAGTAACTTTGCTTCTCCCCAAATAGTGGGCGGAGCGATTTCAAGTAGGAGGGCGGTTTTGAACTATAGTGGTGCGAGCTAATTCAAGCGAGGAGAGCGTGTTTTGAAATAGTGGGCGCGAGCTATTTCGAGCGAGGAGAGCGGTTTTGCCGATTATGGTTTATGAATTATTCGCACATGTCATTTCGCCGAGGAGAAGGCGCTTGGATGAAGTTATTAACCTACCTCGATGTACAACGGGCCAATTGATGCGTGTCCCACATAGGACGGTAATTTCAAGATCTCCCATTTATTTGCTTGGGCGAATTCCACCGAGCAGAGAGGATGTTTAACGGTTCGCTCAAATTTTGGGAGAACGAGCATCCACGCCTCACCTTACCAAGTCGATTCAATCAAATTTTGAAATATTAGCTTGTCACTTTTTTAGATGGAGAGATGATGCTCGAGAGTAATGTGTTTTTACATGCTCGCTGCTAGCGATTTACTATATGACAAATAGTTGACCCACTCAAAAATGCGAATCAAACCCAAAATGAAATATCTCGATTCAATGAACTAGCTCTGCTCAAGAGGTCAAAATAGTGAACTAAATCCAAAATTGAACACCTCAATCGAGTAGCATGTTGTACAGATTATAGTACTCCATGAACATGTTGAAAGTCAAATTAATGAACTTGTTTGATATACGATATATCCGTTTCATGTGGATTGCGCATAACATGGTCTCCAATTTAAATATTTGAATGCAAGTTTATATCAGCCTTGATGCATAAAACGCGACCCCCCTCTCCCCGACTCCTCTCTCTCTCTCTCTCTCTCTCTCTCTCTCTCTCTCCGACAATCTTTAATTCCGCCGCACGATCCCACACAAAAACCTTGTTGGTCCTCTCTCTCTCTCTCTCTCTCTCTGTGTGTGTGTGTGTGTGTGTGTGTGTGTGTGTGTGGGGGGTCTTTCTAGACCGCATTCATATATACACCATCTATAGGTCTCTCTCAGACACTATGTATGATACTCTAGCTAGTCCAAGCTAGATATCTTGGGTGCACTCATCGACGCACACAAATTCCTTGGCTCTTGCCCGTAACTCTCTCACGCACCACTATGTCGCCCCTGAGCTCTCCCCCTCTTTCAAACTCTCCATCCACCTGGTCACACATACACATGCATATCTCACTGCACTGACAGGCCCATCCAAAACTCTATCTCTCTCCATCGCTCTCTCTCCATCTCACACGCACACACACACACAATCTCATGCCCAGCTAGCCAAGTATGATGGTCTCTCACTCAATTGTAGGCACACGCAGTCCCCCTATATGTATATGACTAGCTAATCTTAGTCTCCATCACAAACATGTGCATGGTCTATCTCGATTTCTCTCGGGCATCTTTCTATCGCAAGACGCACTCGATCTCCCACCCATATAGTCCCTCACGATCTCGAGGGATCTCTATCACAAACACACCTCTCTCCCTCCCCATGCGCCCATGCCATCCATGTGTCCCTCTCGACCTTTTTTCCTTGTTGGCCGACTCTATTGGACATGTGCTGTGGGTGTCTCTCGCTGCAAACAATCACACACTAGCTATCTTCGTATCTCCTCGCCGCTTCCATCTCGGAGATGCATGCGTGATATGTTCCCATAAGAAACGAAAAAACACACTCTCTAATTTATCGCTTGTTGTCACTTTCTTTCACACACATACTCTTTTTGCACACTTACTCATTCTCCTTCACACGCACTTGATCTGTCTCGACTGAGGCACTCACCTCCATCCATAGCACATAGATTTATTGAAAAGTCAAACATCACAAAGTTTGACCATGTACATGGAGAAAAGAATTACATCTAGTATGGCAAACATATACCATTAGATTCACCATGAGATGTAGTTTTGTATGATGTATCTTTGGTATTGTAGATATAAATAACATTTGCATAAACCTGATCAAAGTTTCCAAAGTTTGACTTCTAAAAATTTACATGCACTACATTATCGAGCGGATGGAATATCTCTTTCCCCCTCTCAGCTATCTGACGCACCACTCAGCCTTATCGGGGCTCCTCAATCTCTCTCAAACTTTATTGGTCTGTTTGGTTCGTGACCTGACCTCATGCCTTGATGGTCGGTATCGCCCGTGTGGACGTGAGATGTAAAATATTTCGCCGCCAGCTTGTGTGGTGTCAAGCATTTGGTTCATGCCCGCCGTGCAAAGCATCAACGTCCCATCAATCAATCCATGCATCAACTATTTAATGCTAATATCCATCCATGTTGCTGTTAGCCTCGTGGCTGCACGACCAGGCATGGCCAGGCGTTCGAAATCGGTCGCTTGGGCCAGGCTACTTGCAGTGTCTGGAGTTCAGCCAGGCTAATTAAAGTGCAATGGAACCCAGCCCAGGCGGGCTTTCTTTTTCATAGGGTAGCAACCAAACAAGCGTGCATGAAATCCAGCCACAACCCTAGGCCACGCAAAAGATGCTCACGACACAAGCCAAACGGGCCTTATATCTCCCTGGTTCACACATACACATGTTCGCCAAGGCTATACATATAGACCCATCCAACACTCTCCGCCTTGTTCTCTCTCCATGTGACACGCACCCCTAAGTACCATAATCCTCACTCTATCATAGGCTCTATTTGGATCCATGGGTTAGAGTTAGTTTGGGTTAGTTTGGAGTCAACTAACCCAAAAGATCCAAACAGGAGGGTTAGTTTAGGTTAAATGCATCTAACCCATCCAAAAAAATAACCCATCCAAGAGGTGCTTATTTGGGTTAGTTATTCTTGGGACCACTAATAAACACTTTTTTCTCTCGCTCTCCCCGCAGCAGATCCCTCCCCACTTCCTCAAGCTTCTCGCCCTCTCCTCCCTCCTCTCTCGACCGCCTGTGAAGGTGCCTCGCACAGATCCAAGGCCCATCTAACCCCGCCATCCAAACACCTCTTTACTTAGAGTTAGTTCAGGTTAGAATCTAAATCTAACCTCTAACTGAGTTAGAGTATCCAAACAGGCCATAGGCGCAAGCCCTCCCTCCTAAGTATGATTATCTCTTACTAGCCATCATGAACACACGATTGTCTCCTTCCATCCATACATCTATCTCGATATCTCTTGGGGCATCTTCTATCACAAGCACACACCTTGTCACTCGATCTCCCACCCATGTAGTCCCATCACGATCTCTAGGGATCTCTATGACAAACATACACTCTCCTCCCCATGTTTGCATTTTCTCCGACGCCTCTCTCGACTCTCTCTCCTTGTTTGTCGACCCTCTTGGCCACGTGCTAGGGTCTTCCTCTCTCGTTCCAAACAACCACACACTATCTCCTCACCTTGCCTCCGTTGTCAAGATGCATGTGTGATATGTTTGCATAAGACACACACGCTTTTTCTCCATTTTATCATGTGTTGTCCATGTCTCTTTCACACACGCACACACTTTTTTCACTCTCTCTCTCTCTCTCTCTCTCTCTCTCGCTGGCTGGGCTCACACGCCCATAAGCATATGGATGTTTTGAAAAGTCAAACCTCAAAAAGTTTGACTAGGTATATGTGGAGAAAACATTTACATCCGAACGATCATTAGATTCATCACAACATGTACTTACTTCATACTATCATTTATCTTTGGTATTGCCGATATAAGTAATTTCTTTATAAACTTGGTCAAAGTTTCAAAAGTTTGACTTTAAAAAATGTTGTAACTACATTATCGAATGAAGGAGTAGCTCTTTCTCTCTCTCTCTCTCGCTATCTCTCACAAGCCTCCGCCTCACTCGAACTCTATATCGACGGATTATACGCCACCGTGTCAGCAGATAGCTCAGATATTGTTTAGTCGACCGTCAACCAATCCACATGCTGCGTTGTCACCGTGTTCAGATCTTGGTGTGCTAGCCAATGTGGCAAAGGTGAAAATAAGTAAACTAGAGGCCCATCTCGACACGCGTGAAGGAAACAAAGTTGAAACCACTCGGGTAGCACCCCACACGCTAGTAAATTGAGGGCGATTGAGGACAAACTTTATGCAAGGACGACTCACAAGACACCACCACCCACGGGCGGCATGCATGTATGATGCACTCACAAGACACCCAAAGCACACAACACACACCAGCACACGGTACACACCGCCGCCACGGTTGAGATGGACGGCAAGGCAGCCAACAAGTAGAGGCCGCTCGAGCCAAAACCGCATCCAACGAGCCTGGACTTCATCAACAGCCTCCCCGATGACATGCTGCTCGTCATCATCGGCCTCCTCCCCACCAAATCTGCCTCGGACCGCCTTCTCTTCCGGGCGGTGGCGCTCGCGCCAAGGCCCCTCAACTCACTGGCCGATACCGCGACGACGAGATTGCAAACGCATGGCCGTAGCCTCCAAGATCCTTTCATCGCACTCGGCCAGCCAGACGCCTTTGACATCCACATGTTCAAGACCAACCGCAAGGTCCAACCCAAGTTCGACGAGTGGTTCTTATCCCCGCCCCTAGATCAGCTCGAGGAGCTCAGCTTTGAAGTTGGACGATGTTGTTTCTACCACCGTCTCGCCTCCGCCACGCCAACGCCAGGCAAGGCCACCTTCAGCCTCCTCGCTATCTTCCCCAGACATGCCACGCCCTTCTTCTTCTCCTCAACTCAAGCAGCTCGACCTCTTCGATGTTGTCATCTCAAGAAGGCTATGGAGCACTCGCTCCGCAGCTTGTATCGCGCCGAGTACCTTCGCCTTGAGCAGATCCACGTGTTCATTAGCCTCCACATCGCCTCGATTTAATCTCCGATGGATTTATGTGTCTTGCTCGCCCCGCAACAAGACATCAATTGGGAAGAGATCACTCCAGCTGTTCCACGTTATGGTCATTGAGAATGCGCCTTTCCTTGAGAGATTGCTTGTATCGGATCTAGAAGGTCCAACAAAAATCAGGTCATTGACACGCCAAAATTGAAAGCATTGGTGTACTGTCTCGCCAAATTCTCCAACTCTTTATTGATCCTTAATCGCTCGTGTACAACACTCATCTTCTTCTTCGCCTTCTTGAAATTCACATTTTAAATTTCTTCTGATGTATTTACTAATCGCCTTCCGTAAAATGATTCCCACAAGCTTGACCCACCCATGCGCACAATGAAGATCTTAGCACTAAAATCTATCGGTCCCAACTGATCAAGTTGTTGGATTCCTTACATGCTTTCCATGCACGGAGAAGCTACTCATCGAGGTGAAACTTCTTTCCTATTAGTAAACGGTAATCACAACGTAGCTCAATTTTTTCGTAATTTTCCCAAATTATGATGACAAGTGTAGTGTTCAAAACTACATCTACGCAAAGGCAATCAAAGAAATGTTTTTAGTATTTTTCTCACGTGATCACCGCATCATTTTTATGTCTGTACTACTATAGTAGCCTAGGCTAGTCATAGTGGAAAGTAACTTAGACTACTCCAAGAACTCTATGGTTACCCTAAGGGCAAGTACTACCTCCGCCCCGGTTTACTCTTCCAATTTTGTAGTATCAAATTTAACCATAGATTTAATCGACAAAATGTTAATGCATGTCACTAAGAACTATATCGTTGGATTCAGATTTGAACATAATTTCAAATGGTGTAATTTTTAGTGACATGCATTGGCATTTTCTTAGGTAAATCTATGGTCAAAATTTTATACTAAATATTTAGAGTTTTTCATCTCAAAATTTTGTCTTACATTTGTTTAGATACGGATGTATCTAACACTAAAATGTAACTAGATACATCCATATTTAGACAAATTTAAGACAAGAATTTTGGGATGGAGGGAGTACAAAAGTGGGCTATGTAGGCCAAAACATGTGCCAAATTCACTTGTGATGCATTTGGCATCGATGCCCTCCATTGCTCACCGGTGCCCCAACTGAGCACCTACTTTGCTCCAAAGGCCAAATTAACTCACGAATGAAAAACATCGTGGGGAGAGAGAGAGGACTGAGGCAATAAAAAACACTTGTTTGGGAGAGTGAGAGGCTGGTGTAGTTGGTTTGATTGATTTGTTTATACATGTGGGTCTGTGTGCACAACGGTGCCAACTCTCTCACATCACGAGAGCGGTGCCAAAATCTTTTGATTTGACATCGATGCGTATTATGTGGCATACTTTTGCGAAATATGGCATCGGCCACATAGTGGAAGGCAACAAATGCCCAAGCTCTTCACGTGCTCCTAGTTAAATGAGAGGAAACAGAAACAGAGAGAGAGGGAGAGAGAGAGAGAGGGAGAGTGAAAAAATATCACTAGCCAGCCAACCCTATCGTATGAGCAAATGATATTGGTACCTCTTGATGACATGGCAATCTTATGCAGCCAGATGCTCTAATATGTTCTCTTCTTTGCGATAAAAAAGACCCAAAGTGAAAAATGTGTTGCACTATAACAATCTCATCGAATGCCTTGATCTCCATCTTACGTAAATTGATTTGATCGACTACCGAGGCAAAGACATCCGAGATTAAATTGGCTGTGTTCTTTGTTCCGAGGCAAGTGTGCTCAAGGTAATGAGGTTTTGCCTTCGCGCAACAATGAATGGCGGCTGATCACCACAAGCGCCTAAGTTTAAATGACAAAGTCTCCACAGAGCTGAATTTGTGTTTGAAACATCAAGTGGCCAGAGACTGAAAACTTATTTGCCCATTAGTGACTTGTCGTATGTGGATTTTAGTTTGTACGATAATGCTGCATCCACCTAAAGTAACGAAAGTTTTACGTGAACTTCCTAGTAATTCCTCTTCCTAGGTGCAACATTACTCCTAACATTTGTAATATCAGTTTGAAACTTGTAATATTGCCGTGTCCTATTCCTCGCATTTTCAAAAACTCGTGAATCAAACAGTCCCGAGTTGGTGATGATGTTGTGCCTCCCATCTTTCACCAAGAGTCAGCCGGATCTAGATCCGACGATACAAACCAAGCTTCTCCATTTTTGCAAAAAGATGCCCGCACTTGTTTCCTATTTACAAACAACTCCTTGTCTCTCACAATCAGCCTTATCTCCTCCCCACCACATCTAGAAGGTCGTGGAAAATCATGCGGATGGTCACGCCGAGCAGTCCACCCCTCAATCTTGGTGTTCCGCAATGCATGCATCTACGCCAGAAATTATGTCAACAGGCTAGTTGTAAGCAGGCTAGCTCTACAGCCATGATGATAGTGACTGCAGACGGTGAGGCTGACTATGGTATGTCGAACACGGCGCCTATACTGTGTGTCATCTCCCCAGAGGGTCTTGTCACTTCACCGTGAGGAGCAAAGACGTAATAATTTGACTAACGGTAGTACAAAGGTTAGTACTCCTAGGAGCACTACATTGGTAGTACTACTACTAGTACTAGTAGCACCACCGTCTGGATTTAGGAGTACTACCACGCCCATCCGATTTTAGTATTTGACTAGCAATATCTAGTAATGCATGTCACAAAAATGTACTACTCCCTCTATAAATAAATACATGGTGTTTTATTCCTATCGGCAGAGAACTTAATGTTTTCTTGCTAACTAGAGTCTTAATAGGATTACATGCAATGAACTAAACACTGCATGTCATGTTTGGTAGTCTCAAGTCATTGAAAGCATGCACGCCCACATCTCTCATTGGTTGATATGTCACTAAATAAGAAACAAGGAGGAGTTAATGCACCATGCCTAAGTGTTTTGGGATTATTGGTTTTCGTAATGTGACTTACACAACATTTTTGTTTACATGCATTAACATTTTATTAGTTAAATCAAAGGTCAAAACTTGCGCAAAATGCAAAGGGGACCAATAAACCAAGAACATCAAACTTCTCTCGCTTGGCCCCAACTAGAGGTCTGTGAGATGACTATACCAAGACCGCAAGACGGAGGGGCGAGTTTATCGATTTACGGCAATCGCTTTTGGGTGAATGACACATGGGCCTGGGGTGGCTAGCCCACCTATCATACAGCCAAAGGCAAAAAAGAGAGGGCCGAGGAGTAGTACGAAATCCTATGTACCTACGCATGCTAACCAAGGGCAAGAGTGATCACTCGAATCGCAAGATCACTGACTAGTAGAAGCTAAGCTAGACCCATGGAGGCGATGAGGCGAGCATCACCATTGTGCGATGGTCCACGACGCCGCCCGCGTGGCCCGCAACGAGGAACGCCTGTGTAGTATTGCTTGAGGCCGGAAGGGCGAGGGCCGCTGGACGACAGCTTGCCTCCTTGTTCGACGAGGTCCTCGCCGGTTTCTCGACAAGTTCACCGTCGCCAAGAAGCTCGCGACGACTTTGACGAAGCCTTCACCGACGCTACCAGCTCGCAATGCCCGCCACCATCAACGGCCACTATGGTGACAACTCTTCGACGACCGGTGGTCTTCGCGATCGCTCGCCGTCACACGAGAATGTCCACCTTGAGGTCGCGCGCCAAGCAAATACCGTGCAAAGAAGACACCATGGACATAATCACCCACGCCTCACGCCGCATGCAAGAGGAGGACGATAGGACGCTGGCCTTCTTGGACCGCAGGGCAACCTTGGACGACTATTCGTGGCACATTGAGCTCGCCACCAACACCGCCGCTCCTCACACGCCGGTTGGTTACCCGCGACTAGGGCATGAGGATGTCGCTGATGGATCCGTATGTATTTTTATCTTTCCATCAAATCCATGTAGTAGTATATGATACTATAGTAATTATCTTACCTTTCGTGATCAACTTCATAATTTTCAGACGATCTATGCATGAACGGCGCCGTAACCAAACTTCTCATTACTCTAGGCAAAATCCTTATTTTCTATCTATCGATCGCGCCATGGAGCAGAACCAAATTTTACAAGTTACGAAGTTCAAAAGGAAAAGCCTGCCGTGTTCAAGGCCGCACCCCACACGGTTGGTCCAAACGACGCTTCAAGCGGAATGCGTAGGTGTTGCATTTTCACTTACAAGTGGGACCGTAGTTGAGCAAAACCCCACCCCGCCTAATCGCACGATGGCTGAGAAAACAGGAGGGAGAAGAGATGGCTATAGCACGGACTCCAAGAAAATTGGTGTCGGATGGGACTCGTGGGTGGCATGTGCCGAGTGCTAGACGTGATTGCTAGTTATGGCCCATGCCACCCCACTATATCGAGCCTATATCGAGCTACAAGACGAGAACAAATTTCCCGCAGTCCATGCTTAGCACTCCTCTATCTCTTCTCAGCCACCAAAGGATGCGCTGAGCCCATCGTCTGTTTGCTCACATGCGGTCCCACATGTCAGTGAAAACGCAAGCGGACCCACTAAACCTGCACATCTTTCACCTCGACATGCTGGTGATGAAAAACAAATCCAAGAAAGATCTTCGGTGGCTGCTTTTGGAGTTACTCAAGAGTAGTAAGATTCTATTGACAGTTTAACCCAAGATGCACATCTCGTGGCTTCAACTGATCAACTACCACTCTATTTTCTTTCATGACATGACCTGGATGTTGGATATCCCACGTGTCGGCAAAAGGAGGAAGAACCCGACCAAATCTTCGGTTGTGCTCTCGGATTAGACTAGTTGTGCTAACTTAAAAAATTTATTGTGTACTCCCTCCGTTCCAAAATACTTGACTTCCATTTGTCCAAAAATGGATGTGCCTATATACTAAAACATGTCTTGATACATATATATTTTGACAAATAGAAGGCATGTATTGTGCAACGGAGGGAGTAGAATGGATGCAAGTTTTTGTATTGGGAAGAAGAGTACATCCATATATTGATAGAGCGCAATTTAGTAGATGTTCTATCACTTTTAGCTAGCACAGAGGCTATAGATGAGATTAGCGCACTTGTTGATACTCCTACTTGGTATGCGTGTTGCTGCTTAGATGCAGAGAAAAACGGACCAGAGGGAGTACTAGAATAGAGGCTAGACATGAGACTAGATGCAAGGAAGCAACGCTCTACTTTTTACACTCAAGAAGAAAGAAGCACACAAGATCGAGCCTCCGTAGATCAACAATGAATGCATCGAGAAGGCACTAATCCAACTTACAGGAGTAGTAAAATGTATTCTTGTGGTTCTTGTTTTCTTTGGTCTTGCTTTTCTAGTCAAAATTATCGTTGGAGTTCGTGCAAAACGAAGGTCCGTTTGGGGTCGTGCATTGCAGTTGGCCTTACAAGTGGGACCGTAGTTAAGGAAACCGACTATCGACAAACACCCACCTCGCCCGCCGCGCGATGGCTGAGTTAGAGAAACGATGAGGTTGAAGAGATTGCTCTAGCACGGACTCCAAGAAATATGATGTCAGATGGAAGTCGGCCGGTGGCGTGCCGCACTCGACGTGAATGCTTGTTCGCCCATGCCACCTTACTACTCCTACTAGTTAGTACTATATAGTACTACTAGTATCGAGGATTCGAGGTGCTAGTTACGTAGTACAGTATGGCTACAGTAAAAACACCCGCACAACGCGCAAAGCATGTGAAGCTAGTACAAATAGTGTACTACTATTGTTGATTGGCCTCATCCGATAACCTATTGCAATGCACGCATAATTATGTATTCGAAAATATTTTTTTGCCTCGCCGCACCACTCACTCATAGAAGCAACTCAAAGCCATTCATAAATTTAGTAAGTTTATCATGTGCATATCATTTTATTACATACAACAGTCATCAAACCACATCGACAACGAGGATACATTATAAATACTAAAGTTTTCACCACACAACAAATAACAAGCAATGAAATGAACTTCAACACAACCATTCCTCGGCGCTGGAAATGCTTGCTTTGAAACACAAGTGATTCTCTCGACGGGCCATCCATTGTCGATCCGAGACCAATGCAGATCGATCATCCAGTGAAGCGCCTACTATATCAAGATTCGTGGTAGGGAACCACCCAAATGTCCGAGGTATAGACACGCTTGTTTTCATAAATGGTAGTAATGTTGTGTCAACAGCAGCTTGATCGCTTTTCACCATCATTGGATAGTTTTGTCCAAGGAAGAGCGAAGTTTTCCAAGACTATCAATTTGCATCAGGAGAAGTAGTTGGCGCTAGCACACTAGTATCCATCCCAATACCATGCAACGGGTGTTGAATAGGTCCGAGAGTGCGACCATGGGAGACTACACCTGCTTCCTTAGAAGTAACATCATCAGTGGGCTGTATACACACGAGAAGAGGTGATCCATCGGAATTAGTTGGTAGGCGCCAAATAGTATATGGGCGCTGCTCGTCCTCATGCTCGTGATCATCACCATCATCATCTCCCCCTTGGTTATAAAAATCTTCAAGTATAGGTGATGGAATGTTCACAGGACCTTGGAAACACAAGAAGAAGGTTAATTAGTAAGGCTGGCCATAGTGGGGGTAACATAAGTAGTATCATGCACTTGGACTCGCAAACATGCTTATGTGGCAAACAATTAAGGAAGAGAGAGATGGTTATAGTAACATAGGTAGATACCGTAACATAATAAATGTGATACTACTATCTGTCATGCATGGCAATAAATGAGACCACCTATGATACTAATCTAAGATACTATGCACTATAGAGGTAGTAACATAAACTAGTAACATATGCATGTTACTAGTCTAAGTTACTCCCCACTATGACCAGCCTTGCTAACCCGCATGCATGTGGATGAAACAATTATAATTACGGTGGAAGATAAATGTACCGAAACAACGAGGATGCCATGCAAAAATAGTGCCACGAGTGGTGGCAGCAAACATAAGGCCCTCGTATTGAATTGCATCACAAGACTCATCCGTACGTAAACTGATTTTTGAGCAATATCCATCCAATAAACCAATGACGACGGCAACAAGCTTGTCGAAGATAGCAACAACTTCATAGTTGTTGTAATTCCAAGAGCGGTTAGACTCGAGAAATTGCTATCTTCCGTGAGAAGACAACCACCATGATTGTATTTGAACGCATGACGATACCGTGTGCTCAACCTCCGGGCAGTCCGCTGAGATTTTTGAAGTGGAACCCGTCACGAGTGTACACATTCACAAGTTCCCACTCGCGTTGGACCCAATGTAAACAACCCAATCTCCATTTGCGCCGCCCAAGCCTTGCCTCAAGCAATGGCATCTTAACATCATACGATCATTATCAAGCGACATCAACTTGCATTGTATGAGGCCTCCGTCAGGACGGCGCCACCATCGTGGTCACGGCGAAGAAGATAGGGGAGATCAAACCGCCTTGACTCTTGGGTTCCTTGTAGTGATGTTATTAGTTGAGTCGAGAATGGGCTTGAACGAACCTGCCATACTAGCCGAGGTGATGACGCCGCACCAATCAATGAGTTCCTCCACCACGCCATCTTTCGATCGGGCAAGAATAACGGGTCGCTTCCGCCCTGCTCTCCATGGAGAAGACGATCGAACAATGGCGTAAGAAAGGGTGAAGGGCTGAAGGAAAACAAAGGAGGGAGAGGAAGAGCGCATGCAAGAGTTCCAAATCGAGAGGGAAAGGCGAAGAGTCGGTGGACGGTTGCCGCTTGCCACGGTTCATGAAGGGCGCCTGCCTACACGCCGCTTCGAAATACTCCTACTACTCGCCGCCGCCTCACCGATATGTGGAACGGGACCACATGTCAACGAGACATGGTGTGTAATTTCTCGCAAAATGCGATCCGCCGCTGGCCCGAGGTGCCGATTAGTTATCGGCCTTTATTTTTTAATGGCGGTTGCTCAGTTTTGAAGCACGACTAATCGCATCAGATGCAGAGAAAATATAAACTACTCTACCACTACTCCACCTCCAAGATTAGTAGTATAAAGAAGATATATAGGCTGGAGCTTCAGCGCTTTTGCCAAGGGCTGCCCACTTGCTTCTCACACTACCACCTCTCTCTAGATCTAAAAAGACGGCCCTCTCTCCTCCTCACCGTGGTCACAGATCCACGGGAAGAAAAGGACGGCAGCGTTGACGACTCGCCGTCAGCCGAAGCGAGGTCACGATGCATTTACAAGGCCGCCCCTCTCATACCTAGCGTATGACGGGATCACCGCCAGAGTGTGCGGAGGACGATTTCACCACGAAGCGGCCACTTCCCGCCGACCCTCGTGTATGCTACCCTTTTTCAACCATACCCTTGTTCTATTGCCCCATCCGCACGCCATTGCATGTGGATCTTTTTCCACTCCACCATCTTCCCAATTTGCTATCCTCTCCTCAGCTGGCCACGCAGACGAAAACCATAATTTGCACTATTAAAGGAAACCCCACTTCATGCAGACTAATGTCTTGTAGCGACCCGACCTCAGATGGTCAAGTCTTCGTGTTCGTGTCATCCTCGGATCAAGAATGCCGACACCACACAAGATTCAAGGATTTATAACAGAGTAGCAATCACACACTTATTACATCGCTTGTCCAAAGAGGACTTATTACAATAATCATGGCTTAAGGCCATCTAATAACGATAACAATGAAGACTTGGAAGATAGGTGAGTCCATCAACTCCAACGGCATCACCGAGTATAGAACCACAACCTAAAAGCACCTTACTGTCGTTCAAAAGTCTCGCAACATGAAAGTTGCAGCCTAAAACGGTCAAGACATGGAATATGCCGCAATGTAACACATAGAGAGTAATGAATGATAAGCCTATACTACATGCATATTTGGCTGGTGGTAAGCTCTATGGTTACAGTTTTTGCATAAAGCCAGTTTTTCCCTACTGCAAAGGAATAAATTTATTTAACTATCATGGTGGTTGTTAAACATTGAGAATGGTTGACAGCATCCTCAATCCCAATTAAAAATACTCATTAACAAACCCATCAATATTAAATTAGAGTAACATGTTGAGATACAAATGATATTTCAAGTACTAGATACGCAAGATGTCCATAACCGGGGACACGGCTAATCATGATTAGTTTGTACACTCGCAGAGGTTTACGACTTTTCCCCACAAGACTCAATCGCCCGCTTGGTTTCTCGTGACTACATGGTGTTTGAGAAACGGATGACCGAGACACGTCTTTCGTAAGCGCTTAGCACCTTACGATGGGTAGACCGCACACCTACATCCCCTACATCCGCTAGTCCACCACTATAAGAGTTCACGCAACTTAGTCAACTATGCCAGAGCCCATAATGGCTTGTGGCTGCACACGAAGTTACTAGTATGAATTATCTTATGATCCCTTTGAGCCTGGTGGCGGTCCATAGGAAAATCACACTGCACTCCCGGATTTCCAAAAACAGTAAGTCCTCGGTAACCCCAGTGCCTCAATCCACCCGTATGTGTATTTAAGTTGCCACCTTAGGTAAACCATTAATTAACAAACTCACATCCGCATGGATATTCACTCACCCAATCCACGCCTACTAGCATAGCATGGCATAATAAGCAAACGCAGTAGTAACTCCCAAAGGTTTCATAAGTAATGTAATAGGTACTACCTCATCTACTTCCCATCCCACGCTTTAATTAGATCCTATTCATGCAATGTGTTTGAGGAATTGATCTAATGCAATAAAACCGGTAGTAGAAAGGTATGATCAAGTGTTACTTGCCTTGTCGATGATCCGCAAACCTAGAGATTCAAGTAACAAGCGCGACCGGTGATCTATCGCAGACAAACAACAAGCATACAGTAAGTACTCATCTAATGCACAGGTAAATCTCGAATAAAAGATCTAAACAGAAAGTCCAACTTAAGAACCCTGGTTGCAAAAAGAATCGAATCAAATAAAGCAACGAAAGTCAAACGACGAAAGAAAACAGCTCGGTTCTAGCAATTTGAAACTAGGTCAAATTTTACAGTAGCAAAACTTGGTTTAAGTTGATTAGTCGGAACGGCGGTTTCGAGAGGAAACTCCAGGCGCTTGAATCGCCTGATTCCGATAAACGAGCGAGAAGATAAACTAGAAAGAAAATCGGATCTGAAATCGCTATCAGAAAATAGCGGAATAAATCCGACTAAAAAGAAAAACGACGAACGGTTGAATGAACGGAGGTTCGTTAACCGAGGCTAACCGGTGATCACGCTCGCTGAGACGAACGGTCCGCTAACGCCATAAACAAAACCGAAAGAAAACCGCGAGAAAACTGATCTAGGGTTTCGGAAAGAAGACCAAACGAAAAAGATCTAGAAACCGAACGGTTTACGAGAAAACTGAACCGAGGGGAAAAGGTGACACGGCTGGGGCTAGTACTCAAGAGGTGAGGGCTCGGCGGCGGCGGCGGCTGGGCGACGGCGGCGGCACAAGGGCGGCGGCGGCAAGAAGCGGCATGCGGGGCATGGGGGCGGCGGGGGTAGTAGGCGGCAAGGGCAAGGCAGGCAGGTCAGCAGAGAGGGAGAGGAGAGGAGAGGGCTTTGGTTTGATGTGTTAGAGGGGGGTGCTTGGGTATTTATATTGTGGAGGGGGAGGGTTTTGCTTGGAGTAGGGGACAAGAATTAGACTAGGATTAGGAATCCTAAAAACAAAAACGGAATAAACGAAACGGGTCCAAATCCTACTAGGATTTGTAAAAGAAAAGGAAACAGGGGCGACGGTGGCTCTCGAGGGCACACAAGGCGCTGATGGCCTTGGCCTCCGGTCAAGCCGGGTGCTTACAGCTTGGGCCTTGGCCTGGCCCACACAAGCAAATTTTTTTTTTAAATTGGTTTCGCGCGAGGAAAAATACAGAAAAGAAAATCTAAACGAACTCCAAAATTAATAAAGTAATTTTCCCCACTCCTAAAATGAGTCGAACAAAATGAACTTTTACTCGGCCTAAAATGCAATTTTTGAAAATACGATTTTTCCTAGGGCAAATAAACTCCGAGAAAATCCAAAATTGGATTTATTTATTAAATCTTCATTTTTCCAAAATTTTGGGAAAGTCATATTATTCCTCTCATATTTTGATATTGGAAAAATATTTGAAGATAAAATAAATAAAATCAAATGATCCTCTTTTCATAATTTGAGAGAACTCAATACGGTAAAATTTCAAATTCCAACTCTCTCCGTGGGTCCTTGAGTTGCGTGGAAATTTCTAGGATCAACAAAATGCAAGAAAATCATGATGCATGATGATCTAATGTATAACATTCCAAATTGAAAATTTGGGATGTTACAAACCTATCCCTTAAGATGAATCTCGCCCGAGATTCGGGTTGGCTAGAAAATAGGTGAGGGTGGTCCTGAGCAAATCTTCTTCTCTCTCCTGTGGCTTCATCCTCCGTGTGGTGGCTCCAATCGAACCTTGCAAAACTTGATAACCTTGTCATGAGTAACTCTCTGGCATATTCGAGAATCTTGACCGGTTTCTCCTCATACGTTAAATCATCCTTCAATTGAATTGCTTCAAGCTGCATCAGATTCTTAGCGGTACCTCTCCCATCTCGGCGTGACATTTCTTCACCGAGAAACATGGAATACGCCATGAACTCCCCGACAATCCTTCCGTAATTCCAACTTATAAGCGATTTCTCCCATGCGCTGTAAAATCTTATATGGTCCAACAAAACATGGTGCTAATTTTCCTTTAACTCCAAAACGCTTAACTCCTCCAAGTGGGGATACTCAGATAAACTCGCTCCAACTTCATATTCTATCGCTTTATGCTTTTGAATCACAGAGCTTTTTGCCCGGATCGGGCTACCTTGAGCCCGTCGCTAATCAGCTTATCTTTCTGCTCGACTCTTAATCAAATCTGGTCCAAACAATCGACGGTCTCCAACTTCGCCCCATGAGAACGGTGTCCTCGTGACCTTCTTCTCAGATAAAGCTTCAAAGGTGCCATCTTCAAGCTGGTTTGGTAATCTGTTGTTATAAGAAAACTCCGTGATACGGCAAGTTATCATCCCTACTAGATCCATAATCTAGTGCACAAGCTTTTAGCATATCCTCCAAAATCTGATTTACTCTCTCACCGTCCATCCGTCTCAGGTGAAAAGTTGTATCAATTTAGCTCGGTTCCCAAAGTTTCATGCAACCGATTCCAAAACTTTGAAGTAAATTGGGTTCCTCTATCCGACACGATACTCTCTAACTCCGCAAGCACACAATTCTGGTCATGTATAACTTTGCCAACTTAGCATCGCTATAGGTAGTCTTGATCGAATGAAATGCGCTACCTTCATCAAACGGTCGACTATAACCCAAATCGAGTCATAGCTCGAACGAAGTCTTTGGCAAACCCGTGATGAAATCCATGCCTAGTTTATCCCACTTCCATTCGGTATCGCAATGGTTGCAATAATCCTCGCCGCTTCGATGTTCTCGCCTTCACTCTCGACATACATCACAAACCGCTACATATTCCGCAATATCCTTCTTCATTCCGTCCACCGTAATGTTTCCTTCAACTCCAAATACATCTTGGTATTTCCGGTGAATCGAATAGGGTGAATCATGTGCCTCTTGCGAATCAACTTCCCGATCTCCTGATCATTTGGCACATATACGCCGGTCCTCAAACCATAGGGTATCGTGCTCATCCTCACGAAATCCCTTTGCTTTTCCTTCGCTCATTTTCTTCTTTATATCCGTGATCTCCTTGTCATTTTTCTGAGCTTCTCTGATTTTATCCATCAAGGTAGACTGAATCTCCAATGCTGCTACATAGCCTCTCGGAACTATTTCCAAACATAGCTCATGAAGATCTTCTGCTAACTCTTTGGTATCTCTCCCGTCATCAGCGTATTGACATGGCTCTTGCGGCTTAATGCGTCAGCTACTACATTAGCCTTTCCGGGATGATAATGCAATCTCATATCATAATCCTTGATGACTTCCAACCATCTCCTTTGTCTAAGGTTTAACTCCTTCTGCGTGAAAATGTACTTCAAACTCTTATGATCCGTGTACACCTCACAATGATTTCCAACGAGGAAATGTCTCCATGTCTTCAATGCATGCACTACGGCTGCTAACTCCAAATCATGTGTGGCATAATTTAATTCATGAGGTTTCAGTTGTCGTGAAGCATACGAAACAAATCTTCCTTCCTGCATAGGCACAGCTCCAAGTCCTCGACGTGAAGCGTCGCAATACACCTCATAATCCTTGGTCTGATCTGGCAAAATTAACACTGGTGAGGTAACCAATCTTTTCTTCAACTCCTAGAAACTTGCCTCACAATCCTCAGTCCATATGAACTTGGTATCATTTTTCAGCAACTCCGTCATAGGGTTTGCAATCTTTGAGAAGTTCTCAATGAATCTACGGTAATATCCTGCGAGTTCAAGAAAACTCTGGATCTCTCCAACGGTCGTTGGTGCTTCCCATTTGGTTACGGTCTCAACCTTTGTGGGGTCAACTGCTATACCTTCTCCAGATATAACATGTCCAAGAAATCCAACTTCCTTTAGCCAACTCACATTTGCTGAACTTGGCATATAACTGATGTTCCCTTAGTTTCTCCAAAACCAATCGCAAATGTTCCTTATGTTCCTCTTCATTCTTTGAGTAAACCAAAATATCATCAATGAACACCACGATTTAACTTATCCAAAAACTCCATAAACACTTTGTTCATCGTGTTCATGAAATAAGCAAAAGCGTTAGTCAATCCAAATGACATAATGGTATACTCATACAGTCCATATCTTATGGTGAACACCGCCTTAGGTATGTCCCGCCTCGAATCTTCAATCGATGGTACCGATCGCAAATCGATCTTGAAAACACCTTAGCTCCTTGAAACGATCAAATGATCATTTATCATCGGTAGTGGGTACTTGTTATTGATTGTTACCGCATTCAATCCACGGTAATCAACAACCATCCTTAATGATCCATCCTTCTTCTCCACTAATAGTACGGGTGATCCCCAAGGTGAAGAACTTGGGCGATGTAACCTTTATCCAAGAGCTCCTTAATCGCTTCTTGATTTCCGCCAAACTCGCGTGCGGGCATCCTATATGGTCGCTCGATATTGGGCCTGTCCCGCAAAAGCTCAATCAAAACTCAATGTCTCTATCCGTGGCATTCCCGGCAATTCTCAGAAATACATCAGATAATCCTTCACCACCGCACCTCTTCCCGCACAACTCCCCGATAAGCAATTTACTTGATTCCTCTTGATCCATGTCGTGACACATACTTGATCCTTCTTCCTTCCGTGTCGTGAGCAAAATCGTTTTATTTATGCAATCGATGTTTCCTCCATACATCGATAGCCAATCCATTCCAAGAATCACATCCAAACCTTTGATTCCAAACGATCAAACCGCGGAATACATGCCTTCCTATACTCAATGGCACTTGGAAACATCCTTGTCCGCCATGTAGTCTCGCTTCCCGTGAACTTACTAGCATAGGGTTTTAAGAATCGAGTAGGCGACTATACTTCTACAAATCCCTTGATATGTATGAATGCGATGCATCAAGATCGAAAAGAACAAGTGCAGTAAATGACTTAACCAAAACTTACCGACATCGATCGGGCTGATCTTCAACCTCCTCCACATCAATGTGGTTCACCCGTCCCCTATTGAAAGGGTTTGGCTTCTTTCCAGCTTCCATTTCCACCTTGGCCTTCGGACAATCATTTGCATAATGTCCGGTCTTGGAACACTTGTAACAGACATGGCTCAGTCTTTCTTGGTGGGGTTGATGGTGTGGTCCTGTTCGCCGCTGCTTCCTCCATTCCCATTACCATTCTTGTGGCCATTATGGTTGTGCGAACTACCTCCATGGGTATGTGAAACCGAAATCCCTCGCTTAGGGTATAGCGGGCTTCGCTGGGCTCCAGAGTTATACTTCGTCCATACTTCCTCTTGCGGTTCTCAATCTGCCGCCGCTTCCTTCAATCATGAGGGCGCGGTCTACCAACTCGGTAGTTATTGAATCTTGCTACCATCAACTCGCATGCTTAACTCATCATTCAGTCCTTCCAAACTTCTCCCGCTTAGCGCGCTCAGAGCAACATCATCCGTGGCATAACGTGTTAGCTTACTAAAATCATCCACATATCGCCAACAGCCCTTCCTCCTTGGCGAAGTTTAAACTCACGCTTCTTCATGGCCATAGCTCCCGCTGAAACATGGGCAATGCGGAAAGCTTGTCAAACCGATCCCATGTGATAGTGTTCACGGGTAAGTGGTCGTGAAATTCTCCCACCATGTCGCCAAGGGTCCGCCGAGCTGATGTGCAAAGAAACTTCACTTTTTCACCATCCGTGCATCCCGCAGCGGTCAACTCCTTCCTATCTTATGGAGCCAATCATCTCGCTACAATCGCTCGGTGTTATCGAATACACCGCGGATTCAGCCTAAGAAAACGAGTCAAGTGATCCGCGGGTGGTGGTGGTGGTGGGTTGTTGTTGCCTTGGTTCTGCACCAATGTCTGAATCAAAGTATTTTGCTGCTGAATCAACTGAAAGTGATCTCTCGCGGAAAACAAACTCGGGTCACGCCCCTGAGGCATCCGAGGGGTTTAGAAAAGACGAGAAATTAAGACTAGAGGGGTCTAAGGAGAAAAACACTACCCAAATGCTCATGAGACAAATGCACACAAAATCACTTCATTCATTTCAAACAAAGGGCATACAACGATCTAAACTATCGCAAAAGTGCGGTACTAAAATGTTTACATGGAGGAATACTACTAATATATGGTGGTCATCTATTAATTTGAACCGTGGAAGCCTCCATGATGTCTCCGCTTCCACTTCGCCTTCAAAGTCGGGTTCGCTTGGATCCGAATCGTTGTCGCCGATGATGATGTAGTTGCTCGATAAATGACGCATTTGTCTTCATTCTTGAGCTCCAACTTCTTCTTGAGTTCTCCAATCTCATACTTAAGATCGCTGTTGTGCCTTATGACAGCTACGATCTCGCCCATGTAGTCCTTGCGAGAGTCTTCACTCTCCTTCAAGTTCGATGATCCTTCCTTCGCATTCTTCAACTCTATCATATCATTGACATCCGGTTCTCTCCGGCCGAATGTGCTGGTTTAACTCCCGGATGAAAGCTGCAATGGATCTATCCTTCTGGTGCTAACTATCTCCCGCCTTCATTCCGCGTCCGCAAGTCTGGTAGATAGTGTCCTTGAGTTCTTCTTGATAGACTTCTCCAATGCGCCCCATGGTGATATGAGTTGCCATGCTCTTTCCTGCACTCCAGTGTTGGTGCAATCGAAAACACTATCTATGGGCTTCGTGATTGGCGCGAATGTCCTTCCCTAACATGAGCTTGAATCTTCCAAAGGTCCTCTTCAGCAGAGTGGCGCTGAAAGTCCCGTGAAGCTTGGTAGTCCAATGTTCGTGTACTTGGCGACTTCCTTCAAGTGGGATCCAAAAGGTGTGCCTTCCTCCGCTGAGCGCATTTGATCTTCGCGGCCCGCCATCCTAAAAGAGTAGAAAAGATGACGAGTTAGAAAATGAGAAGAGAATAGTGATCTATGGCTTTTAACTTAGTGGTCGTGGTCTCATAACAACAGGTGCTCGATACCATCTCTCAGAGCGACCGACCTCAGATGGTCAAGTCTCAGGTTCGTGTCATCCCCGGATCAAGAATGCCGACACCACACAAGATTTCAAGGATTTATAATAGAGTAGCAATCACACACTTATTACATCGCTTGTCCAAAGAGGACTTATTACAATAATCATGGCTTAAGGCCATCTAATAACGATAACAAATGAAGACTTGGAAGATAAGTGAGTCCATCAACTCCAACGGCATCATTGAGTATAGAACCACCACCTAAAAGCACCTTACTGTTGTTCAAAAGTCTCGCAACATGAAAGTTGCAGCTTAAAATGGGTCAAGACATGGAATATGCCGCAATGTAACACATAGAGAGTAATGAATGATAAGCCTATACTACATGCATATTTGGCTGGTGGTAAGCTCTATGGTTACGCTTTTGCATAAAGCCGCTTTTTCCCTACCGCAAAGGAATAAATTTATTTAACTATCATGGTGGTTGTTAAACATTGAGAATGGTTGACAAGATCCTCAATCCCAATTAAAAATACTCATTAACAAACCCATCAATATTAAATTAGAGTAACATGTTGAGATACAAATGATATTTCAAGTACTAGATACTCAAGATGTCCATAACCGGGGACACGGCTAATGATTAGTTTGTACACTCGCAGAGGTTTTCGTGACTTTTCCCCACAAGACTCGATCGCTTCCGCTTGGTTTCTCGTGACTACATGGTGTTTGAGAAACGGATGACCGAGACACTCTTTCGTAAGCGCTTAGCACCTTACGATGGGTAGACCGCACACCTACATCCCCTACATCCGCTAGTCCACCACTATAAGAGTTCGCGCGACTTAGTCAACTATGCCAGAGCCCAAAATGGCTTGTGGCTGCACACGAAGTTACTAGTATGAATTATCTTATGATCCCTTTGAGCCCTGGTGGTGGTCCATAGGAAAATCACACTGCACCCCGGATTTCCAAAAACAGCAAGTCCCGGTAACCCTAGTTGCCTCAATCCACCCGTATGTGTATTTAAGTTGCCACCTTAGGTAAACCATTAATTAACAAACTCACATCTGTCATGGATATTCACTCACCCAATCCACGCCTACTAGCATAGCATGGCATAATAAGCAAACGCAGTAGTAACTCCCAAAGGTTTCATAAGTAAGTGTAATAGGTACTACCTCATCTACTTCCCATCCCACAATTTAATTAGATCCTATTCATGCAAAGGTGTTTGAGGAATTGATCTAATGCAATAAAACCGGTAGTAGAAAGGTATGATCAAGTGTTACTTGCCTTGTCGATGATCCGCTAAACCTAGAGATTCAAGTAACAAGCGGCGAGACCGGTGATCTATCGCAGAAAAACAACAAGCATACAGTAAGTACTCATCTAATGCACAGGTAAATCTCGAATAAAAGATCTAACCAGAAAGTCCAACTTAAGAACCCTGGCTTCAAAAAGAATCGAATCAAATAAAGCAACGAAAGTCAAATGGCGAAAGAAAACAGCTCGGTTCTAGCAATTTGAAACTAGGTCAAATTTTACAGCAGCAAAACTTGGTTTAAGTTGATTAGTCGGAACGGCGGTTTCGAGACGAAACTCCAGGCGCTTGAATCACCTGATTCCGATAAACGAGCGAGAAGATAAACTAGAAAGAAAATCGGATCTAAAATCGCTATCAGAAAATAGCGGAATAAATCCGACTAAAAAGAAAAATGACGAACGGTTGAACGAACGGAGGTTCGTTAACCGAGGCTAACCGGTGATCACGTTCGTTGAGACGAACGGTCCGGCGAACGCTCGCTAAACAAAACCGGAAAGAAAAACCGGCGAGAAAAACCGATCTAGGGTTTCGGAAAGAAGACCAAAACGAAAAACCGATCTAGAAAACCGGAACGGTTTACGAGAAAAACTGAACCGAGGGGAAAAGGTGACGCGGCGCGGGGCTAGTACCTCGAAGAGGCGAGGGGCTCCGGCGGCGGCGGCGGGCAAGCGGCAGCGGCGGCTGGTGTGGGGCGGGGCATGGGCGGCGTAGTAGGGCGGCGGCGGCGGTAAAGGGCACACAAGGAGAGGAGAGGAGAGGAGAGGGCTTTGGTTTGATGTGTTAGAGGGGGGTGCTTGGGTATTTATTTTGGGGAGGGGGAGGGTTTTGCTTGGAGTAGGGGACAAGAATTAGACTAGGATTAGGAATCCTAAAAACAAAAATGGAATAAACGAAACGGGTCCAAATCCTACTAGGATTTGTAAAAGAAAAGGAAACAGGGGCGACGGCGTTCTCGGCGCCACAAGACGGGCGCGATGGCCTTGGCCTCCGGTCGGTTGGCAAGGTTTACGGCTTGGGCCTTTGGCCTGGCCAAGCAAAAATTTTTTTTTGAAATCGGTTTCACAAGGTAAAAATACAAAAGAAAAATCTAAACGAACTCCAAAATTAATAAAGTAAATTTTCCCCGACTCCTAAAAATGAGCCGAACAAAATGAACTTTTACTCGGGCCTAAAATGCATTTTTTTGAAAATACGCATTTTTTCCTAGGGCAAATAAACTCCGAGAAAAATCCAAAATTGGATTTATTTATTAAATCTTCATTTTTCCTAAATTTTGGGAAAGTCATATTATTCCCTCTCATAGTTTTGATATTGGAAAAAATATTTGAAGATAAAATAAATAAAATCAAATGATCCTCTTTTCATAATTTGAGAGAACTCAACACGAAAATTTCAAATCTCCAACTCTCTTCGTGGGTCCTTGAGTTGCGGAAATTTCTAGGATCAACAAAATGCAAGAAAATCATGATGCATGATGATCTAATGTATAACATTCCAAATTGAAAATTTGGGATGTTACATGTCCGTTGAATAAGGAAAGGAAGGAAGACTGTATTGTCCAAGAGAGTAGGCATCGAACCCGATCAAAGTTGAAAAGGGAAAATCAGAGCTAAGGAACGAGTCTCGTGGTTCTTGGTTGAAGATGGGTAGAAAGGCATGACAACGCAATAGAGAATGACCAGTCGATCGGTTTGTTGTCCTCACATAGGAAAAGGTGGCTAAAGAGAACAAAATGGGACGAATCCACATATGCCGCTCGATATTTGTTGCTCGGGCAACCATACCTCCTCACCACTCTCCGTCTGCGGAGGTACATCGATCGGTGCGCCTAATCGCTCAATGGGCCTCCATGCTCTTATTGCCACTTTTTTTGCTGTTAGTATAACGCCAAAGAAGATGTATAATTATGAAGACAAATGCCAAGGCTACCGATGTCATTTTATTTTGGTTAAACCGCATGCATAATTATGAAGACAAGAGGAAAGGTCAAGAGGGCACCTCCTCCTCGGCTGTTCTCTTGATTATCAAAAGGAAAGATCAAGTTTTTATGTTTGATCGATTATCAAGATTGGGATAGCAATTTTTAAGGTCCCCCCGAGTTCGAAATGATAATTACCTTGGAGGTACATGGTTTGCAATTTTTTATACTGTCATTAGTTAATAATGCTAGTTACCTTTAGACTTTTGTATTTGGTTTAATGCTCATGCACAGCTAGTATACCAATGTCAAACTTGTTACCTTTTACATTTTGTATTGTTAATTTTATAGAAACCTTCCAATGCTAGAGTTTATTGAAATTGCTCAAGAAACCATTGTACTGCACTCGTAATAAACTAACTACTCTATCGCTGCACTAGCCATCGGATTAGTGTATATTTGTAGTATTCCAATGGTGTTGCATTAACTTATGGACAGAAATAAAGTGTGGCAAGCTTTCCCAGATATGTGCTCAAGAAAACTACTACCTGTTTTTCTAAATACTAGACATTTGGGTACTTTAAATTGAACCGCGAAAATGTCTTATATTAAGGAACAGAGGGTGTAGAGTTCACTTAAATTATCTCGGTAAAGCTAGTCACACCTTCGTTAAAATTAATGTTCATTATGTTATCGGAGGAGGTCTGTATGTTTGTCTCTAATGCCTGTCTACTACATACCCGACATCATGATGTAATGTTAAGTCATTTCTTTTGTACAGTGTAACTAAATTGGCAACGCGGTGATGGCATTTTATTTTAGTAGAACTGCACAAAATTTGCTTAAAAGAAGAGGAAAGGTCAGGAATGGCTCAGTTTTTCAGAAAAAACTATGTACGCCTTCCTGACATCACCGTTGTTGCTTTATTTATTCCTTCAAACAGTGGTTAGAAACAGTCTTGCTACCTTTTCCCATTAAGAAATTGGAATGCTTATATTTGTGAGTCTATGCTTCAACTAGTGCCACTTTTATAGTAATCACACTTTCAATATCTATGCAAACAGGATGCTCGATTTTAGTGGAGCTGCACAAAAAGTCCAACTGTTCAACATTAGGAGCATGTTTTTCCAAACCTTTATATCCAATTGGTGGCACTATGAGTTGTTCATTATGAAGGTACATGGTTTGCTACTATCTTGCTACTCTTTTGTAATCGCCATCGATAGTAATACTAGTGGTTTGCATGTGAATTTATTAAGGTGGTGGACCTACATTGAGGTGCAGTGACAGGATTCAATGATTGGATGCTCAATTTCGGTTGTATCGATTTCACCTCTTCCATCATCGCTAACATGGTGTGGTATATGTTTACTAGCTGCTTGATATTTGTGCGCATGAGATGTTCCGCCTGCTATTTGGCAAACAAACAAAGTGTCCGCAATTTTGGTTGAACTGCACAAGAGAATAGTATAGTCACTACATGCAGTGCCATTTAAAAATAGACACAAAGATTGGATAGTCACTTCATGGACTACAGAAAAGTAGTATTGTACTATTTACTGGCCAACACTTGGTGCTTCATTGCTTTGGTCTGATTATACAATGGGCATCATTTTCCTAAGTTAAAGTTTGTATTCAAAATAGACTCATGTGTGATCGAGAGAAGACCAAATCGTATTGCAGTGGATGCTCCTCCATCATGTGTGGTTCATTCTCATGGTTCCAGCTGTTGGTGAAACCACTTACGTTTGCAAGAGGAATTGTATACTTCACAAACAAATTTGTCTTTCGGTCTGTACTGAATGTTGGCCAAGAGAAGCATCCATGTTAGTAGGAAGAAGAGATCTTTTTTCTAGATCTTTGCTTTTGGAGCTACATATTTGTATATGATCTGTGAATCATTGAGATGCACTAACATGTTGATCTTATGTATGGGAATCGTACTAGTTAGTTTTAGTTGCGACGCAAGATCCAAAGTGGCTGATCTTTACTTTTGAGCTACATATTTGTATATGATCCGTGAATCATTGAGATGCATTAACAGCTACTTATTTCGCTTCGCCGTTGTTTACAAGTTACCGATCGATCACTAGCTAGCCTACAAATGCGACTGCAGTTTTATTTATGACGAAGATGCTAAGCGGCAGTTTTTTGAATAAAATGCCTACCAAGAAACCGACAAGCTACACTATCGATCCTACACGTAATAAAAATGCCTACCTCTCAAGTAATCGACAAGTTACACTATTGATCCTACACGGATAAATAGCATATCGCTGCATGTACTACCTCCTTTCCGGGTTTATGTGGCTCAATTCAAGAAACAACCTACTTGATCCTACACTAATAAATAGCAGCATCACGCACGCATTAGTACCTCCTTTCCGTTTGCGTGGCTTAATTCAAACCTCTCACCAACCAACGATTTTCTCCGTCCGGTTTATTAGTCCCATGAGCAAAGCAAGAAGACCAAGGCATGGCAATAATTAACGGCATGCGTAAGTTTAAGCCTAATTAATTCCCGATTTATGGTGGTTGCATGCGCGTCTCGCTGCGAATCGCTGATGCTGCTTCGCGTAACGCCTCGCGAAAGCAATTTTGAAAGCTCGCATGCAGCCGCCGTGATTAAGGCAGCTAATCGATGCAAAAAGGTACGCTTTTAATTGTTATGGCTTTTTAAATCCGTGAAATTATTATTGACAAGGAGGGAGATGATTCGAGTGCACTCATTTGACCGCCATGCCGGGCGTATGACCAGACAGACAGACGGCACAAATATAATTTCAGTTTCTTTAACTGCAAGGCCTCGGTAGGGGGTCCTTAACTGCAAGGCCTAGGCGGATGGTAACAGGAGACAAGGACACGATGTTTTTACCTGTGTTCGCCCTCTCGATGGAGGTAAAACCCTACTCCTCGCTGATTGATATTGATGATATGGGTAGTACAAGAGTGGATCTACCACGAGATCAAGGAGGCTAAACCCCAGAAGCTAGCCTATGGTATGATTGTTGTAATGGTTGTCTCCGTCCTATGGATTAAAACCTCCTGCTTATATAGACACCGGAGAGGGCTAGGGTTACACAGTAGTCGGTTACAATGGTAGGAGATCTACATATCCAGACGCCAAGCTTGCCTTCCACGCCAAGGAAAGTCCCATCCGGACATGGGACTAAGTCTTCAATCTTGTATCTTCATAGTCTTGGAGTCCGCCGATGATGATAGTCCAGCTATCCTGACACCCCTAGTCCAGACTCCTCAAGAGCTCCCTCTAACCAGCTTTAATGACGATGAGTCCGGCGCACATATTGTTCGCATTGCAAGGCGGGTTTCCTCCTAATAATTCATAGAAGATTGTGAACGCCAGATAGTGTCCGCTCGCAAAATAAATTCCACATTCCACCGTAGAGAGAATAATATGTACACAAGTTCAATATGCTAACATATTTTGTGGCATGACGTCATACCATCATCAAGCCTTTACTTGAATCGTTTTTTATTATACCACCTCAGCGCGTTTAGCGAAGCGGTTTCTTGGCACGCCTTGTCGAAGCAGAGATCGTGTTCCCTTATTCCGGATTCCCATCAATACGACGTAGTAACCCAACCGCGCCATTGATGGTGGCGCTGGGAGATAAGCGAAGTTTTACTAAAGCACGGGGACGATAGTCTTTGTCCGCCCCCATATAAGGGATAAGGATCCACCTTTTTACCCACGCCTTCTTCCTCCTTTGCTTATCCATCTCCACGCACTTGAGCTCCAATGCCCAAGCTCACACATCTCGCCTCAACCTTCTCCACCATGTCCAGAGCGGAGGCAGTGGTTGGTCTCCTCCGCTACGGAGGGGCACATCGAAGTTGCGCGGCGCCGATACCTTTCCAAATGACATCGCACCGGCCGCCTGGACGAGGGGCAGCTCATCCCCACCCCTAGGCCCCATGAGAGGGTCGATTTCTTCCCCACTTCCTCCGCTGGACTGGGCTTCCCACTTCATTCGCTCGTCCGGGCTCATGTACTACTACGGCCCGACTTCCACGATCCGCGCCAACTTCATCCTCAATATCTCGGCTTATCGTGGTGCGAGGCCTTCCTTCTGATCCGCCCCACTTCGCTTAGGCTAAAGACCTTCAATGTCAATCAAGGTAGTGAAGGGCGCCCTGCTGAGTGCGGAGGCGCCATGGTGGGCAAAATGCCCAACATTACCTCGCCTCGAGGGGCCTTTCGGAGTCCGCTAAGGGGTGGCAATTGGGGTGGTTCTACATCACCGAGCCGCTGGACCCTAAATGGGCAGCGGCTCCCGAAGTTCAGATCTGTATCCCCATGCAGCTCACCTCCCGAAAAAGAAGGGCTTGCTATGGTGCACTGAGGAGCCGACAGACTCCACCTGCCTCTGCACCTTGGTGAACAAGAAGCTTAGGCTTGTCAATGTGATCCAGTCATGCCCGTCTCGCCGGATTCTCCCCGCCAACAGCTGGCCTTCAATTTGTGGGAGTTCGATCCGCACAACACCCGACCTGAGCGGGCTCTTCGACACGACGCACGAAGCTGCCTCGAGGGTGCTGTTCAAGGGCGGAGAAGCCTCCGATCCGCGACGGAAGACCGCTGGATTCAGCACTGCGCCTACCGGCGAGGTAAGCTTTGTTATCCTCTATGGGACACTTATTTTCTTTCATAGTTTGACTCTATGTGGGATTTAAAACTCCCAATTCCTTTAACAGATCGGCAGAGGACGCCCGGACAGTAGACCGTCCGGCCCCTTTCCAAGACTCCAGCGGATGCCCGCTTAACGGGTTGCTAGTCCCGCACTTTATGTGGTGCCGAGAAGAAGGCCACGGAACTCAAGGAGTTCCCGGTGTTGTGTGGTATCGGACTCATCGTCCGATGGCTCGAGGCGGACTCTCCCCAAGACGCAGGAGGAGAAAGAGGACTCTCCCAAGAGGGGGAGAGAGGAAGAGGAAGGCTTCTCAACAGGAGGCCAAGGGTCCAAGAGGGAAGGACCTTCCTCCCGACAGCTCGCTAACGCCAACGTTGGCGATTTAAGGGTGGCCTCAAGGGCCAAGCCTCCGCAAGATCGTAAGTATCCGGATTCTCAATGATTTATAATTTCTTTGTGCCACGAGTGTCCTTCTAATGCCGCACACACCACCAGTCCGCCGAGGATGATCTTCCCGCTTCATCAAGCGGGTCCTCGCCCGCCGGATGTAGATTCCATTCCGATCGCTTCCACCCTCGCGACACTGAGGACGCCGAGGTGGGATCCCGGGTGGGGACCCATCAGGAGGAGGCTCCGGAGGTGCCACAAGGCAGCCTCCCGGACTTAGCACCGGACTCCATGCCGGAACCCGCAGTGGTTCGAGTCCGCAGCGGCCCTTCGTAAGAAGGGCAAGACCGTGACACCGGTAGCCTCCATCCAACCGGAGGCGCCGGACAACTTGTTGGAGGCGCCAACGGCGCTCCATCGAGGAAGAGCACCGCACTATCATGAGTGCGGTGATTCAGAAGGTTTAGCTCACCAAGAGCGGTCCGACCGAAGCTCGCAGCAGCCTTCTAACAGTGCTTTGAGGTAAGAAGTTTTAAATTATGTTATATAATACCAAGATAGACAAGAGCCTCGATGCTCGGTTCGTGTTCGGAAAGAAAACCGGACCGAGGATCTATAAAAGATATACACAGGAGTGCTAAAATTATGTCAATATGGGTTTGCAGGTGCGCCACGACCTCCGCCAGACCGAATGTGGAGGTCGGTGCTTTGAAGCAGGAACTCGAGCGGTCCGAGCACGAGCTCGGCCTTGCCAAGAAGCTACTCGAGGACAAAGAAGGTGAGTAACACCGCATTAAATATGTACCTTACAGAAAAGGATTTTGGTTGCAATAGACATAACAAGGATAACGTGGGTACTGCAGGGGCCAAGAACAAGGTGGCGACCCTGAAGGAGGCCGTGTCCGCGGCCGAACGCAATGCGGCCGCGGAACGAGCGGGGCGAGAGAAGCAGGAGGCGCGGGTGGCGGAGGTGCGGCAAGAGCTCCAGGATCTCATGGAAAAGCATTAGAGTTTGGAGCGCGACTCAAAGACTCGAGAGTCCGAGCTTTCCTCGGCTCATGGAAGTGCCAAAGCTGCCAAGGCCGAGACCCATAAGGCCGTCCAGGAGATTGAGGCGGTGAAGAAAATAGCGGCGGGTAAGGCATTTTTCATGCAAAGCAAGCATGTGAATGTAAATTACCTCTTACTTACCCGAAGTTCGAGCTCTCCAGCCGCATTTGCAGATCTGCCGCAGCAGGTCCGGCGTCCGCCAGATTCTACCGGGCCGAGGAGGGAGCTCAACGGAGAAGGTCTTTCGTCTCAATATGCCGAGGCCGGACATCCGTGCCCCCTAGCGACTAGTCAAGTAGCTGGTCGAGCTCCACAAGGTAGCCGAAAGAGGCCATGAAGGGCCTCATAGTCCGGCTATGGCCCGGAGAGGCCATGCCTAGGAGCTACTTCGCCAGGCGGCGGCCGGTGGATGCGTGCCTCGGTGGAAGTCACTCAAGCGCCCGCCGCATTGAAGGTGCCTGTTGGGCCTTGCCCGCGCAAAGGTGCACCGGGCAGGCTGGATGTCGAGAGGCTTATCACGACGCGCCACTGGTGGGCAAGGAGTATCGACGCCCAAATGTACTATAAGAGTGTCTCAAGGGTGCCCACAAGATTGCGGATGAGTGCCCCAAAGATGTAATTTTGAATAGACTCGCAATGTGTTATCCCGCAGGCGCTGAAAACTTTGTTCATATGCGCTTAGGCAACGCTTGTTAATTTAAAATATTACCTTCAGGCGGCCGCTTATCAAATCGAGAGATGGCAAGTCGTCGGCTTCAGCCCCATGCCACGAAAGCCGGGTGTTCGGATAAACTTGAGCGCTCTTGTTCCAATTTTTGGGTCCATCTAGGAGGCGCCAACACAACGTAACAAGGCAACCGGACTTATAATGCTTGAACACTCTCACTTAGCCATAGAATTTATAATTTTAAATTTGGGCGAAGCCCCTAGTGTTCGAAGACCAATTCGGGCGCTATCCACGCCTTGGCCGGACACAGCCGTTCCTCGCTTCTAAGCGCATAAGTCTTTAGGGACTAAAAGACCTCTCAACAATGATCAGCTCTCACCTTATCATGACGGCCGTTTTAGCTTTCCATCGAGGCGCCGCCAGCCAACCGGGGCATCGCAGTGGTTCTCCCAAGGCTACCTTAGCCGACGGAACGGAACGTAAGGTACCAAAACATGGGAGCCGCAAACCCAACTATTGACCCAAGACATGATTCGGAGCCGATGCATATAGAGCTATAAGTTCGGGTGCCGACTTGTGAAAGTGTTCGACTTATCACACCATAATGCGAGAACATAAGCCCTCGTGTATTCGGCCGCACTAAAGTGTACAGATGCAAGATGTCATAATGAATATATATATATATATATATATATATATATATAATGAATGCAATTATAAACAAAAAGTGATGCATTGTTTATTCAAGGAATTTCGCCATGAGTGCGTAACGATACAAATAGTGCGGTAAGCAAGGGTTGGACTATTAAAGGTGTCTCTCCGTGGGTAGGCTGCGGAATGGTGTATTAAATGATGTAATGCTCATAATGGAGACCACCGAGTGTTCATCGAGCCTTTGTTCCTCCCCGCTGTTGGATCGTGAGTTCGGCAGGTTTACCGTCGGACGGAGTCCTGTGGATAAAAAGAAGAATAAGAAAAATAAAAAGAGCGACACACTTGGGAGCCCCTCGGTGAGGTTGAGCCGCACTGGCTCGTCGCGCGTCGCACTTCTCCCCTATGCCCATGGTATCTCCAGAGCGTAATGATGTACGCGAAGAACCGGTCTTGCAATCATGCAAGGGTCGGGTTAGCCGCATTGCTACGCTGCGTCGTAACGTGCTAGGTGGTCTTGATTGATGTTACTCCGGCGCTTTGGCTATGTCCGGCCGCTTAACGGCCGGACTCAAAATTGCCTTAAAAGGCTGCTCAGACCGCCATGAGAGCCGCAGTGTTCTCCGCTCGAGGAGCGCCTGTTTCCGCTGACCGTGATGACTCCATGAGGGCCTCGCATCTTGAGCTTGAGGTATGATACGCGGCACCGCTGAACTTTGTAAACGCGTTCGTCCGAAAGCAGAGCGTGATAGCCATCGCGAACGGGACTATGTCGAAGATTAACTCTCGCTCGAAATTATCCGGGATCCGAAGACCACTTCCAGCAGTGATTGAGCCTGCATAATTGGCCTCAACACCTGGTATGACGCTTTGAAGGTCGCTTTGTAGGTTTAATCCTTGAGGGGTCTATGCCCATCTTGCGATCAGATCCCGATAAAGCAGGTTCAGTCGCCGCCGCCGCCCATCAGACTCTAGTGAGGTGAAATCCATCGATTTATTGGGTCTAAACCATCGCGCGAATCCGCCATGGCAGATATCGGTAGGGTGGTCCTTCGATCGAAAGTGATCGGGCAAGAGGACCATGGGTTGAACTTGGCCATCGCTCCATCACATACACGCCCTTGCGCACGCTCGCCCCTCTTGGGTATGTGGGTTATGATATCATGTTTACCGTCCGCACTTGTGGGGGAAACCTTCGTCTCTACTATTCGGGCGTCGAAGTCTCCTCCTCGCCGCCGCTATGCAGCCCTTGTCATTGTTTTCGCAACTAATTTGCTCGCTCGCTTGAATACCCAACAATCCTCGCTGTGTGGTTAGCTGGTTTTTCAGGTGCCATGTATCCGCAAGAGCGGTCGAGTATTCGGTCCAAATTGATGGACCCGAGTGGTTCTTTGAATGGCTTCTTCCACGACCGGTTTAGAGCCTCAATCCGCGCTGACTACCAGATCTTTAGTGTTATCGCCGCTAACGCGACGCTTGTTTTGTTGCGACGCCGACCGCCATTGTGGTCCTTGTTGTCCGGACCGCCGTAATTTTTGCCGAGGTTGTTATCGCGAGCCAGCTAGCTGTCCTCTCCCGCACGTAAGCGGTCATGAGTGATGTGAGGGCTGCCATGGATTTCGCTTTTTCCTCGCCCTAGGTGCCGGGCCAGCCACTCGTCATGGATGTTATGTTTGAAGGCTGCGAGGGCCTCTCAGATCCGGACAATGACGATTTGATTTTTCTTTGTTAGGAACCGTGTCCGTAACTGCTCCGCCGATTCGTCTGCTGCTGAATTATGTGGCTTAGGTCATCGGCGCTCGTGGTCGCATTATATGTGCCCCGAAGTTGTCGAGAATGCGCTTCCGTGTCCTCCCAACACCCAATTGATTCAAGGGCAAGCTGTTAAGCCAATGCCGAGCTGGTCCTTTAAGCTTGAGGGGAGATACTTGATGGCGTGGAGATTGCCGCCGGGCCTTATGGATATGAAGGAGATAATCTTCGATCCAAACCGCTGGGTCTGCAGCCATCGAGGATTCGATGTTTACGGGTTTAAACCCTTCAGGATTTGATGATCCATTACTTCGCCTCGCGGAAGCATAGTGGGTGCGGCGCCTATATTGAGCAATATCACGACGTAGCTCAAGAGAGCGTTGTTCGCTGTGTTCGCCCGCCGGAGTTGTCAGATCCGCGCGACGGTAGTCGCCGTGGGTCGGGCGCCCACGTGATCCGTGAGATGGATCCGGATTGTCTTGCCTTGTCCTCCAATATATCCCGCAAGTCCCGGGCGATTCTCCCGTGGCTTTTGCGCCGAGCGTGCCGGGTACGGTTCTCGCGAGGGCCTAGATGCTCTCGTCGCGCCACGAGGTGGTCGGTCTTCCGACAGCGCCGTGATGAAGGTTTGTATGCTTCCTCCTCTAGTCGGGGAGCAACTTATGCTTTGGGTAGATTTTGAGGGCGCTCGAAGTTCATACTCTTCGACCGCGAGGACCTCGGTCCATTTGTCGCCAGCAGGTCTTGATCAGCTCGTTGTTGTCGCGCTTTTTTAGGCTGTTCGCTGCGGGCTATTAGCCGGCGCTTAAAACGCCTTGTTCGACGGGATCTCGGCACGACAAATTGGCTGTCGTTGAGGCTTGCCTCGCCTCCGGAGGGAGGCATGTAATTGTCATCCTCCTCGCCCGCCGCCTCTTAAGGGCTGGCTTCGCCCTCGTGTGTCAATCTTGCCGAGGGGGTTGTCTTCAGCACTCTCTGGGGTGTTATTATCTCCGGTGCCGGAATCTCCATTCTTGCTGTGGCGGGATTTAGAGCGGCGCCGCTAACGACGGCGCTTGGGCTATTTCTTAGAGGAATCTGCCTCCGATGCTTCTTCACCGTCCCCATCCTTTGGGTTGTCCACCATGTATATGTCATATGACGAGGTGGTCTTCCAGTGCCCCGTAGTCCATACCATCTTCGGAGTCATAGTCTAGCATGTCGGTTAGATCGTCGACAGTGGCTACAAAGTGGGTGGTGGGTGGGCTTTGAATTTCTTCGCCGTCTGCGATCTCAACCATCCCGACCGCAACCGCCAGGTTCTCCGATAACGAGAGATGCTTTAGCGATTCGTGATGTCGCCAAAGGGCGAAAGTGCCGAAGATGTCCGCAGCGGTGAACTCCATGATCGACGCCCAATCGGATTCGATTGGTAGGCGCAGAAGGTCTGAGTCCGCAAGGAGTCCGCACCTGAGTCACGAGCTTTATAAGGGACACGGTCGATTCGCCCATCGCCAGAAGGTTGCAGCTCCCGAGGCGTGTCCACCACCTGCCCTGATTCGCGCGGTCGGCTCCAACTATGGGTCGGAGCGATTCGCAGCGCTCCAAGGTTCTCGCTCGTAGCGTAGCTAAATCATGCCCATCGCGACAAAGGCGGCACGCCGTCGTGGCTCAATCCATCAAGATCAAATCTCCGTGGATGTCACCGTGAAGTTTAGGGCTTCCAACCGACTGATGGCCTGGGGCGAGCTTAATCGCTTCCAGATGGCCAAGTGAATTGCCCGCAGCAAAGCCGCCAACACGAAGATCTGTCCGGGAGAAAATTTCACCCGGATCAGGCTGTTGTTGATTGAAGAAGCTATCGAGCCTATCGGGTGACGGCATACGAGGAACTCTCAATGAAAGAACCATTGTCGGTGTCAAACCGCGGATCTCGGTAGGGGGTCCCGAATCGCAAGGCCTAGGCGGATGGTAACAGGAGACAAGGACACGATGTTTTTACCTGTGTTCGCCCTCTCGATGGAGGTAAAACCCTACCCCGCTGATTGATATTGATGATATGGGTAGTACAAGAGTGGATCTACCACGAGATCAAGGAGGCTAAACCCTAGAAGCTAGCCTATGGTATGATTGTTGTAATGGTTGTCCGTCTCTACAGATTAAAACCCTCCGGTTTATATAGACACCGGAGAGGGCTAGGGTTACACAGAGTCGGTTACAATGGTAGGAGATCTACATATCCAGATCGCCAAGCTTGCCTTCCACGCCAAGGAAAGTCCCATCCGACACGGACGAAGTCTTCAATCTTGTATCTTCGTAGTCTTGGAGTCCGCCGACGATGATAGTCCGCTATCCTGACACCCCTAGTCCAGACTCGCTTCACCTAGTTTTTCACAAGAAGTCGGGCGCGCTTAAGCCATTATGCATTGAATTGATGACCGTCCGCTACCTTCCCCAGATAAGCATCTGCTTCCGGTATTCTCCAAAGGCCACCGTGACCCAACTTGCTATATCCTCATAAGCCCCCACCAGCCCGGGCTGCCGCCGCCACGCCCGCCATGCCCCGCCTCATTCATGTAGGCGACGCCGAGGCGGTCACCGCCGAACTAGTGTTCGGTTTTTCACCGAAGGCGATGGAGGGAGGAGGCATTCTATCTGTTTTAGATGGCAATGCGAGATCGAGGAGTTGTTGGAGCGCAACCGCATGGTGGAGGAGCAGAGTTGTTGAGCGCGACCGCTCAAGGAGGAGCAGAACGCCGATTTGCGCGGCCAATGACATGGAGCAGCAGCAAGACCGACGCCTGAAGTCGCGAAAGCAGAGCGCTCAATCGGGCCGATTACGTGAGGCCGGGCGCCCGCAATAGCCCCGAGGCTGTTGGGCACGCGACGCGTCAGCGACGCCAATTTTTTGTAGCAGCTCGTCAAGTGGGTTTCCCGCCAGCAAGCCGTGGACCACGCCGCATGGAAAGGGCCAACGCGCTGAGCAACGCACTTATCGCACTCCGCAAGTCCGAGGCGAAGGCCGGCGAAGCGTACCGCATCGCCTAGTTAGCTAAGAGTAAGTTAGTACTTGTCTAGTGGGAGTAGATAGTTAACTTGGCTATGATGGTTGTCAATGTGGAAGTTCAAGATTTATATGTGGATCGACTGCTATTTTGCTCAATGTTGAACTTTCCGTTTGAACGTATGGAATGGGCTGTTATTTTTCTAAATGGGTTGTATTTGTCCTCCACGGGTTTAGAGGCTGACTTGTGGGCCTAGCAAGTTGACACATACACAATCAGGAGATGATTGTACGTGAAGAGGATGACAGCAGGGACCCACCAAGGTCATGGCAGTACGTAAGCAAGTGCCTCCTTATTTCAAGCCAATAAAAAAATGGCTCCTCCTAGTGGATTCTGACATCTGGGTCCCATGCCATTGTCAACGTAGTCAATAAACGAGAGAATTGCACAACGAGCGGCTGACACTAGGGACCCAAAGAGCTCGCCCATTATTTTTGTTTTGGGTTAATTTGATAAATGCTCCGAGAAATGCCACTACAATTTCAAACTTTGAAAATGCCATTTCATGCCATTTCTAGTGGCATTTTTGAAGTCCGGAGTGGCATTTTTCAAAGGTTGCAAACTGCATGCTTTTAAAGTTTGCAAAATTATGGAGGCATTTTTCAAAGTTTGGAAATTGCAAAGGGCAATTTTATGAATCACCATAATTGGAGTGGCATTTATCTAATATGTTTTTGAGACGGAAGGTGGTGTCAACTGGCTGTGCAGACACTGCTTGTCTAGACAGCCTTTTTTTTTATGTTTACCACGCATCAGCCCAAGAATTTTTTTTTTTTCTTTTTGAAAATGGCTAGCCTAGTTTTTTTGTAATTTGTCAAGTAAGTCACTTTATCAGCCTCATAATAGACGAGGAGAGTTTCATTCGGCTGGCCGAGAAGATGGCCTATCAAGAATGAGAAATGGGTCAGTACATTTTAAAACACATCAAACCGCAATTAGTTTCAAATATCTTTTTTTCATTTCAAGATTTTAAATTGCATTGATTTTTATACGTGGACAATTTATTGATTTTATATTGATATACATTTATTTTTAAAATCAGTCCTAATGTGACTCAAATTTCGGATTAAAAACAGTTCGCATCAAGACCACATATGCAAAATTTCATATAATTTTTAACCGTGGCACAATATGGGCTGTAATGCTAACAAAAAGAATATGGGCTCCAAAAACCCGTAAGAATTAGCAAATGGGTTGTAAAGTATTTTTGAAATAATGGCGATGGGTTGTACTGTTTTCCACAGATTTGAGGCTTTCCACAGATGGCTCAGATAATCGTTGATGTCCATCCAACGCCGCCGCGGCTTCTTCAATCTCTCGCTTCTTCCCCGCTCCAAATGGCCAAACAAGCACCGCGGACTGCTCGCTTCCTCCTCCCTCGGGTTTGGCCAGGGCATCACAAGCTACAGCCTCACCGCCCCACCGCACTCCCATCGCTAGCCTAGCTATCCTCTACTCACCCTCACCCCACACATGTTGTTATTCTCCCAAGAACAGCAGATTTAACCAAGAAACCTCGATCGTTCGCCGCGGGAAATAATCGCCGAGTATTCCTCGCTCCGTCGCTCCTTCCTAGGCTCGCCGCCCATCGCCTCGCGTTTTCGGGCGCGCTCGGTCAACGTGGTCAATGAACGACATCCATCGGAAGTGGATCGCATATGGAGAGGCCGATACCGGGTCCACGGCCGCACGCAAGGAAATGCCTCCTTATTACACGCAAAATAATGATTCCTCCATCGACATCCGGGACCCACCGAAAGGGCCTCTCAGATTTCATGAAAAACGTTATTATCACCGACAGCCCGACCCACCACCTATATATTCGCACGCAAGGAAGTGCCTCCTTATTACGCCAAAAAAGAATACTCCTCACCTAGTCGGGACCCAAGATAGTGGGCCTACTAAGTTGACGAGGACGAAGGGCTTTGTCAACTTAGTCAATATGCACGATTCTAGCTCGACCGATCAGACGATGTCCATCCAACGGCCGTAGTGCTTCTTCAACCTCTCGGTCTTCTTGCTCCACTACCAAAGCAAATACGGCCGCGCCACCGCTTCCCGCCTCCCGTGGTCGGTCAGGCTGCCACGAGGCCTCACCGCCCCATACTACTCCCACCGCCGCCAGCCATCCCTCCACTCCACTCACCCACACCCCTCGTTATTCTCATGGGACGGCAACAAGAAATTGAACCAAAGGAACCTCAGATTCTCCGCTGGGCATCAATCGCCGCTGTTTTCCCCGGCTCCGCCGCCCCTTCCTAGGCCTCGCCGCCCACCGCCATGGTGCTCTCGCTGCATGGTCAATGTGGTCAACGATCAATTCCATCAAGAATATCAGACGCGGAGAGGCCGATACCGGGTCCACGATACCGCAAGGAAGTGCCTCCTTATTACGCTGAAAATAATTATTCCTCCACCGACAAATAGGGACCCACCGACGGGCCACCAAGATTTCATGAAAAACGCTTGCCTCGATCGCTGGGACCCACCCGACGGGCCACCTTATTTCACAAAAAATGTTCCCTCATTGTCACCGACCCACCGGAAGTGCCTCCTTATTACGCATAAAAATGAATACCCCTAACTAGGTGGGACCCACCTTGGTGGAGGCTGACTTAGGGCCTACTAAGTTGACGGGACGGAGGGCTTTGTCAACTTAGTCAATATAAACAATTCTAGCTCAAGTGATCGCACAATGTCCATCCAATGGTCGAGTGCTTCTTCAACCTCCGGTCTTCTTGCTCCACCTACCAAAGCAAGCGCCGATCGTGTCAAGATGCTCCCGCCTCCCGCGGGTCGGATAAAGTCGCCGTGGAGGCCTCACCGCCTCTACTATTCCCACCACTGCCAGTTCTCGCGGCGATGGCAGCCTCACACCGCAGCCAACCAAGAACCTCAGATTCTCTCGGCGCTGGCTTCAACTTCCTGTTTTCCCGGCTCCCCCGTCGCCCCTTCCTAGGTTCTCACCGCCGCCCACCACCCCGGTGCTTCGGCGCCGCGTGGTCAACGTGGTCAAGGAACGATTTCCATCGGACGTGGATCAGATGTGGAGAGGTCGACAGCTTGGGTCCACGGCCGCAGAAGGAAGTGCCTCCTTATTACACGGAAAATCATTATTCCTCCACCGCAGCGGGACCCACCGGACGACCACCGATTTCGCGCGAAAAAATGTTTCCGATCGCCGGGACCCACTACTACACCTTCGCACGCAAGGAAGTGCGCCCGCAAAAAAATGATTCGCTTCTCGATCGCCGGGACCCACCACCACATTTTCACACACAAGGAAGTGCTCGATACCGACCCACCTGGTCAAGCGCACGAGGTTGTCATTCTCGTCGCGAACGTACGCACATACCGGTCGTTGTAGAGGCGCCGCACGTCGTAGTAGAGGCGCTGCGACGTAGTATGTACAAGCACGCACATCGCCAGGTGCAAGAAAGAAAATACGGCAACGCATGTGTACATACGGCGGGTCTCAACGCTTAGTCGCAAGATACGCACGGGCGAGGGCTCGTGGTTCATGGGAGGAAATGGAATGCGCTGTTCATGGGGAGGCAACGGAATGCGCCGTGTTCATGGGGAGGCAACGGAATGCGCTATGTTCATGGGGAGGCAATGGAATACGCCGTGTTCATGGGGAGGCAATGCACGCGCCGGTTCATGGGGAGGCAACGAATGCGCCGTGTTCATCGGGAGGCAACGTAAATGTGTCGGTTCATCGGGAGGCAACGGAACGCTGCGGGGAGCCAACCGCTTGGACGGAACAGCGATGGAAACGAGGCCCGCGATCGCAAACGGAGGAAACGGACCTCCTACGGTCAAACGGGGTCCCGCTGATCGGGAGGTGTATGCTCGCAAAACAAAGTAAATGGACCTCCCACGCTCAAACGGGGTCCCGCTGATCGGAAGGTGTGGGCGATCGCAAAACGGACGAACGGACTTGTGTTCGAGCGCCACGGCCAAACGGGGGAGGTGTGTGTACCGCAAAATGGTACTCCACGGATACCGTTTCATCTCCACCGCCGACCTCCTCTAGCCTCCACTGCCACCGCCGACCTCCTCCACCTCCACGGCTCCCTCGCTCATCCAGCCTCCACCGCGCTACTCCATCGGCCATCGCTCAACCACCCTCCACGGGCACCCTCCACCGCTCATCGCTCATCCAACCTCCACACCACGGGTCCCGCTCAACCACCCTCCACGGCCACCCTCCACCGCTTCATCGCTCATCCAGCCTCCACACCACGGGTCCCGTTTCATCCAGAGGCAACGCCACCGCCATCGCTCATCCTGAGGCAAGATCGATCGGCTTCGTTAGTAGCAGAGCGGCGAATCGCCCATCGGGTTCGCCAATACCATCGATCGATCGCCGGTTCAAGAATGCGAGTTTACAAAGGTAATCGCCGTTCGCGAGCCCAACGCCGCCAGATTTAGTTAGAGCTAACGCCGCACACACGCCAGACGACAAGAGAAACGCGCGACGCTTCCGCTTCGACCTCCCACCGTGAACCGCAACTCCCCAAAAATTTCTCCCTCGCTTTACCACGGTTTTTTCCGCCATGGACGGTCCAAAGAATGTCATGCAGCAAGCGCTCTCGCCCGCCCAGACGAAAAAGCCCATTTTCGTCATGATTTTTGTCATAGAAGTAGGAGCCCACCACATCTATGATGATACCGGTTTTGTCACAATTATCGCCACAGAGGTGCCATATGTATGATGTAAAAAAATTCATTCGCCCAAAATGTCACGGATGTGTCTTTTTTTGTAGTGAAACCGATAGAGGCGAAGGTGTCCCGCCTTCGATGAGATGGCGGATTTCGCTTAGTGGAAGTCGACTTTGACGATCCGACTACTTAACGCGGCGAGGACGCCGCGCTTTAGCAATCGCTAAACCAACTCGAGAGGTTATCGACCACGCCAGAGCACGCATCAACTCCGACCACGAGGTTCTCGCTTCGCGAGCAAACGAAGAACAAGCAAGAAACCGAGATTGCAACTGGATATTGCTAATATAAGATGAAAGCTTTATTGATCAAGGTGGGGTTCTCGGACGCTTTGTCCTGTCGCTGAACACAAACGGCACGCGGGTTGCGCTATGGCTAACTTTTAATCTAAAAACCCAAAGTCTAAACGGTGCCCTAAGGGCTGTATATATGGAGGAAGAGGGGTGAATTTCATGGCCCTTGGTGGAGGGGTCCAAACTAACCCTATCTCTTGTTTCCCCACACATACGGACTCTAAAAATAGCCTATACTTATGTATTTCGAAATTACATGGGCCTCGCTCAATAATAAGGTGACGCAAAGACCTAGAATAGTCTCTCGGACTAATTTTATGAAGTGGCATCTTGTATATTTCTGTCCAAGGCTTCATGCACTCATTATGGTGGCTTCAAAGTCCCGAATCATCACTTGTAACTCCGTTTGTTCCCCTTGTGCATGCCATCATCTCCATGCTTGTTCTTGCTCCAATGTTCATCCTTCTCCAAGCTAGGCCCTTCATTTGTAAGCAAAATAAATGTATCCAATTTAGGCAAGATCATATTCTCATGAACATTAGAATCATTACCAAGAAACGAAAGTACCTGTAATTTAGTTGGATGCGCGAGCTCTAGTAATTGGTCCAAGATGTATAGTAGCAGGGCTGTGGGTGTAACAATGGTATTGATGTCCTCATCATCCTCCCTTCTTGAAATGAAGTCGCCCTCGACGGAAGTTCATCTTCCTCACCCAAATATGGCTTCAAATATGCAATGTTAAAAGTGGACTAACCCCAAAATCTGCAGCAGCTCAAGTTTATATGCATTATCATTTACTTTCTCCAACACCTTAAAGGGACCAAAGAAGACGTGGCATTAGCTTTGATTTATGCAAATCAGAAATCTATCCTACGCAAATGTAACCAAACAAGATCTCTGTGCAAACACAACATGTTTTCTACCCTTATCTCCAAAGAAGTTTATATTTAGCATTCATACGCCAATGTTTTCCTTAGTTAACTCATGCATTTTTAAAATCAATTCAGACGCTCTTTAGCATCAAAATTAACCTTCTCCCAAGATGGAAGAGGCAACAAATCAATAGGTGCACTAAGTAGGAAACCATACACAACTTCAAAAGGGCACATCTTAGTAGTAGAATGTAATGAACCATTATAAGAAAATTCAATATGAGGCAAGCATTCCTCCCACATTTTCTTATTATTCTTTAGAACAGCCCTAAGCATAGTAGACAATGTTCTATTGACTACTTTAGTTTGTCCATCGCTTTGGGGGTGACAAGTAGTACTAAAAGCAGCTTTAGTCCCCAACTTAGCCCATAAACATCTCCAAAAGTGACTAAGAAATTTAGTATCACGATCTGAAACAATAGTATTTAGCACACCATGCAAGCTTAATAATTTCACGTAAAGAACAAATCAAGAACATTAACAAAGATCATCGCTTTTATGACATGGTATAAAGTGTGCCATTTTCTAGAATCTATCCACGACAACAAATATGCTATCCTCCCTTCTTTGTTCGAGGTAAACCTAAAACAAAGTCCATAGATATATCCTCCCAAGGAACACTAGGCACATGTGCAAAGGCATATATAAACCATGAGGATTGAGTCGTGACTTAGCTTTTTGACATGTAGTGCAATGAGCAATAAAACGCCAACATCCCGCCGCATCTTTGGCCAAAAGAAATGTGTAGCAAGTACGCCCTTCGCCTTCTTCACGCCAAAGTGTCCCATTAGTCCTCCTCCATGCGCCTCGCAACAACAAAAGACGAACAGAGCTAGCTGAATGCATAGCTTGTTAGAACTAAACACAAACCATCATTAACGCATTTAACTTGTTCCATGTTCTACCTTCTTTACAATTCTCCAATACATCGCTAAATTCAGCATCATGCACATATTGATCTTTGATGGTCTCCAAACCAAATATTCTAAAGTCAAGTTGTGAAAGCATAGTATAACGATTTAGACAATGCATCAAGAATAACATTTTCTTTACCCTTCTTGTGTTTAATGACATAAGGGAAAGTCTCAATGAATTCAACCCATTTAGCATGTCTACGATTCAGTTTAGCTTGACTTTTAATATGTTTCAAAGATTCATGATCGTAATGTATAACAAATTCTTTTGGGCCATAAATAATGTTGCCATGTCTCTAAAGTCCTAACAAGAGCATATAATTCTTTATCATAGGTAGAATAGTTCAAACTAGGCCCACTCAATTTTTCGTAAAAGTATGCAACAGGTTTGCCATCTTGTAATAACACACCTCCTAATCCAATTCCACTAGCATCACATTCAAGCTCAAAAGTCTTATTAAAATCGTGAAGTTGGAGTAAAGGAGCATGTGTCAACTTAGCTTTCAATATCGTGGAAGGCTTCTTCCGTATGGTACCGAAAGTGCAACTAATCCCGGTGGTTTTGGTAATTAATAACAACATATATATCATTGAACTAATAGTTTCTTGAGAATCATTTCAGAAAGTTCAAGGATATGGGTATGGCAAGGATCAAGAAGTGGACCCTCAAATGCTAAGGCAAGCATTGGCAAAAGCTCAAGACTCCATTTTTGGTTTAGTGATCCAAGATCACATTGAGTCTATAGGAAAGCCAATACTATTAAAAGGGATGAGGTTATGATAATGATCCGTTGCTCAAAGTGCTTAGTGATACATCTCCTAAACTATCAAGAACTCCATCGCCATATACACTCATAAGTAATCTCGTACCACCGATTTCCTAAACTCACCACACCGAGATGAACCACCTCAGCCATATAGCCAAACCCTAGAAATCTCGGATTTTCCGATTTCAACTCGGTCTCACCAAACTTGAGTTGCAAGCTTCAGAATCCTTCACATCAAATCGGTGTCACCGAGATGATGAAGTCGGTCCCACCGAGATTGGCAAGCTCTTGTCTTTACATGAATCGGACTCACCGAGTTTGTATTTTCGGTCCCACTGAAAATCCCAACGCTCACATGATTTGAACTTTCGGTCTCACCGAGTTGTCAACTTCTGGTCCGACAGAGATTGGTCAAATGTGTAACGGTTGGATTTGTGTGGAGGCTATAAATACCCCTCCACCCCCTCTTCATTCGTGGAGAGAGCCATCGTAAAGTACTACCACTCCTACCTTACATTTTCGAGAAGAGAACTACCTACCCTTGTGTTGAGATCAAGTTGCTCCACTCCCACCATATGAAGCTTGATCTCTAGCCTTCCCAAGTTGCTTTCCACTCAATCCTTTCTTCCACCACAGCCAAATCGCTGAGGAGAGTTGAGTGTTGGGGAGATTATCATTTGAAGCACAAGAGCAAGGAGTTCATCATCATCAACACCATCTATTACCTTTTGGAGGGTGGTGCCTCCTAGATTGGTTAGGTGTCGCTGGGAGCCTCCACGAGATGTGGAGTTGAACCAAGAAGTTTGTAAGGGCAAGGAGATCGCTTACTGTGAAGATCTACCCCGAGTAAGGCTAGCCCTCAGGGCGAGGCTATGATGGCATAGACAAGGTTGCTTCTTCAGGACCCTTCGTGGGTGGAGCCTCCGTGGACTCTCGCAGCCGCTACCTCCGTGAGGTTGAAGTCTCCATCAACGTGATTGACGATAGCACCACCTATCGGAACCACAAGAAAAATCTCCGTGTTCCAAATTATGCTTGATCCTCTCCACCTCTCTTTACTACATGTGCAATTTACTTTCCGCTGCCTATACTCTAGAATTGCATGTGTAGGGTGATACTTGACTTGATCATCATTGTGAACTTGCCAAAACTTGTCTTTATCAAAAGGCTGAATTTTTATATTGTCAAGTAGTCTAATCACCCCCTCTAGACATACTTTCAATCCTACAAGATTCTCAAACAAAAGGCACATCCTTCTTTGTAAGCTCGTTGAGAGGTGCAAGAATGGTGCTGAAATCTCTCACAAAACGCCTATAGAAACCAATGAGGCCAAGGAAACTCCTCACTTGTGTGACTGCTTTGGCTGCATGCCAACTCTCAATAGCTTCAATCTTGGCTTTATCAACTTCAATTCCTCGTGGAGTAACAACATAGCCAAGAAAAGATACTCGGTCGGTGCAAAAGGTGCACTTCCCAAGGTTACCAAACAAACATGCATCACGAGAGCATTAAAAACAGCACGAATGTTCCAAATGTTCTTCCAAAGATTTGCTATAAATCAAGATATCATCAAAATAGACTACCACAAATCGTCCAATGAAAGCACGAAACTTCGCTCATTAATCTCATGAAAGTACTAGGTGCATTAGTTAACCCAAAAGGCATGACTAACCACCATATAATCCAAACTTAGTTTTAAATGCTGCTTTCCATTCATCTCCCAATTTCATACGAATTTGATGGTATCCACTACGCAAATCAACTTTGGAGAATATTGTAGAGCCACTCAATTCATCAAGCATATCATCTAGCCTAGGAATAGGGTGACGATAACTAATAGTAATATTATTAATGCCTCTACAATCAACACACATACGTGATGTACCATCCTTTTTCGCACTAGAATAATAGGAACAGACAAGGACTAAGGGATTCACAGATATAACCTTTGTCGAGCAGCTCCTCGTGACTTGACGATAATCTCCTTCGCCTCCTCCGGATTGGTACGGTATGGTGCACGGTTGGTAATGATGCACCGGAATTAAGTAAATTTGATGCTCAATCCTCTAATAGGTGGTAATCCTGTGGCACGCCTTGTGGAAAGACGCCAAATAACTCCCCGCAAAATGTTAGTGACAGCAGGGGCAAAGAGGAAGGCACGCCCTCTAATGAAAATAATGCCTCTTTGCACACAAAAGCATAGCAAACAGATTTGCTAACATCTAGCTCATCAATATCGACGGTGGCAAGTAAACATGCACTTTTCAATTTAATTTCAAGCAACAGAGATGGTTTATTATTAGGCTTCATGTGTTGCTTCAAATTCTTTTGCCACAATCTGATTTTCACTCTTATTTTTCTCCTGCTTTGCTTTATTAGCTCTATTGATATCATCTTTCAAAATGGAATCAGAGTCATAGGAAGCAAAGTAATATTTTTATCCCTCGTGAACAAGAGTATATCGATTGTTTCTACCATGGTGTACAAATTTTTATCAAATTGCCATGGTCTACCAAGTAATAAGGAACATGCTTGCATAGGTAGCACATCACAATCAACATAATCAGATATGTAGAGATACTAAAATGCACACTAATAGTACGTGTTACCTTAACCTTGCCGCGTTGTTGAACCATTGGATGTAGTAAGGATGTGGATGTGGTCTTGTGGTGAGAGATAGCTTCTCCACCATCTCCATGCTAGCCAAGTTGTTGCAGCTCCTCCATCTATGATGACGCTAATAGAACGCTCCTTCACAACTCCCTTTGTATGGAACAAATTATGCCTCTGCTTTTGCTCACTTGTGTAACCTGCACACTCAAAACACGCTGAGCAACTAAACATTCATACTGCCAAGATCTTCAAGAGCCATGTATTGTGTCTCATGATCGTAATCATCTCCACCGTGTTCCTCATGTGTAATAAGAGCCAAAGTCTCCTCGTCATAGTCACTAGCGGACTCATACCCACCATCCTCAAGAGCAATCATCACACGCTGAGATTTGCATTCTTCAAGAAAATGTCCTCTTCCTTACAAAGACGACAAATAATATCACTTGTGTGCCATGTTGACGCCATGGAAGAAGAAGAGCTCTGCAAGCCCGGCAGTGTGCTCTTGGCAGAGAGTGGTGGTTGTGCCTCGCTTGTATCACGGTTGGAGGTGGCACCAAGGAGGTGATGGTGCATTGAAGTAGATGATGCACGTGGTGTCCATGATGAAGGTCGACCTGCAGAAAAGTTAGTGCGCGCCAATGCCCTCACGATCCTCAAGACTTCACGCTCAATTTTACAAGCAAGATGGAATAAACGAGTGATATTATTATAATCCTTATAGTCTAGAATGGTCTCAATCTCTATTTAATCCACCTAGAAAACGTGCAAGCATAGCTTCATTCTCCTCAACAATACCACATCTAATCAAGCCGCTTTGTAATTCCCGATAATATTCTTCACGTAATTTTTTCCTTGTCTTAAGCGCTGCAATTTTTGAAGTAATTCACGCTGATAATATGGTGGAACCCAACGAGTATGCATAGCAGTTTTCAAAGCAGCCCAAGTAGCTGAACAGGATATAGTCTACAATGTTCGCACCACCAAACACATGCAAAGCTAGTGAAAGCACAAACAAAGAAGCAGAACACGCTCTCCTCGTGATAGTGTAAACATGTAAATTGTTGTTCAGCTTAACTCCCAAGTAAGATATATATCAGAACATATCTACCCTCAAATGGTGGAATATTCAATTTCAGTTTAGGAGATGGTCATGATCTCGCACTGAGGGGAGCCCTAATATTGCCATTATTTGCATGTGGACGACCGGTGGTTGTGGTGCTGGTGGTTGCACGAGTTCGATGTTGATCAACCTCATCCTCATAATCGCCCACATACTCATCATCCTCCCTGCACCACCAAGCAGCAGAGTAGGAGCCAAAGAAGCACCAACAGCAGAGCAGCCGCACCAGAATTTTGTCCTCGCTCAATAGGAACACGCTGAACTCGGCCCATACCGATTCGAAGGGGCGAGTTGTTGTCGCAGAGGTGCGATAGGTGCAGCCAAGCGGTGGTTGTGGAAAACGCACGAGCAATTCATCAAACTTGCTATCAAGCTTTGTTTCAAACGCCTTCTCAATGCCATCTATCTTCTCCATGGCCTCACAATCTGTTTAGCACATCTTGCACCCGCCCACTCATCATTTGCTGAAATTTATCATGTAGCTGTTTGTTCGCCGTGTTCTCCCAATCAGCCTCATCGGCTTGTGATCCTACCATGGTTAGCAAAGAATAGAAACACACAAGAATATGATCCTACAGACTACTAAGAAGTGGTGGTGGTGTATCACAAACCCACAAGCAAATCTCAAATTCTTACCGCCTACTCAAAGAAGAGTGGTGATCGCAACCATTGTAGTCAAAACTCTCAAAGCTTGGCTATAGCGACACTGTGGAGAATCAAACGCACGACGAGATGTATGTGGAGCTGGGAAGGCTTATAATATGGTAGCAAAAAGGTCAAGAATAATCAATTCAGAGATGCAAAGTTGAATAAACGCCAACAACGATATCAGGTTGGTCCTAGGCTAGACCGTATAGAGACGCGAGCCTAGAACACTAACAAAATCACGGGCGCTGCACGTAAACAAGGGAAAAGCACACTGGATTTTTTTTCGCTTTTTTTTTTCTTTTGCGCTGCTTTTTTTTATGAAAAATCACTATAATGGCGAGTGTCTCAAAACTCTTCCCGGTCAAACCGACAGATGGGCACAAAATTTTTCCGACCAAATTTTTTTTCGATCGCCCGACCCAAAAACCGAAACGGGTCAAAAACTTTCTATAACGGCGATCGCTCAATACGCTTAGAAACACCTAAAAATAGGATAGCCAGAATTTTTTGTCCAAAGGCGCTTTTGGAAAATTTTGGGCCTAAACGGAGGGTGGTTTCCTGACTTTTTTTTGGAAACCAACCTCTTCTACGGACGGCAAAGATTGCTGAATCCAAACCTACTCGCATAAGGAAACACGAATCGAAACTAGATGGATCCGAAAACAAACCTAATATGCAAGGAACTCGGATTGGTGATGATATATGGCAGCGTGGTGGTATATGGATACGGATTCAAGCGGTGGCGGATAAGCGTGGTGGTATACGGATACGGATTCAAGCAAAGGCGGATAAGCGTGGTGGTAGATGGCGTGGCGATGATGATGGTGCGGCGGCGGCGTGACAACTTATGACCGTAACTCAAACTCTAAAAGACTAGACTCTAAGACCAGCAACTAGACACGACGATGCAACCGCAAATTCAACAACGCAAATACGTAAAAAGATTATGCAAAGGCTCGATTGGTTCGGATATGATGAACTAACCCTAATTTTTTGTGGCTTTTTCGTGGACTGTAGGTATGAAGAATGACTCGATCTAAACTACTTAAAACTGTAAAATCTCACCGAGCAACCCGAAATCTGATACCACTTGATAGAGGCGGAGGTGTCCCGCCTTCGATGAGATGGTGGATTTCGCTTAGTGGAAGTCGACTTTGACGATCCGACTACTTAACGTGGAGGACATCGCGCTTTAGCAATCGCTAAACCAACTCCGAGAGGTTATTGACCACGCCGAGCACGATCAACCCGACCACGAGGGTCTGCTTTCGCGAGCAAACGAAGAACAAGCAAGAAACCGAGATTGCAACTGGATATTGCTAATATAAGATGAAAGCTTTATTGGTCAAGGTGGGGTTCTGTGACGCTTTGTCCGGTCATTGAACACAAACGGCACGCGGTTGCAGCTATGGCTAACTTTAATCTAAACAAAACCCAAAGTCTAAACGGTGCCCTAAGGGCTGTATATATGGAGGAAGAGGGGGTGAATTTCGTGGCCCTTGGTGGAGGGGTCCGAAACTAACCCTATCTCTTGTTTCCCCACACATACGGACTCTAAAAATATTCGAAATTACATGGGCCTGGCCCAATAATAAGTTGACGCAAAGCACCTAGAATAGCCTCCGGACGAATTTTATGAAGTGGCATCTTGTATATTTCGTCCAAGGCTTCATGCACTCATTATGGTGGCTTCAAAGTCCTGAAATCATCACTTGTAACTCCGCTTTGTTCCCTTGTGCATGCCATCATCTCCATGCTTGTTCTTGCTCCAATGTTCATCCTTCTCCAAGCTAGGCCCTTCATTTGTAAGCAAAACAAATGTATCCAATTTAGGCAGATCATATTCTCATGAACATTAGAATCATTACCAAGAAACAAAAGTACCGGTAATTTAGTTGGCGGCGCGAGCTCTAGTAATTGGTCCAAGATGTATAGCAATAGGGCTGTGGGTGTAACAATGGTATTGATGTCCTCATCAGAAACCCCGTGATATGATTCGCTCTATCACACATAAACCTCCTTATATCTTCCTCAAAATGTATAACCATACCTACCTATCATGGCATTTCCATAGCCATTCCAAGATATATTGCCATGCAACTTCCACCATCATCATCATGACATACATTACTTTTGTCATATTGCCATTGCATGATCATGTAGTTGACATCGTATTTGTGGCAAAGCCACCATGCATTATTTTCCATACATGTCACTCTTGATTCATTGCACCATCCCGGTACACCGCCAGAGGCATTCATATAGAGTCATATCTTGTTCTAAGTTTCGAGTTGTAATCCTTATGTTGTAATCAATAGAAGTGTGATGATCATCATTATTAGGGCATTGCCCAAATAAAAAAAGGAAAGGCCAAAAGAAAAAAAAGAAAGGCCCAAAAAGAAGAAAATAAAAAGGGCAATGCTACTATCTCTTTTTTCCACACTTGTGCTTCAAAGTAGCAACTAGTTCTTCATGTAGCAAGTCTCATATATTGTGCTTCAAAGTAGCACCTTGTTCTTCATGTAGTGAGTCTCATATATTGTGCTTCAAAGTAGCACCTTGTTCCTCATGTAGTGAGTCTCATAAAGTTGTCCTTTTCATACTAGTGGGAATTTTTCATTATAGAACTTGGCTTGTATATTCCTACGATGGGCTTCCTCAAATGCCCTAGGTCTTCATGAGCAAGCGGGTTAGATGCACACCCACTAGTTTTCTTTTGTTGAGCATTAATAGCTCTAGTGCATCCATTGCATGGCAATCCCTACTCCTCATGTTGACATCAATTGATGGGCATCTCCATAGCCTGTTGATTATCCTCGTCAATGTGAGACTTTCTCCTTTTTTGTCTTCTCCACACAATCCCCATCATCATACTCTATTCCACCCATAGTGCTATATCCATGGATCACGCTCATGTATTGCGTGAAGGTTGAAAAAGTTTGAGATTTTTAAGTATGAAACAATTGCTTGGCTTGTCATCGGGGTATAGAAGTTGGGAACATCTTTGTGTGACTTAAAATGAAGCATAGCCTAACTATATGATTTTGTAGCGATGAACTTTCTTTTGCCATGTTATTTTGAGAAGACATGATTGCTTTGATTAGTATGCTTGAAGTATTATTATTTTTGTGTCAATATGAACTTTTGTCTTGAATCTTTCGGATCTGAATATTCATGTCACAATTAAGAAGATTTACATTGAAATTATGCCAAAGTATCACTCCGCATCAAAAATTCTTTTTTTATCATTTACCTACCGAGGACGAGCAAGAATTGCTTAGATGCCTCGATACGCTCCAACGATCTATAATTTTTTATTGCTCCATGCTACTTTATCTACTGTTTTGGACTATATTGGGCTTTATTTTCCACTTTTATATTACTTTTGGGACTAACCTATTAACCGGAGGCCCAACCTAGAATTGCTGTTTTTTTGCCTATTTCAGTGTTTCGAAGAAACGGAATATCAAACGGAGTCCAAACGGAATGAAACCTTCGGGATCGTGATTTTCCAACCGAACGTGATCCAGGAGACTTGGACCCTACTCCAAGAAGTGCCAGAGGCGGTAACGAGGGTGGAGGGCGCGCCTACCCGAGGGCCCCTCACGCCCAACCGACGCATTCTTCCTCCTATATATACCTACGATCCCCGAACGATCGTAACAGAGCCAAAACATAATTCCACCGCTGCAACCTTCAGATCCACGAGATCCCATCTTCCGCCTATTCCGAGCTCACGAGGGGGCATCCGCCATGGAGGGCTTTACATCATCACCATAGCCCTCCGATGAAGTGTGAGTAGTTTACTCAGACCTTCGGGTCCATAGCTAGTAGCTAGATGGCTTCTTCTTTTGGATCTCAATACAATGTTCTCCCTCTCTTGGGGAGATCTATTCGATGTAATCTTCTTTTTATGTGTGTTTGTTGAGACCGATGAATTGTGGGTTTATGATCCAAAGATATCTATGGAAAATATTTGATTCTTATCTGAATTCTTTATGTATGATTGAGTTATCTTTGCAAGACTCTTCAATTATCCTTTTGGTTTGGCCAACTAGATTGGTAGTTCTTGCAATGGGAGAAGTGCTTAGCTTTGGGTTCAATCTTATGTGTCCTTTCCTAGTGATGTATATAAGCAAGGCACGATTGTATTGTTGCCATCGAGGATAACAAGATGGGGTTTTTATCACATTGCATGAATTTATCCTCTACATCATGTCATCTTGCTTAAAGTGTTACTCTATTTTTAACTTAATACTCTAGATGCATGCCGGATAGCGGTCGATGAGTGGAGTAATAGTAGTAGATGCGTAATCGCTTCGATCTACTTGCCTCTTGACGTGATGCCTATATACATGATCATTGCCTAGATATACTCATAACTATGCTCAATTTCACAATTGCTCAACAAGAATTTGTTCACCCACCGTAGAATACTTATGCTCTTGAGAGAAGCCACTAGTGAAACCTATGGCCCCGGTCTATTCTCATCATATCAATCTCTATCGCTTATTTACTTGCTTTGTTTTACTTTTGCCTTTACTTTTTACTTTGCATCTATCTATGAAAAATACCAAAATATTATCTCTATTAGATCTCACTCGTAAGTGACCGTGAAGGGATTGACAACCCGTAAGCGTTGGTTGCGAAGTTGCTATCGCTTTGTGTAGGTACGAGGACTTGTGCGTGGTCTCCTACTGGATTGATACCTTGGTTCTCAAAAACTGAGGGAAATACTTACGCTACTTTGCTGCATCATCCTCTCCTCTTCGGGGAAATCCAACGCAGTGCTCAAGAGGTAGCATCGCTGTGGACAAGTTCACCAAGTGGATAGAAGCAAAGCCAATCAAGAAGCTGAATGGGTCGACTGCCGTGACTTTCATCACCGACATCACCACTCGGTATGGCATACCACATAGCTTCATCACCGACAACGACACAAACTTCGCCAAAGGAGCCTTGGCACATTTCTGCGCGACGCAGGGCATCCGACTGGACCTAGCGTCCATTGCTCATCCGTAGTCAAACGGCCAAGTAGAGTAGGCAAACGGCCTCATTCTGTCTGGCATCAAGCCCCGACTGGTCAAACCTCTAGATCGTTCGGCCGGCTGCTGGCTCGATGAGCTGCTGGCCATCCTCTGGAGCCTGCGCACAACTCCGAACAAGTCGACCGGCTTCACGCCCTTCTTCCTCGTCTACGGTGCTGAAGCCGTCATCCCGACGGACATAGAGTTCGACTCCCCACGATCACCATGTACACCGAGGCGGATGCCAAGGAGGCACAAGAAGACGGCATCGACCTGCTGGAGGAGGGCTGGCTGTTGGCACTCAGACGGTCCGCCATCTACCAGCAGAGTCTGCGCCGATACTACAACCGCAAGGTGAAGCCAAGATCCTTCCAAGAGGGAGACCTTGTGTCTGCCGATCCAAATAACAGCCGCCAAAGACAAGCTCTCAAGACTCGAAGGCCTTTTATCATCGCTAGAAGGTGTCGGGCAACGTTTCCTACTATCTGATCGATGCTGAGAAGCCTAGAGGATGCAAAAGAGATGACTCGGGAAAGGAGACGGAGAGGCCATGGAACGCAAACCTCCTCCGAAGATTTTACAGTTGAAAGCAGTATGTATCACGCTACCTTTTGTATTAAGTACGAAGATTCTGGGTTCCCCGAGAAGAGCTCGGGGACTACCCTCTTCTTATCTATATGATGAGTGTTATGCCTATGAGTGTGTATTATTCTATTCCGCCTGCACTGGTTCGCCAGCCGCCCGAGGCTCGCCTTTCGCTATATGCCGCCCCGCAATGGACAAGTAATGTGTTGGCACCAAAAACTTCCCCTGTCAGAAGCCGCAGCTCGCAGAGCGACTGAATGGCGGGCAGGGGTTGCGAAGCAATGCCCACATGAAAAATGGCTAAGGAAAGAACACATATAGTCGAGGCCGGCATCCCGCCTGTTGATCAAGCTCGCTTGTCTTGCCAACACTCCAAACGGCTAAGTACTTGCCCTCACGCAAAAAGCTAAGTACTCGACCCAGCCGCAGTCCGCAGATCTGTTTGGCTGGCAAGAGGATAGCCAAGGGAGGGCGGCAAAGGAAAAAAGCGAGGAGCATAAGGCAAGAAAAGTAGAAGCCGGCAAAGTAAAGCATGAATTGTGATAAAATACTTACATAGATAAAGGCCCACCGGCCAGCATTCAACAGAGTTTGATATACACCCTCGGGTGGAATTGTGCAAATTAAACCAAAGTTGTGCAGACTAGTGAGCAGAAAAAGAAAAAGATAACATCCTAAGGGGCAGCAGAAGGCTCCGGCTGGACGGTGGAGTCGGTGGTGCCGGTTGGTGCAGCAGAAGGCTCCGGCTGGACGGTGGAGTCGGCGGTGTCGGTTGGTGCGGCAGAAGGATCTGGCTGGACGGCAGGGTTGGCGGCACCAGTTTGGGCAGCGTTCGGCTGGATGGCAGAGTCGGCGGCATCCGTTGGTGGAACGGCCGGCTGGTCGGTGTCCGCCTGGCCGCCTCCAGGAGCGGTCGGCGCTTTGGAGCGCGGATCGTTGCTTGAGGCCCGGTCAGGTTGAGGCTGATCATCCGCTCCGACCTCTGGCACGTCGTCCTCGCTCCTCCTCCTCCTCCTCCTCCTCCCCTTCATCGCTGGAGTCGATCACTTCACCAATCTCGCCGCCCTCCCGAGTTCAGCCCTGAGCCATTCCAGCGGGCGCCGGGCGCCTTCTTCAACCACCTCCGAGATGAAGACGCTGGTATCAGTGTAGTCGGCGATCGCCGCCTCCGCTGAGCAATTCGCTTCCACCACCACCAGCTCCTCCTCGCCCAGCCAAACGTGGTTAGTCTGGCTAGATCCAGCCCAGATACCACACCTGACAAACCTGTGGCTCGGCATGCCCTTCCCGGCTGCAGAGTCTTCTAGGCCTCCAGCGGCCGATCACATTCTCCAGCCCACCGGCAGTCCGACTGGGGGTGCGCGGAGCCTACACGCCTGGCTAGAGGGCGGAGATCGCCTGGGCCCCGACGCGCTGAAGGCGGCACAACATCTGATGGGCAGGCCGAAGGCGGGCCTGGATGCTGAGGAGCTGCTCGTTAAGGGTCCGGGGGGTGTCAGCGGCAATGTACACGCCTTCCGCCCTCCGCTCCTGGCATTGGGCCTCGATGATCTGGTTCGCGGCGACAGAGTGGCCTGAGAAGAAGTCTGTTTGGACAGAAGGCAAGAAAAGCCAAAGGTTAGAAGCTAGCATTCGGCCTAGATAAGGGTCGGCGACTCAAAGCAAGAAAGAAAAGAAAATGAAGCTCACCATTGACCAAGTCTTCGATGCTGCTGAAGCAGAGTCATTTGCACCTCCTTGTCAGCCCAGGTGGAGCGCTCGACCTCGAACTCAGCAAGGAGGTCGGTCTCCTTCGTCTTCGCCTCCCTCTGAGCCGTCTTGAGGGCCTCCGCCTGCTCCGCGAGCTGAGTGACCAGTCGGTCATGCTCCTCGGCCAGCTTGTCAGACTCCTCCTGACAAGCTAGGCGGTGTTGGCTTCACCCACTGCTGCCGCAAGGCGGCGCTGGCCTCTATAAAAGGAGAAAGAAAGAATGTCAGTCAAACAACAAAGAAGGGAGCTCAGCAGTCGGCCTGAATCTCAGGGACTACAGCCCGCGGGTGCGCTATCGCAGCCCCACCGAGAGAAAGTCATCAACAGAAATAAAGTCACTAGAGTTCTGCCCGATCGCCAGCAGCCGTCCAACCTCGTGGACTACAGCTGGAGGCGCAACACACCACGAAGGAAGGAAATCAAACTTACTCCGCCTTGACAAGTTGGCGGTCTGCTTTTCCAGCCCCTGACTGAGTTGAAGGTGGCCAAGATTGTGGTAATCCCGCAAGAGGGATATCGAAGTTAGCATTCGACGCTAGAAAGAAGCTGGATCGCTCGCCAAAGAGCCTGCCCAAACTTGGGGACTACATCCAATGGGTGTGCTGACGCGCCCCCACAAAGGAAGCATGAAGATCAAAATTAAAAAGAAGCAAGAAACTTACTCGGATGGTCGCTCATAATCCAAAGAACGACTGCTGCATCACTTGAGGGCTTTGGCTTCGCTCGAGCTTGGCTTGGACGCAAGGGCCACCGTTCAAGGCCCCTGCTCTGCCTCCTCGCAGACCAGCCGGGCGAAGCGCGCGCGCTGGTCGCCGTGTCGAGACCGACGAGCTCGCGGCACTGCCTCCACCTGCCGGGTGCCGAGGCCGCCAGAAGACGGCGGCGCTGCGGTGTGTGGACTCGAGTTAGGGTCCATCACCACCTCGCTCCCGGCCGGTGGCACCGGGCGGGCGGCCGCTGCTCGCTTCTACGCTCCGGTTGGCGGTGGCGGCGCGCACGATGACGCCCTACATGGCCACGCCGCCGCCTCCTCTCCATTACCGGGCTGCTCGTCGCCGCTCCCCACAAATATCGCCACAAACTCCGGCGGAGGTGGTGCGGTGTTCAAGGGAGTCACGAGCAGCGGCTCCTGGCAGCACGTGGCCTCTACAAGCCGCCTTCTTCTTCAGCAGTTTTCGCCGCGCCATTTTTCGCCGCAGCGTGTCGGCTTCCTCGCTCGCAAGATCTCCCGCAGATTTCGCCTCCGCGCTCAAGGTCGGGCGGCCGGGTCGATTCGCCGTGTGGTGGTGGAGGTCTCCGCCGACCTGATGACCAAGGCGGCGGCCGACTTCTTGAGGGTGAGCGGGGCCCTGAGGTAAGAAGGCAAGATAAAGAAGTTTTCCTGGCCAGATTGGTAAAGAAGAAGAAGCGTAAGAGGAGCACTTACGCTGACACCATGGGCGGCACCTTCGGCTGCCTCTGGAACTTGGCCACCTTGGCCGCAGCCTCTTCCGCCTCGGTCGCCGCGCCGGTTCTGGCTTTCTTCAAGGCCGCCAACAGGGCGGCTTTGCTTTGCTTGGCGCTTGCCGCGGGCGGACGGCCCGGTAGAGGGGCTCGCCAAGGTCGGAAGTGTTCGAGGGCGCGCTCGCCTTCGCTGCCGCCATCATCGCCAAGTTTCCACGCCGCCTCCTCGAGCCGCTCGTTCTGCCGCCATCGCCGCCGCGCCGTCCTCCAAGGAGGCCGCCCCCAAGTCGGGGTCTTCCACGTCGCTTACCGCCCGGTCCGACAGGTAGTCACAACCCGGCCCCACGATGGTAGCCGTCGCCGCAGACATATAAATCTGCGCTCCAGAGAAGGAGTTGCGTCACACCAGGAACAAGAATAAAAGTCAGAACTAAAGAAGAAATCGAGGGACTTACGGCAGGCAGCGGGCTGCCGCGGGAATACGGCGGCTTCCCGAACCGCCAGGCTCCCTCCGACACCTTGAGGTCAGAGATCTCGTTCACCATCCTCGCCACCTCGGCAGCGGCATCTCCTTCGGCACATCCCGCCGGTCGTGATGCCCGCCATCCGGACAGATCGATGAGGGCGATTTTGAAGCGGAGGACCCGCGCGACGATTTAAGGCGATGAGTAGGTCGGACGCACGAGGCCCTTCGACTCGAGCACCCGGAGCCGGCCGATGGCGGTAGCCGATCCGCCGACACCGCTTCGCTTGTAGCCCGCTGGGCCGAGGCTCGGCAGGGGCCAGCCTCAGAGGCTGCAGTTGATGAAGTCGATCGTCGGGTTGACGCTCGACGAGAGGTAAGATTGCGCGCCAGCCACCGACCGTGACAGCTTGATGACCGAAAGGATTCTTCGCCGCCGGGCGATAGCGACGGTTGCAGACCTGGTCGCCGTCTCCTTGGCAGAAGTGCCCACCTTGCCGTAGAAGAAAGCTCCCCATAGATCGATGGTGGGTAGGATGCCGAGGTAGCCCTCGCACGCCATGACGAAGGCGGAAAGTAGCGTCACGGAGTTGGGCGTCATGTGATGCGGCTGGAGGTGGTTGAAGTCCATGAATGAGCGGAGGAAGCCGCTTGCCGGGAGGCCGAAGCCGCAGAGGAAATGCAAGCGGAAGACGACCCGCTCATCCCCCTTCGGCGCCGGCGAGATCTCCTCCGACGCCGGCACCCGCACCTTGACGAATGCCGCGTTGGGCATCCGACGCGTGTTCCGGAGGAAGGTGAGGTCATCCTCTATCACCGCCGCTGCTGCCCTGGGCCGCCGCCTCTTTGTCGCTGGCCATGGCCTCGAGCGGAGCTGCGTGGGGAAGAGGCGCGGCGGCGGCGAACTACGGCGGCGCTACAGTTAGCACTAAGCAACAGCAACAGCAGCGGCAGAGGAGGAAGAGAGTGTGGGGAGGAGGACGGCGAGCTCCACCACTCCCCTACCTCCCCCTCTTTATAGCCCTCGGCATGCGGCCGAGGGCGGGCGTGGATCGTGGGATTAATCGCGCCTAATGATCCCATGACTTCGCTATCGCTACCGGGTTGCGCGCTTAACACCCACGGAATCGCAACCGCCGCCTCGCCGCAGCCGATCCGCCCGCTGCGCCGAGGCCCGTAGTGGCGGGTCTGCCCATCGCCACGCCCCAACAGAGCGTGACGGTAGGCTGGCCGGGATGGCGTGCGCCACGTGGCGTGCTCGCGATGGGCGGCGGGCCTGGGAAGCTTAGCAGGCATGCCACCTGTTTCCCGCCTTGACAATTTAAAATCAGCGGATGATCCCGCCTGGACGAAACCGACTCCAGCAGTCGACGCGCCGCAAGGCGGATCAAGCTTATTGCTCATGACACGGTGAAAGGGGAAGTTGCTGAGACTTCCCGACCCCTCGGCCGCAGCGCCTCACCGGTTTCGGGGACTACTGTCGGAGTAATGGGCCACGGGTAGCCTCACCCTAGTCCCTGAACCTATCAAAACTTTGGGCCGGCTTCGCCCCACAAAACCTCGTACTGAAGCACCACCTTCCGGAGGCCGGCTGGCTTAACAGCCGGCCACCGAAGGACAGCCAAGCACCAGCAGACGGCGCCAAGAGCGGCCGGCTTCTTTCGGCCGGCCTCCAAAGAGTCCGGCGTCTAGCAGGCGGCCACCCGGCGCCCTAAGAGCCTGCGCCCACATCAAGAGGACAAGACAGGGTGAGGCTACAGCAGAGTCCTCACCCCGATCTCGACTTGGCGTATTACGCTTCGCATACAGCGGATATCTCCGCACGGTGCGGCATCGCTGCTACCCCTTGACGCCACTCCCCGACAGTAGAGTCCTCGTTTCACGGCGACCGCCGGCACGGTTTGAAGGCGGCGGGTCTTACCAGCAATGAGAGTCCGAAGACGGCAGAGCTGCACTCACCGGACCGAGGGAGGCCGCTTCGTCAGCGGCCAGCCCTTCCTGGGGCCCGTGGCGCCATCAACCAGATAAGACGTGGGTGGCTACAAGTGATCTCCCACCAGCGGCGGGATCAGAGCCACGCCACCGACCAAGCCCGGCCATTGGCAAGATGGCTACAAAGGAACAGCCACCAACCGATTCCGCCAATGGGTGGGAGCGACTCACGGGCGGGGCCCACCAGGCGGCGGGCCCTAGTAGTCGACGAAGAAGCCGGAGACCAGAGACACTGACAGCCGGTTCCAGCACCCGGCCAGATTACTGTTGTACCCCTGGGGAGTAGGCCTATATAAACCCCCGAGGACACCCATGCAAAGGGTTCCCACTCCATTAGAACTAGCCACTACCCTAGAGGAGGAAGAGATCTAGCCTTGCCTCCTTCCACCTCTAGCACACAGTTCGAGGAGAATCATTGTATCACTTGTGCCTTAGTGATCATGTGGAGACCCCGCAGAGCAGGACTAGGGGTGTTATCTCCTAGGAGAGCCCCGAACCTGGGTAAAGTGCGCCACAGCACATGTTCACGCCTTTATCCCGCTTCTGTGCACCGCCACATTCTACTCGCCCCCACCATGATAAGCCATCCTTTGGCATATGTCGCACCCAACTCCCGACATGAACGGTTTATACATATGTTTCCTTATGTTAACATGTGTTTGATAGCACGTGATGCCACATACGGTTGTGTGCTTCACTTAGTCTTTCTACGCTCCAGCGAAGGCTTCCCATGCTCCACAGGGGCGAATTCTAAAATCCCCAATCCCCTAGCCAGCTGCTAGCTATAAATAACCACAGGAATGGCCGCCGGCGGTGACTCGCCACTGATCCACTTGCTATCTAGTTACTCACACATACTGGCATACCCCCATCGGTCGACGGCAGGATGGAGTTGCGCGACGGGAACGGGCACCGGAGATCATAGTTTAGGTGATGTGGAGCATCCTACGGTCATCCCCATGTACACTACGACTACTCCTCAAGCCCTAAGTGGGCATATGATGAGACCTCAAACATATGCCATTGGACACAAGATGAACCCACTCCTCAATGCATCCCCTTTACATTCATCCGAGACATGGTTGCTACCTAATGCAAAGACACTACATGTTCTCAGTACCAAGGAGACCTCTTGAGATGCTCGAACGACAGCATAAGTCCCTGCGCTGGATGAAGAGGATCAACAAAGAAGAACGCCAAGGTCTACAGACCTTGACATCTGCCTCGCCCGACATCCGCCCTTGGTGACACTAGCCTCGCAACAGCCCATACCGACAAGCTATAGGGCCCAGACATCCGCCGTCACCCCGACATTCGCCCTCCTCGCCAAAATCCGCCCCTTTGTCCAGAGAGAAACCGACGCACCTAGGCCAGCCCAAACATCCGCCTCCCATCCCTTTGTCCAAGCTCGCCCTCCGCCGACCGATGTCGCTGCAGTGTTGCTCCAACGGGTCAAGATAGTGCCTAGGCCGACTATTTAAGTCGACCTTCGCACCGAAACCCTACTGCTCACATTTTCTCCTCCCCGTCCGCCTAGTAGGCATGCCCCCATGGCGTCGGGTGAGGAGCCACCCATTTCTAACGCTCGAGCATCGGCTGGAGTTCCTTGAGCAGATCCGGGCAAGGCGCGAACCCTGGATCGTCGAGGGGCTACCTTCGGATGCAGTGGATCAGGAGGAGTTGGAGGACGAGAACAAGGAGGGGGAGGAGGAGGTTGAGGAGGAGGAGAATGAGCCGGAGGAGGAGGAAGATGGGGACGCCGCAACGCTGGATCTGCAAGCGAGCAAAGATGCCATCTCGATTCCCTCCGCTCGGAGTCGGTTACGGAGGCTAAACACCGTCGTTGGCAGGAGATGAAGGCCGCAGAGGAGGCAGAGATGCTTGCCTACATGGATGAGGTCGAGCAGGAGGAGGATGAGCCGGAGCCCTCTGACGCGCCCGTCCAACTGGCGCCCTGCACCGACGTCATGGACATCTCTGACGATGAAGATTAGCTTGAATAGTACGTAGGATTTCTTTTGCATGTTTTGTATGGATTTAGGGGTTAAAATATGAGAGACTCGGATGCAGAGTGGCTAATTTGAGATGTGACTGGTCACTCACCACGAATACGCCCGGTCACGTCTGCGGGTGTTTGAGGGGCCGGATTTGCAAAGTCCGTTTGTAGATGCTATAGCCAAACACGATCACAGTGTTCTTTCCCTTTTTATTTTCTCTACGTGTGCATCTGCTGAGCATTTTTGCTGTGCTCTAGGAGTCTATGTCTATGCATCGCCCCCTCTCTTTTGTTCCGGAGTTTCTAATCGTGTCAGGATGCAAACTTTTGCACAAATAGTTTCGCTGCAACGCTGCCGAGACTTCTGAGATACCTGTTGGCTTGCCGTCTGGCCGGGGGATCGATCGAGGCCAGTCTTCAGCACCAGCACACACACATGAGATGCAGAAACTACATGCACTAGTGCTTTACCAGCAGCATCTCCCAGCACTTTCCACTGCCCTCAACAACAGTTCGTCCGAAACCTATGTTGTTCAGAGAAAGTGGGAGGCACCTAAAAGTTGCTCAATCTGTTCTTCAGGAAACTAATCAGGCCGATTCGCACGTTAGTTAACCCCTACTACTTGCCGATGTAGTCCTTGAACTCGTTCTCTTGATGCCACAATCATGTCGATCACGAACTCGACCTGCCGTACGCACCATATAATTGAAGCAAAGCTGGATAGAATAGATCCTGATGTGAGGATGGCACTGCATCTAGGAGTACAATACATCGGTCAAAGGCACGCGGACGCATTGCACACAGTGCGTGCAGGTTCAGTGGAGTCAGAGCATGCATGCATGCCGCATGCCACCATGCGTTGTAAAGCTCTCATTTCGAGCCGAAAGGTTTCGATTAGGGATCCATCACGCATCCCATCCGTCCCTCCTCGAACGCAACGCGACCGTGATTAGCCTCACTGTGGCTTGCCAGAGTGCACTTAGCCTCTGGTGACGGCTCTGTCGCTGGATCATGAGGCGGATCGAGTCGGTTCTTCACTCGGCCTCCGTCAGAGACAGACAGTCGGCGTCGTGAATCATCGTGTCTTTGCAGGGTTCTATCTACTGATTAATCTGTTCGTGTGGATGACAGCGTCTTACCGACTGCAAGGAGGGGCTCGTTCAGATCCACCACACGTCAATGGCGCCATCAGCAAACTGAAGAATACAGGGCAAATGAAATGTTGTAGTACGAGTATAAACTCGTTTTCGTGCCTCGTTGCTAATTACTGTATATACATTGCAAAGGAGTGTGGTGGAGCAGTTAATGGCCACAAGCAAGAGGCCCATGGATAATTAAGGGCTTTGTTTATGGGCTCCTACGGCGTTTTGAACGTCAGTCTTTTATTGGAACATGGAAAATACTTGTCTTTTTTTTTCGAAACCGAGGCAAAAGATTTGCCTCTGTTAGATTATATGTTAGACTTGTAATACAAGTTGATCAAAGCGACTAGGTTTAGGAAACCCAGGCTAAGTCGGTTTGTGACTTAGGCCTTTATATATCTCTTGTACCCCTTTATTATCAATACACAAGTTTCATTATAATCCTATATGGTATCAATTTAGTCATTCCTAGGGCATGGCTGCGTCCACCACGCCGCCGCCGCCGCCGCCCGGCTTCTTAGAACGCCGGGCTGCCCTTGCCGCCGCCAAAGCAAAGGCCGCCTCCGCTGCGACCGATGCCTCTTCTTCCTCCAACCTCGCCCTAGCTTCAACCCTACCCACCACCATCAACTATGCTGGCACTATCTCAGATGTCAGCCCGTTCATCCCCATTACTTTGGATCTTCCAAAACACAACTATTATCATTGGCGCCATCTCTTTGAAGTTCACCTTGACGCCGCAACCTCCTCGATCACGCCGCCTGCTCCATCGCTCGCCCTTCGATCCTCGATGGGTCAAGGACGATCTCGCCATCATCCAGTGGATTTATCAGCGCGTCTCCACGGAAATCTTCAACCTCGTCTTCCGCGACGCCACCAACGCCGCCGCCCTTTGGGTGGCTCTCTGTCAACTCTTCCAGACAACGCCGACGCCGCCAACACCATCCACACCGAAGCTCGCAACACCGCCCAAGGCGATTCTAGGTTGGCGCTTCATCGCCAGCCGCCTCAAGTCAATTGTGGACTTAACTCCGCGAGCCAGGACCCCATCGACGATCGACAACTCATCAACGCTTCATCGTCGGCCTCGCCAACGCTTTGAAAAGCAGGCGTCATTTATCCCCATGATGCGGCCGGCCCCCTCCTTCGCCAAGGTGCGCTCCATGCTTCAATGGGCCGATCACGCCATCACCAACAAGGAGTCGCCTCAACTCTTCGCCGCCACTCACGACTTCGCCTCGCACCTTCCGCCGACAACGACCCGTCCAGCCACCTACCGGGCGCCAAGTCCGAACTATAGATGTGAAAATCCAATCTACATGCCGCCATCGCTGTCGCGACTTCTACGCGCACCAAAGACTTCCTCCCAACGCCAAGACCGCCACCAGCGCCCAAAGATGGCGCCCTCCACATCAACCTTGATGACACGCCCAGTTCGCCGATGCCCTCGATCGCCTCTCCGATCGGGCGCCTCCTGCAGATTGCGCCTCGATGCCGGGCATGCGACACACACGGATCTCCCGCCCATCGGGCTTCCGCCCTCCCAAGACAGCATACCATGCTGCTCCAATGCCCTACTACAACGCCGGAGCCAGATTACATCGACAACAACTAAGATCTACCACCGCCATTGTTGCAATCATCTCAATCACGCTGCAATAGTTTACATGGACCGCCGCTTCGATCGCACCACCCCTACTGGCTTCACCGACTCCTCATTGGGACCAAGCTGCCTTTTTGCGAGCCATGAACCACTTTGCTGCTGAAGGAACCTTAGGTATGGACTGGATCTTTGATTCTGGAGCCTCTAGCCACATGTCTAATTCGAGTGCTATGCTGTCAAATTGCACCTCCTCTCCTTTTTCTTCTATCACTCTCGGCAATGGCTCCACCATCCCCATCTATAGCACCTGTCACACTGAGTTACCCTCCACCCGAAAACCTCTTTTACTTCGAGATGTCCTTGTTTCTCCTGCTCTTATCAAAAAAACTTAATATCTATGCAAAAATTTACTTATGATAATCTTGTCTCAATAGAATTTGATCCCTTTGGTTTATCTGTGAAGGATCTTCAAACCAAGGAGGAGATCGGTCGCTTCAATAGTTCCAGAGACCTCTACTCTATCAATGGAGCCCCTACCGCAAGTCCACCTTCATCCATGATGGCCACCGTACACCTTTGGCCCCAGTGACTCGGCCACCCCAATGCATCCACCACATCATCTCTACTTAGTGAATTTGCTCTTCCATGTATAAAGATCATCATGATCCTTCGACAAAGGCTGCTTCAAAGAAGGCAAACATGTGCGCCTTCCCTTTAGTTCCTCTAGTTCTTCTAGTACTTTTCCTTTCGAGCTATTGCATTGTGATATATGAACGTCTCCTCATACTAGTATTTCGGGTTTTCAATACTATCTTGTTATATTAGATGATTTTTCTAATTTTGTTTGGACTTTCCTCTATGCAACAAATCCGACGCTCATACTATTTTTTTCTTTACTTTAAACAATATGTTTTACTCACTTTCTTCTACCAATTCGGTTTCTCCAATGTGATAATGGCCGCTAATTTGACAATTTTAAAATAGAAACTTCTTTCTTCAACATGGCATTCTTCTTTGTTTCTCCCGTCCCTACACATCTCCTCAAATGGCAAGGCCGAAAGTGCTCTCTCCGCACACTCAATGATATTATTCAGATTCTCCTTATACACTCATCGATGCCACTCCAAGTTTTGGGCCGAGGCCTCCACACAGCTACCTATCTTCTTAACATCCGACCCTCTTCTCACAATCCAAAACAATTCCTTTTACTCTTTTTTCTCACCATCCAAACTACACCGAGTCTGTGTTTGGTTGTCTTTTGTTTTCCAAACATCTACGCCCACCTCTCCCAACAAATTGCCCCCCCCCTTCTCTACCTTGTGTTTTTCTCGGATACTCCGATGAACACAAAGGGTATCGTTGTCTTGATCTCATTACTGGTCGTGTCCACATCTCCCGTCATGTCACTTTTGATTTAAACCGTGTTTCCTTTCTTCTCGATCATCTACCCATACCGCACCACCAGCCACTCCTCCTTCTCCTCTCGCATGCTAAATCCTCCTCTACAACCCCATTGTCGCCACCCCTAACTCTGCCATCGTCGCGCCATCGCCCAACCCATCTCTTGCCGCGGCACATGAAATACTGGAAAACGCTGCCATGGCAGCCCTTTCTGAAAACGCTGCCACGACAAGCCTAACTCCCCCTGTCCGATCCTTCCACAGCCGGGCACATCTACACCCCGCTTACTCCCCACATCGCTTTTGCTATTCCTCCCACAAACGAAAGCATGTCATGTGTACTGCTTAAGTTCGGTTTTCGACTTCAACCCAAAGATCGCCTTAGTCTTCTTGCTACATCTCCTATCTCCTATTCCCAAATCATACAAAGTCGCCCCACTTGATCCTCAATGGATGCTGCCATGAAAGATGAATATACAACTTTGCTTCAAAATAACACGGCAACTTGTCCTCGTCCCCATGGTGCAAACATAGTTTCTGGTAAATGGGTTTTTCGCCAAAAAATTCACTCCGACGGCTCTCTCGCCATATAAAGCAAGGTGGGTTTGTCGTGGTTTTTCTCAAAGAACATGGCATAGACTATGATGAAACTTTTTTCCCGTTGTCAAACCTAGCACTATTCGTGACCGTTTTAGCATTGTTGTTTTTCCTCTTGACCATTCATCAACTTGATGTCAAAATGCCTTTCTTCATGGTAGTCTCAACGAAACCGCTGCATCGTCAAGAACTTCTTGGCTTTGAGGATCCTAGTCTTCCCAATCATGTATGTCTCATTCAAAATCCCTATATGGTTTTAAACAAGCCCTCGGCATGGTTTCAACGCTTCTCAACTTTTTATTCGCACCTCGGTTTTGTTCCTCTCTCTCCGATAACTCTTTTTGTCTTTCACCCAAAATTCTCACACTTCCTATTTGCTTTTATATGTTGATGACATTGTTCTTACAGCCTCTTCACAATCTTTTCTCATTCATATCATTACTCTTCTTAACAATGAATCTTCTATGACTGACCTTGGTCTTTCCATCATTTTCTTGGCATCTCTCACACCCGTTGTCGGTGTCAAACCGCGGATCTCGGTAGGGGGTCCTGAACTATGCGCCTAGGCGGATGGTAACAGAGACAAGGGACACGATGTTTTTACCTGTGTTCGAGCCCTCTCGGTGGAGGTAAAACCCTACTCCTCGCTTGATTAATATTGATGATATGGGTAGTACAAGAGTAGATCTACCACGAGATCAAGAAAGCTAAACCCTAGAAGCTAGCCTATGGTATGATTGTTGTTCATTCTATTTAATTCAAAACCTCCGGTTTATATATACACCGGAGAGGGCTAGGGTTACACAGAGTCGGTTACAATGGTAGGAGATCTACATATCCGCATCGCCAAGCTTGCCTTCCACACTAAGGAAAGTCCCATCCGGACACGGACGAAGTCTTCAATCTTGTATCTTCATAGTCTTGGAGTCCAGCCAATGATGATAGTTCGCTATCCGACACCCCTAGTCCTGACTCCTCAAGAGCTCCCCGAACCAGCTTCAATGATGACGAGTCCCGCAAGATATTGTCTTCGCATTGAAAGGCGGTTCCTCCTCCGAATAATTCATAGAAGATTTGAACACCAGATAGTGTCCGCTCGCAAAATAAATTCCACATTCCACCGTAGAGAGAATAATATTTACACAAGTTCAATCACGACGATTTCGTGGCATGACGCCACACCACGGCCAAGCTTTTACTCAATCGCTTTTATTATTCCACCTCAGCTTAGCGAAGCGGTTTCTTGGCACGCCTTGTCAAAGCAGTAGATCGTGGTCCCTTATTCCGGATTCTCATCAATACGGACGGGTAACCCAACCGCCATTGATTGCGGTGCTTGGGAGATAAGCTTAGTTTTATCGGGCTAGTGGGGACGATAGTTTCGTCCGCCCATATATAAGGGACAAGGATCCACCTTTACCCACGCCTTCTTCCTCCTTTGTTTATCCATCTCCACAGACTGAGCTCCAAATACTAAGTCCGCACATCTCACCTCAACCTTCTCCAACCATGTCCGAGCTGGAGGCAGTGGATGGCCTCCTCCATCACGGAGGGGCACATCAAGAAGCTGCGCAAGGCCGGATATTTGTCCAGCGATATCGCGCACGGCTCCCCCAACGAGGGGCAGCTCGCCCCCACCCCTGTGCCCCATGAGAGGGTTGTGTACCTTCCCCATTTCCTCCGCTGGACGGGCTTCCCACTCCACCCATTTGTCCAGGGCTCATGTTCTCTATGGCCTGGATTTCCATGATCCGCCCCTCAATTTTATCCTCAACATCTCGGCGCTTATCGTCAGGTGCGAGGCCTTCCTTCAGATCCAGCCCCACTTCGCTTATGGCTAAAGACTTTAATGTCAAGTCAAGGTAGTGGGTGGCCGCCAAGCGGAGTGCGGAGGCGCCATGGTGGGCAAGATGCCCAACGCCACCGGCTCGAGGGAGCCTTCGTGGAAACCATCAAAGGGTGACAATCGGGTGGTTCTACATCACCGACCACAGGACTCGATTGGGCAGCGCCCTCGATTCAGATTCTGCATCCCCACCCGCCTCACCTCCTCGAAAGAGAAGGGCCTGTCAGGTGATTCGGAGGAGCCGACCGACTCCAACCTGCCTCCAAACCTCGTGAACAAGAAGCTCAAGCTTGTCAACGAGTCCGTGTCATGCTCATCCGCCGGATTCTCCCGCGCAACAGCGGATTTCAACTCGTGGAGTTCGATCCAAAGACAAAGACTGATTTGAGCAGTGCTCTTCGACACTACGCACGTAAGAGGCCCGAGGGTGCTGCTCAGGCGCCGAGGCGCTCGTGATCCGCCATCAAGATCATGGATTCAGCCTCGCGTGTCCGGCCGGGCGAGGTAAGCTATATTACCCTTTTACGGACACTTGTTTTTCATAGTTTGACTCTATGCGGATCTAAACTCCCATTACCTTTAACAGTTCGGCAGAAGACATCCGGCAGGTTAATCGTCCGGGCGCCTTCCGTAAGACCCAACGGATGCCCGCTTGACGGGTTGCCGATCCCCGCGCCACGTGGTGCCGGAGAAGAAGGCCAAGAAGAAGGCCACGGGACCCGGAGGAGTTCCCGTCACTGTGTGTTATCGGACTCATCGTCCGATGACTCCATAAGGCGGACTCCTCCCACGAAGATGAGGAGGAGAAGAAGAGGCCTCTCTGCCGGGGAGAGAAGAAGAGAAAGGCTTCCCCAACGGGGGAGGCCAAGGGTCCAAGAAGGAAGGACCTTCCTCCGGACTGTTCCACCAACGCCGACGACGGCGAAGAGGAGTGGCCCTCGAGGGCCAAGCCTCGGCGAGATCGTAAGTGTCTGGATTCCGAATAGCTTATGATTTTCCTTTCGCCGCATAGTGTCTTCTAACGCCAATACAACCATGTAGTCCGCCTATGATTATATCTCCCGCTTGCCGAAGGGTCCTCGGGTTCGCCGGATGTGAATAGCGCTTCACTTCCGACCGCCTCCTCCCCCCATGACGTAGACGACGCCGAGGTGGGGTCCCAAAAGGGGACCAGCCAGGAGGAGGAGGTCCCGGAGGTGCCGCAGGCAGCCTCCCGGACTTTGGATCGATTCGCACCGAACCTTCAAGTGGTTCCGAGTCCGCGGGTGGCCCCTTCGTAAGAAGGGTGAGGTCGTGTCAAACCGCGGATCTCGAGTAGGGGGTCCCGAATGCAAGGCCTATGCAGATGGTAACAGGAGACAGGGGACACGAGTTTTTACCTGTGTTCGCCCTCTCAATGGAGGTAAAACCCTACTCCCGCTTGATTGATATTGATGATATGGGTAGTACAAGAGTGGATCTACCACGAGATCACGGAGGCTAAACCCTAGAAGCTAGCCTATGGTATGATTGTTGTTATTGTTGTGTCCTACGGACTAAAACCCTCCGGTTTATATAGACATCGGAGAGGGCTAGGGTTACACAGAGTCGGTTAGAATGGTAGGAGATCTACATATCCGTATCGCCAAGCTTGCCTTCCACGCCAAGGAAAGTCCCATCCGGACACGGGATGTAGTCTTCAATATTGTATCTTCATAGTCTTGGAGTCCGCCGATGATGATAGTTCGCTATCCTGACACCCCCTAGTCCAGACTCCTCAAGAGCCTCCCTAACCAGCTTCAATGACGATTAGTCCATACAAGATATTGTCTTCGGCGCTGTAAGGCGGTTCTCCTCCAAATTCCATGTGCTTGCCGAATAGTGTCCGGCTTCTCAGAATGTTGCGCCCTTGGCTTCCATGTCCAATAATGGCCCTCTTCCACGGTCGATGAATGCGAAAAGCCGTGGTATTTTACGCTTACCCCCAAGCCGCACTAATAAGCTGCCTATAAGAGAGGCAAGGATCTAGATCCAAATCACACCATCCTCCTTCCATGAGTACTCATCGGAGCGCCTCGACAAAAATCCACTCCATCATGGACAATGACACGGCTCCTCCTCTCAAGGCCCCCGTCCTCAGCCCGAGATTGAGCGATGTTCACTCCCGATAGCGAAGCTTGTGATGCTCTAGGCCGAGGGATACCTTCCCCAGCCTTTCATGGTTCGGGGCCGAGCCGGACCGACACCTACAAGGGTGGGAAGCAGCGGAGAGCGCCCCTAATCCCTCCAGAGGAGAGCGGTATGATTCGCCCTTATCCGATAAGAGGAATCGGTTTTCCCATACATCCGCTTTCTCCGGGCCTCGGAGTTCTATGGACTCCAATTTTCATCACCTTACACCTGCCTACATTTTGCACATCGCGGGTTTTGTAGCTCTTGCGAGCTGTTCTGGGCATCAAGCCCCATTTTGTGCTGTGGAAGAGATTGTTTTGCCTCGCACTTCGCTTCATGAGGGGTGGGCGGAGCCAAATATGGCGATCACCGACCGACATCTATCCGGACTTCAAGAAGGCGCCCAAAGACCGGCCTTCAAATGGTTTTATATGGAAGACGCCCACCGCCGACCCAGCTCGGATCGGCCTCCCAGAGTTCAAGAACGCCTTCAAGAAACGCCGAAGTTAGCGTCATGAGCCCTCAACGGGAATATGATAGAGCGCCGAATATCCGATTGGCCGGATAAGGTTATCGCCCATTCGGATTGACCATGATTGGAGTCATGGCCACGCAGTATTATGCGAGGGTGCAGCCGCCCAATATAAGGGCCACCCCATGTGGGACTTCAACGGGAGAACGACGCCACCCGGCTATGGCCGCAAGGGACCGGATCACGCCGATCCGTGAAGATCCCGTCCGCTTGTACAAGGGGGAGAAGGAGGACTTCATCCGCACGAGTCCATTGAATGGATTCTCCATGAATAACTCTCGAGCTGGGTAAGCGGACGCTTATCTATCCGACCAGGCTTTCAAAGTTAAGTGTCTTACCTTATGATTTCGATGCAGAATCGGCCGGATGTGGAGGGCATACACAGCCCGACTCCACAACCCAAGGATGCGGGACGATCCATTGATCCGGCCTCCGAGGAGGATCCGGATATAGAGGTGGAGCTGATCGACGGGGTGTTCCACCAACTTAGCGTGGATAATGCCTTAGTCGCCATTACGGCCGACTACCCCGTTTAACTCCGCTTCCTGTAATCGCGATCGAGGTCTTGTCATTATTACTCATCCATGCTTATTTCTGAACACTGTATACCAACGGTGTCCCGCAGGAGGTACCTTTAGGGCGGGAAGCCGGATCCGCGGCGGCTGACCAACAAGGGCCGGGCTTCGCCCAAGAGGCGGAAGAGGAGGCGGCGCGAGTCGAACGTCCGCCAAGAACGGTATGGAGCACCACCAGATTAAGGGAAAGATTCCTGGAGGTATATTAACGCCCTAATTCTTCTAGGAGAAAGAGCGCCACGGACTGCGGCCCGAGAGGTTGCCAACCAGGCCTCCGCCACCCGTGCCCAACACCGGTCCGTGGGGAGGCGAGCGCAAGGCGCGAGCCGGATGCTCCTCCAAAGGAGGATACCGACAGCTGTCCACCACTGTGTCGAGGTGGAGAGCGCCATGAATCACAAAGCGCCGCCGACAGTTCTTCGTGACGCGTGTTTTCCCCCGAGGCGCTGAATGCCTTTAATGCGGAGACGCAAGCACCTCCGCGCCGCCAAGATGGTTTAACCAGAGCTACGGATCAAGATGTGAAGGACATACGGTAAGGAATTTTAATAGTTATATATGCCAAGAGCCCCGAGACTTAAAATAGTTAAAATAACTGATTTAAGGATCATTTGTTATGCAGATCTTACGGAGAAGAATACACACTGTCCCAGAGCTTAAAAGTGCAAGGTCTAACTTGAGGTCAAGATTAGCCACGGGGAGCCACGGAGACCCCTCCGTAATACATACTTCAAAAGATAAGTAGTTTATGAAGTGCGGTAGCGTAAGTCCGATAATAATATTGCAGTGAGGGTGCCGGACTAGATCCGGACAAGCAACATTCATCGGCCACCAAGGCCGGCGAGAAGGTGCTTATGAGGGTGCAGCAGGAGAGGAACAAACTCCAAGATGCCAACACCCACCGGGCGAAGAACTAAAAGATGTACGGGTCCAAATTGCCTGACCAGAAGGAGAATCGGCGGATTCGTCGCTGCATTTACAAGAGTGCTTGAGCAAACTCTTTGAAAAGAAGAGTTCGGGCGAGGAAGTCGATTGACGTAAATGTGTCTCAGAGGTGTGCTCACGGGTCGTCCGACGGAGGAAATGCCCGGTTCCACGGGTGACCTTCTTCCCGAAGCCGCGAATCGCATCGAACGTGTTCGGTAGCGATGAGCGGCGCTGCTCAGCCTTGTGGCCGTCCGCCTCCGCACCGAGGGTCTTGGAGGGCTTGCTGAGAAGCTTGTGGAGTACGACAGCCGCCTGCCTTTGGAACATATCGGCCGCTGGCCAAGGCGCCAGGAGGCTCGGGCTATGGTGAAGACGCTGTATACGGTTGTTGATCCAAACCACATGGCCGAGGTCGGACCTGTGGGGCCTGGCGGGAAGGAGATTCCTATGAGTTTAATGTACGCCAAGTAGAGTTGGTCATAAATATTCCCTAATCGGATCAGAACTAGACAGCCTGTTAGATGGGATTGAAGAGGAGTACAATCATCAATTTGACGATGTAATTTAAAATGACATGTAAAATGCCTTCTAGCCGGATTGTAGATCGCTTGTCTTTATGACCTTTTGCTTCAACCTCGACCCAACAATCCGAGTGTGTCTCAATACCTCACTGCTATATAAAAACCGGGCATGCATGGAGACCAAAGGGGTCATTAGTGCTTTATCGCATAAGTGCCCAACTAGTTATGCTATATTACATGGTTAGTAAGAAACATCTTCCAGGAGAATAGTTCCGTTAGGGGTTCTTTCTCGGAGGCATGCCCTAAAGTGCATGTCCGGATCATGAAAAAGAGCGTAAAAAGCATCCGGGGCGATAAATAAATAAGTAATAAATCATCTTTCAAGTCATCGACCACATATTCCCTTAAGAATGCTAGCTGCTTCACCCAACTGAGGTACACATCCGCCGACCCGGCAAGAATAATCGCAGAGGTGCTCCTTTACCTCCTAGCCGAATAATCGGAACGAGGGGTAAGCACAGAGCCAGCAACCCAGCTTGGCCAAAACTTAAGTCATATCGACGCATATAATGGTGAATAAAAGGTACATGCGAAGTATGACATGTGTTGGGCATGAAGCTCAGATAAATAAGCTTCGTTAAAGAAGCCCCTGTATAATGAGTGCGAGTAGCACATCAAGTGTGTGCGAACAATGCGCAGATCAGCCCTCAAAGGCTTTTTACTAAAAAGGAGGAAAATGAGGGAAACAAAAGACAATAAAATATAAAAGGTGGATTTAAGGAAGGAGACGAACTTAGTCCGCGCTAGGCGAGAATCTTCGGAGACGGGCTGCCTTGCAGGGTTCGCTCGGTCGGTTGTCGATGCATTACGAGACGGTATGTTCACCGGTCGAACTTGGTCGATGATGAAGGGACATTCCCATTTGGGCTTAAGTTTGTCCTTTTTCTTGTCCCGCAGCGAGAACTAGCTCGCCAACATTGTAAGTTTTGGCCCGCATCGCTTTGATATCTTTGAGCTCGCTGCCGATAGAATGCGGAACGGGCTTTTGCCACGCCACGCCCTCCTCTAAGGCGCCCAAACCGCCCCGCCGATCCACCGCTTCTTTCTTCGACATGCACCCGCGAGGTGAGTCATGAATTATATCGCAGGCAAAACTACTCAGCACCAGATACCATGAAAAATGGTGTGAATCCGTAGTGCGGTTTGGCGGGTCCGCAGCCCCAGAGTACGGAGTCGAGCCTCTACCCAAAGGCGTGTTAGATTCCATGAGGGACCGCACTAACTGGTTTGATGCCGCCATGATTAGACCATTTGCTCGCTCGACTTGACCGTTAGTTTGAGGGTGATAGATCAAGCGTAGTCGAGCTTGATGCCCATATTTTTGCACCGTAGTTTAACCTCGCGGGCCGTGAAATTCATGCCGCTATCGTGATGATGCTGTGGGGACGCCATAACGGTGTACTACCCCGATATGAAGTCTATCACAGTCCGGATTCGCCGTTTTAACTGGCTTGGCCTCTATCCATTTGGTGAATTTATCCACCATGACCAATAGATATTTTTGCTTGTGGGTTCCCCCCTTAAGGGGTCCAACCATGTCAAGCCCCCAGACCGCAAATGGCCAGGTGATGGGTATAGTTTTGAGGGCGGTGGGTGGCATGTGGCTCTGATTAGCAAAGAGCTGGCAACCAACGCATCGTTGGACTAAGTCCTGAGCATCTGCCCGAGCCGTCGACCAATAAAATCCTGTACGGAAGGCCTTGCCTACAAGGGTCCGGCTGGGCGTGGTGCCCGCCGAGTCCAAATGTGAATTTCAGCCGTAAGATTTCGCCTTCCTCTTCGTGAGATGCACCTTTGAAGGACTCCGTTGCTTTTCTTATAAAGCTCTCCTCATGGACCTTGTAGGCTTTAGATCGCCAAACTATGCAGCTGGGCCTCATTTTGGTCTTCGGGAGTTCCTACCTAATTAAGTAGGCGAGGAATGGTTCCGCCCACGGGCAATTATCGCCATTATTTCGGGCTGAAGGTGTTATTTCATTGGTCGAGCCACCGATTGTGTCGTAATGTTCGTGTTGGGGTGCGGTTGGTTCCAGATTGTTATTTCCTGACTCTTCCCATACTATGGATGGCTTAAAGAGCCGCCTAGGAAGATGATTGAGGGACGGCGCCGCTTTATGCCGATGCGCTAACACGCTACCGCCCGGTTGTTATCCCGGGCTACATGGTGGAATTCGAGTCCTTCGAACCAAGCTAACATTCTTAAGACGGCGTTATGGTAGGCTGCCATTTTCGGATCCTTGGCATCAAAGTCTCCATTTACTTGGGATATTGCGAGGTTTGAATCCCCACGGACCTCTAGGCGTTGAATGCCCATGGAGATGGCCATCCGGAGACCATGTTGAAGGGCCTCGTATTCGGCTGCGTTGTTGCAGTCCGTGTACATTATTTGAAGTACGATTGGATCGTGGTCTCCGTTGGGGACGCCTAGACGATGCCAGCCCCAAGCCGCTAACATTTTAGAGCCGTCAAGTGCATGATCCATTGAGTATGCGCTGCATTTTTAGGAAGTTCGGCTTCAGTCCATTCAGCGATGAAGTCAGCCAAAACTTGCGACTTTATAGCTCGCCGTGGTTTGTAGGTTATCTCGAATGGTAAGAGCTCGATGGCCCATTTTGCAATCCTGCCCATTGCGTCGCGGATGTTTATAATGTCGTTGAGAGGTACTTCGGAGGCCATTGTTATCGAACACTCTTGAAAGTTGTGTCGCAGCTTCCGGGATGCTATGAACATCGCAAGACGCTATCTTTTGATAATGTGGGTACCGGACTTGCATGGAGTTAAGACAAGGATACGAGTATACTGGTTTTGAAGAGGGAATTTGTGCCTCTCGCTTCTCATTCGACGACGAGCACCACGCTTACAACTTGATGTGTTGCGCGATATATAATAACATTGGTTCGCCTGTTTGCGCTGCCAGACCGGATTTGTTGCCAATATGGCCTTTATTTCTTCGAGTCCGCCGTGGCAGATCCGCCCATTCGGTGTTCGTGCTCGAGGAGGCGATAGAGGGCAATGCCTTTTCTCCCAAACGGAGATGAAGCGGCTTAGGGCCGCCACGCATCCTGGGCCAATTTTTGTATTTGTTTGAGGTCTTTGAATATCCAACCGTGACACAACTCTGATCTTGGCTGGTTTGCTTCAATTCCTCTACCGGATACAATGAAGCCCAAGAGTTTTCCGGCAGGTACGCCGAAGACGCATTTTTCCGGGTTGACCTTAATGTCATATGCTCGGAGGTTGTCGAATGCGAGCCTCAAATCGTCTACTAGAGTTTCGACGTGTCTGGTCTTGACGACCACATCGCCTCACGATGCCTCCACCGCTTTTGCCGATCTAGGTAGCCGATATGTCCGAATCATGCATCGATATGTTGCGCCGGGCGCTTTTGAGTCCGGCGGGCATTGTATTGAAGCGTAATGGTCCGTATGGAGTAATGAATGCCGCTGTTTCTGGTCTATCTCCGCCATCTTGATTTGATGGTAGCCGAGTATGCGCCGAGGAAGCACAATGAATCATGCTCGCGGTAGCATCGATGATTTGATCGATGCGGGAAGGGGAAAGGATCCTTTGGACAAGCCTTTGTTAAGGTCTTTAAAGTCGCACACAAAAAGCCGTGATTTGTCCTTTTTGGTACCATTACTGTGTTTGCTATCCAAATCCGGATGTTTGATGTCTCTGATGAATCCGGCTTCTAATAGTTTGGCTAGCTCCTCTCCCATTGCCTGTCTTTTGGGTTTGGAAAATCGCCGAAGAGCCTGTTTGACTGGCTTGGATCCTTTTAGGATGTTTAAGCTGTGTTCTGCCAAACTTTGTGGGATTCCTGGCATATCTGAAGGGTGCCAGGCAAGGATGTCCCAATTTTCCCGATGGAATTCTTGTAGTGCGGCGTCTACACCAGGGTTTAATTGTGCCCCAATGGAGGCCGTCTTTGTGGGGTCCGTTGGATGGACTTGGAATTTGACTAGTTCGTCCGCTGGTTTAAAAGAGGTGGACTTGGATCTCTTATCGAGTATCACATCGTCCCTGTTCACCGTGGAGCACAGCGCGGTGAGTTCCTCTTCCGCTAGGGCTTCGGATAGTGCCTCTAGGGCTAGTGCGGTTGTCTTATTTTTGGCGCGGAGTGCTGTGTCCGGATCACTGACAAGAGTGATGATTCTGTTGGGCCCGGGCATTTTAAGCTTCATGTACCCATAATGGGGTATGGCTTGGAAAATTGTGAATGCCTCTCGACCTAATAAAGCGTGATATCCACTGCTTAATGGGGCCACTTGGAACGTGACTTCCTCGGACTTGTAGTTGTCTGGCGAGCCGAACACCACATCTAATGTAATTTTTCCTGTGCAGCGTGCTTCCCGACTAGGGATTATTCCTCTAAAGGTTGTGCTGCTTCGCTCAATGCGGCTCCATTCTATTTCCATTTTTCGAAGGGTTTCCTCGTAGATTAGGTTTAACCCGCTGCCGCCATCCATGAGTACCTTGGTAAGATGAAAGTCGTCCACTATTGGACTGAGGACCAATGCGGCTGGTGCTCGGGCTGTTCGGAATTTAGGTTCGTCGCTGGCGTTGAAGGTGATAGCCATGTCGCTCCATGCATTTGTTGTTGCTACTTGGTATACTTCGGCGAGGTTGCAGATTGTTCGCTTTCAGATATTATTTGATGCGAAAGTCTCAAGATTGTTAATACCGCATCGGGTACTATTGGGCTGGTTCTCCGGCTAGAAGCTCTTCGCCACTTTTGGCCACCGCCGTAGTATCCAATATGCCCGGCTATGTGTTAGAGTGGCTCTGCATTATGGATTTTACAGGTCCGCCGAGCCATCCCTCCAGTACGGTTCCGTGCTCTTTAGGGGGTTTTTGCTTTTTGGCTTTTGTCCCAGGTGCTTGGGCGTGATGCACTCTTTTATTTTGGACTAGGGTTGTGTTCAGAGCCGGATTGTCCCAAAACTTAGTTTCGGTTTTCCAGGCACTCTCCATGGCACAAGATTTCAGATTATGGACGCCTGTGTCGGCGTAAGCGTAATTTCACGATTTACATACGGCGTTCAAAATTCCCTTGTCCATGCAATTGTTGCAGAAAATTGAGATTGCGTTTTCCTCACGGCAGTCCTTTATCCTATCCATAACCAGGAGGAATATGGCCCAGTAATGATGTATTGTCTCCGTGGGCTCTTGCCAGATTTGAGATAGATCGCTTATGTTTGGGTGGGTGGGACAACATTAAGTCCAGAACCCTGCCCAACTTGACGCTCAAGGGCCGAAAAGTTTCCGAATTTGGAAGCTCGGATTGCTGGATGTTGTCCAACGAATCTGGTCCGCTGCCTGACTTTAGGTTCAGTACTTGATTGACGCCCGCCCCTCCGCTGGAATCGCATGGAGGATCAGAATCCGGACGAATGGTCTTTATTATAGAAGAAGAGTCGCCGCGTTGTTCCTCCACCACCGCAACGTGGTGGGTAGCCTGGGGAGAGTTGATCTCTCTCAGATCGGTTTTAAGCCCAATCTGATCGTAGTCTATAGCAATTCCCAGGGCGGCGATGCGATCCAAGAGCTCATTTACGGAGGAGAGCTCCATCGGATCTAGCAGCTCGGCGAATTCCGAGTTGACGTGGGGACCGCTTTTGATGACCCGAGAGGTCGTCGTTGGAGCGGCGGCCGAACAGGCGGTCATAAGAAAACCACCTAGCCGTTTGTCCGGTGGCCAAAGCTCCCTTTGCAATGGTACCGTCTTTAAAGACGGGAAGAGGCATCCTTCCTGATTGTGACGGCACAGAGGAACTCTCAATGAAAGCACCAATGTCGGTGTCAAAACCGGCGGATCTTGGGTAGGGGGTCCCTAATCGGCGCTCTAGGCGGATGGTAACAGGAGACAGGGGACACGATAAGTTTTACCAGTGTTCGGGCCCTCTCGATGGAGGTAAAACCCTACTCCTGCTTGATTGATATTGATGATATGGGTAGTACAAGAGTGGATCTACCATGAGATCAAGGAGGCTAAATGTCGGGACGGGACGGAGGAGACCCGCCCGCCGCGAGCACCTATGGGGCCGGGGCCCCTTCGTGAGTGCGGTACGAGGGCGGAGGAGGCACAGAGAGCAGATCGAGGCGATGCACGCGGGCGGATTTTTACCCAGCTTCGGGCCGCGACGGACGCGTGAAACCCTACTGCTGCTTTGTGTTGTATTGTGCTCTGGAGCTTGAAGAGCTACAGAGTAGCTACACCGAGCTGGGAGTTGCAAGGATTCGAACCCCCACGCTGTGGATGGGCCTCCTTTATAGTGCCAAGGGGTCACCAACAGTGTCAACGAGGGAGAAAGGGGTAAAATGTAAAAGAGGTGGTAGTTGGAACAAGTCTATGAACAAGCAGCAGCACAAGGCTTGAACAAAGGGTTTCTACCTACTTTGACAAAAGGGGGACAAAGGCATTTAATGCCCGCCGCCGTAACCCCAAAAGCTCCCGCCTTATGCCTCCGCTCGCCACGGGCGATGGATCCACCACCGTGGAGTGCCACCGCACTCCCCAGCTGCACAGCCACCCGCCACGCCGCTCGAGAGGGCTCAAGGCGACGCAGGCGATGAGCTGAGGTGGGCACTAGCGCAGCTCTCCCGGCAAGTACCTTGCCGGGTCTTGATCTTGCCGGACCCGAAGCTTGTCGGGCTTGTAACTTGCCGCCTCCTGCCTTGCCGGACGCCAGATAGCGCCGAGGCGTGTCTTCACGATGTAGTCTTCTAATCTCCCCATGCAGCCCTCTCGCTGTGGCCTTGCGTGAGTGATGTAACCTTGAGCCTGAACGGCCTTCCCGGCAAGCTCCCCTTGTCGGGTCTCGATCTTCTATCTTGCATACTTTGTTCTTGAATGGCTTGATATGGAGCAGAATGGTCTCCGCAAGCATGTGGTAGATCCACCATGGGAGCTGCAACCGCCTGCACAAGTTGGGGTAATGAGGTACCCTACCTTAGTACACCGACACTAAAACCCTAGAAGCTAGCCTATGGTATGCTTGTTGTTATTGTTGTGTCCACGGACTAAAACCTCCGTTTATATAGACACCAGAGAGGGCTAGGGTTACACGGAGTCGCCATAATGGTAGGAGATCTAAATATCCAGACGCCAAGCTTGCCTTCCACGCCAAGGAAAGTCCCATCCGGACATGGGACGGAGTCTTCAATCTTGTATCTTCATAGTCTTGGAGTCCGCCGATGATGATAGTTCGGCTATCCGGACACCCCTAGTCCAGACTCCTCACGAGATCAAGAACGCCGGTGACCTCCATCCAACCGGAGGCGCCAATAATTTGTCGGAGGCGCCAACGGCGCTTCCATCGACGAGGAGCACCGATCAGCATGAGTGTGGTGATTCGAAAGTTCGTCCGCCAAGAACGGGCCGACTGAAGCTCGCACCAGCCTTCTAACAGCTTTGAGGTAAGGATTTTAAGATATGTAAAATAGTACAAAGATAGACAAGAGCCCTCGATGCTCGGGCCGGTGTTCGAAAGAAAAGCCGAACCGAGGTTCTAAAAGATATACGCAGGAGTCTAACACAAATATGTCAATATGGGAATGCAAAGGCGCCGCTGACCTCACCAAGACTGGATCAAGGAAGGTCAATGCCTTGAAGGAGAGCCTCGAGCGGTCCGAGAGCGAGCTCGGCCGTGCCAAGAAGTAGCTCGAGGACAAGGAGGGTAAGTAACACCTTATGAAAGTTGTACCTTATAGAAAAGGATTTGGTTGCCAAAGAATGACAGGAATAACATGAGTATTCCAGGGGCGACGAACGAGGTGGCGACCCTGAAGGAGGCGGTGTCCACGGCCGAATGCAATGCGGCCGTGGAACGCGCCGAGCGAGAGAAGCAGGAGGCGCGGGTGGCGGAGGTGCGGCAAGAGCTCCAGGCTCTCGTGGAAAAACATGAGAGTTTGGAGCGTGACTCGAAGACTCGAGAGTCCGAGCTCGCGACAGCTCTTGAGAGTGCCAAAGCTGCTAAGGCCGAAGCCCAAAAGGCCCTCCAGGAGATCGAGGCAGTAAGAAGATAGCGGCGGGTAAGGCATTATTCATGCAAAGCAAGCATGTAAAAGTGAATTACCTGTTACTTACCCGAACCAGAGCTCTCCAGAGCTGCTCGCAGATCTGCCCGTAGCATGTCCGATGCCGCCGCTGCTCTACAGAGCCAAGGAGGGAGCTCGACGGAAAAGGTGTTCTCGGTCGCAGATGCCGAGGCCGGACATCCCGTGTTTCGAGCGACCAGTCAAGCAGCTGGTCGAGCTCCACAAGGTGGCCAAACAGGCCATGAAGGGCCTCATAGTTGCTGTGGACCAAAGAAGCCATGCCCGGAGCTACTTCGTCCGGTGTGGCGGCTGGTGGACGCTGTCCATGGGTTGACGCCATCAAGCACTACCGCATTGAAGGTGCCTGTCGGGCCGCTTGCCCGCTTAAGGTGCATCAGGCAAGATGGACGCCGAGAAGCTTCGACGGACGCGCCACCGCCGGCAAGGAGTATCGCACACCCGAGATGTATTATAAGGGTGTATCAAGGGTGCCCGATTATTGCGTGAATGCTCCAAAGATGTAATTTTGAGTAGACTCAAGATTTTGTTATCCTCATACCAAAACTTTGTTCGTATGCGCTAAGCAATGCTTGTTAATTTAAAATATTACCTTCTGTGCAGCCGTTTATCAAACCTGAGAGATGGCAAGTCGTTGGCTTCGGCCCCCACGCCATGAGTGCTGGGGTGTTCGGGATAAACTTGAGCGCTCTTGTTCCCATTTTTGGGTCCTTCTAGGGAGGCGCTCAACACAACGAACGAGGCAACCGGACTTATAATGCTTGAACACTCTCACTCAGCCATAGAATTCTATAATTTTAAATTTCAGCGAAGCCCCTAGTGTTCTAAGGTCAATTGGGCGGTATCCACGCCGGGCCGCACAAAGCCGGCTCCTCGCCTAAGCGCATAAGTCTTTAGGGACTCAAAACCTCTCTAACAGCGATCGCTCTCGCCCCATCATGACGGCCGCTTTTAGCTTTTCCACCGAGGTGCTCAACCCAGCTCAACTGGGCACAATCGCAGTGGTTCTCCCAGCGCTACCTTAGCCGATATAATGGAACGTAAGGTACCAAAACATGGGAGCCCGACAAACCCAACTATTGACCCAAGACATGATTTGGAGCCGATGCATATAATGCTATAAGTTCGGGGTGCCGCACTTGTGAAAGTGTTCGGACTTATCACACCATAATTTGGGAAACGTAAGCCCCTGGTGTATTTGGCTGTACCAAAGCGTACGGGTGCAACATGTCATAAGTGAACATATATAAAGAGGAATGCAATGATAGGCAAAAAGCGATGCATTATTTATTCAGAAAATACTGCAATGGAGGCAGAACGATACAAATAGTGCGATAAGCAAGGGGTGGGACTAGTTAACATGTCCCGCTCCAGGGATAGGCTGCGGAATGGTATGTAAAACAGGTATAATGCTCGGAATGGAGACCACCGGTACTCGTCGAGCCTTTTCGCTTCCCCGGCTGCAGATCGTCGGAGTGCGGCAGATCTCACCGCCAACAGGCTTCTGGAAAACGGAGTCCTGAGAATAAGAAGTTGAAAGTAAAGAAAGAAAAAGGAATGATAAATTTGGGAGCCCCTGGTGTGGTTGATCCACACTCTGGGCATGCCGTGGCCGTGCCCCTCCCCTTATGCCCAGGGTATCTCCAGAGTGTAGTGATGTACTGCAGTGGTACTCGGTCTCGCGATTTCGCGAGGGTCGGGTTAGCCGCATTGCTACGCTGCGTTCGAACGCGCTGTGGTCTTGTTGTAGGTTACTCCGCGCGCTTTGACGGTGTCCGGTCGCTAACACCGGACTCGAGAATTGCCTTAGAGGCTACTCAGACTCCGCCAAGAAGAGTTGCCAGTGCTCCTCCGCTCGAGAGAGCGCTTTGGTGTTTCCGCTGACGGTGATGACTCGAGGGCCCGACATCTTGAGCTTGAGGTATGCGAAAGCGGCACCGCATTGAACTTTGCAAATGCGGTTCGTCCGAGCAAAGGTTTGATAGCCGCCATGAACGGGACTATGTCAAGATTAACTCTCGCTCGAAGTTATCCGGGATCCAAGACCACTTCAAGTGTAATCGAGCCTGCATAATTGGCCTCTACACCGGTATGACGCCTTTGAAGGTCATCTTTGTGTGTTTAATCCTTGAAGGATCTATGCCCATCTTGCGACCGATCCCGATAAAAGCAGTTCAAAGGCCGCCGCCATTCATCAGACTCTAGTGAGGTGAAATCCATCGACGATTGGGTCTAAAACCAATGCGGCAAATTCCCTATGGCGGATATGGTGGGTGGTCCTTCGATCAAAAGTGATCGGGCAGAGGACCACGGATTGAACTTTGGGGCGACCGCTCCATCACAGATACATCCCTAAGCGCACGCTCCGCCTCCCTTTGGGTATGTGGGTTATGATATCATGTTTACCGTCCGCACTTGTGGGGGAAAACCTTCGCCTTTATTGTTCGGGCGGCCGTGTCTCCTCTCTCGCCATCGCTATGCAGCCTTGTCATTGCTTCTTCGCGATTAACTTGCTCGCTTACTTGAACACCCAACAATCTCGTTGGTGTGTGAGGGAGTCTCGACTAGGGGTGTCCGAATAGCCGAACTATCATCATCGGCCGGACTCCAAGACTATCAAGATACAAGATTGAAGACTCGTCCCGTGTCCGGATGGGACTTTCTTGGCGGAAGGCAAGCTTGGCGATACGGATATGTAGATCTCCTACCATTGTAACCGACTGTAACCCTAGCCCTCTCCGGTGTCTATATAAACCGAGGGTTTTAATCCAGAGGACACAACAATAAAAACAATCATACCATAGGCTAGCTTCTAAGGTTTAGCCTCCTTGATCTCGTGGTAGATCCACTCTTGTACTACCCATATCGTCAATATCAATCAAGCAGGAGTAGGGTTTTACCTCCATCGAGAGGGCCCAAACTCGGGTAAAACATCGTGTCCCCGCCTCCCCGTTACCATCCGCCTAGACGCACGTTCGGGACCCCTACCCGAGATCCGCCGGTTTTGACATCGACATTGGTGCTTTATTGAGAGTTCCTCTCCGTGCTATCACAATCAGAAGGATGCCTCTTCCCGCCTTCAAAGACGGTACCATTGCCAAGGGAGCGGCCACCGGACAAACTATCCGCTAGGTGGTTTTTTATGACCACCGTTCGCCGCCGCCCGACGCATCGACCTCTCGGGTCATCAAAAGCGGTCCCCACGTCAACTCGGAATTCGCCGAGCTGCTAGATCCGATGGAGCTCTCCTCCATAAACGAGCTCTTGGATCGCATCGTCGCCCTGGGAGTCGCTACAGACTATGATCAGATTGGGCTTTAAACCGATCTGAGACAGATCAACTCTCCCCAGGCTACCCACCACGTTGTGGTGGTGGAGGAACAACGCGACGACTCTTCTTCTATATTAAAGACCAGTTATGTCCGGATTCCTGATCCCTCCATGCCGGATTCCCGCAGGACGTCAATCAAGTACTGAACCTAAAGTCAGGCAGCGGACCAGATTCGTTGGACAACATCCAGCAATCCGAGCTTCCAAATTCGGTAATTTTTCGGCCCTTGAGCCTCATGTTGGGCAGGGTTCCGGACTTAATGCCACCCGCCCACCCAAACATAAGAGATCTATCTAAAATCCGGCAAGAGCCCATGGAGACAGTAAATCATTACTGGGCCAGATTCCTCCTGGTTATGGACAGGATAAAGGACTACCGTGAGGAAAACGCAATCTCAATTTTCTGCAACAATTGCACGGACAAGGGAATTTTGAACGCCGTAAGTCGTCCCGAAATTACACGCTTTGCCGACCTGGCGTCCATAGTACGAAAGTACTGTGCCATGGAGAGTGCCTGGAAAACCGAAACTAAGTTTTGGGACAATCCGGCTCCGAACACAACCCTAGTCCGAAATAAAAGAGTGCATCATGCCTAGGCACTTGGGACAAAAGCCAAAAAGCAAAAAAACCCTAAAGGGCACGGAACCGTACTGGAGGGATGGCTCAGCGGACCCTGTAAAATCCATAGCACAGAGGGCGCCACTCCAACACATAGCCTTTGGGCATGTTGGATACTACGGCAGGTGGCCAAAAGTGGCGAAGAGCTTCTAGCCCCGGAGAACCAGCTCAACAGTACCAGTACGGTATTAACAATCTTCGAGACTTTTGCATCAAATAAAATGCGGAAACGAACAATCCGCAGCCTTGTCGAAGTATACCAAGTAGCAACAACAAATCCATGGAGCGACACGGCTATCACCTTCAATGCCAAGGATTTAACCTAAATTCAACAGCCCGAGCACCGACGATTGGTCCTCAATTCCAATAGTGGACGGCTTTTGTCTTACCAAGGTACTCATGGATGGCGGCAGGATTAAACCTCATCTACGAGGAAACCCTTTTCAAAAATGGAATAGACTAGAGCCGATTGAGCGAAGCGGCACAACCTTTAGAGGAATAATCCTTAGTCGGGAAGCACGCCGCAGAGAAAAATTACATTAGATGTGGTGTTCGCTCACGGACAACTACAGTCCAAGGAAGTCACGCCCAAGTGGCCCTGCTTCGCAGCGGATATCACGCTTTATTAGGGCGAGAGGCATTCACAATTTTCCAAGCCATACCCCATTATGAGTACATGAAGCTTAAAATGCCCGGCCCAATGGAATCATCACTCTTGTCGCTGATCCGGACACAAGACTGCTACCGAAAATAAGACAGCAAGACTAGCCCTAGAGGCACTATCCAAGCCCTAGCGGCAGAGGAACTCACCGGCACAAGGCTTCCACGGTGAACAGGGACGATGTGATACCGATAAGAGATCCAAGTCCACCTCTTTAAACCAATGGATTTAAATAGTCAAATTCCAAGTCCATCCAACGGACCCCACAAAGACGGGCTCCATTGGGGCACAATTAAACCTCGATGTAGACGCCCGACTACGAGAATTCCTTCGAAAATTGGGATATCTTTGCTCGCACCCTTCAGATATGCCAGAATCGCACGAAGGTTGGCGTAACACAGCCTAAACATCCTAAAGGATTCGAGCTACCAAACAGCTCTTCGGTGATTTTCCGAACCCAAAAGACAGTAATGGGAGAGGAGCTAGCCAAACTATTAGAAGTCGGATTCATCGTGAGACATCAAACATCCGGACCGCTAGCAAACCTGGTCATGGTACCAAAAAGGACAAACTCGGCGCCTGTGTGTCGATTTTAAAGACCTTAACAAGGCTTGTCCAAAGGATCCTTTCCCTTCCCGCGATCGATCAAATCATCGATGCTACCGCAGGCACGATTCATTGTGCTTCCTTGACGATAATCCGCTACCATCAAATCAAGATGGCGGAGATAGACCAAGCAGCAACGGCATTCATTACTCCATACGGACCATCTCGCTTCAACACAATGCCCTTCGACTCAAAAACGCCGCACAACATATCAGCAAGATGATTCGTACATGTCCGCTACCCAGATCGGCAAAACAGTGGAGGCATACGAGACGATGTGGTCGCCAAGACCGAACATGTCGAAACTCTAGTAGACGATTTGAGGCTCACATTCGACAACCTCCGAGCATTTGACATTAAGCTCAACCCAAAAAATGCGTCTTCAGCGCATCAGCCCGAAAACTCTTGGGCTTCATTGTATCCTAGAGGAATTTAAGCAAACCCAGCCAAGATCCGAGCTCACATAGTTGGATATCCAAAAGACCTCAAACAAATACAAAATTGATAGATGCGTATGCCCTAAGCCGCTTCATCTCCGCTTGGGAGAAAAGGCATTGCCCTCTATCGCCTCCTCAAAGTAACCAACACTTAATGGGACGGATGTCGCCACGGCCGACTCAAGAAATAAAGGCCATATTGGCAACAACTGTCTCCGCCGCGCCTAACTTGGGCGAACCAATGTTATTATATATTGCGGCAACACATCAAGTTGTAAGCGCGGTGCTCGCCGTTGAACGAGAAATGTATAGGCACAAATTCTCTTCAAAACCAGTATACTACGATCAACTGCCTTAACTCCATGCAAGTCTCGGCATCCACATTATCAAAAGATAGCGACGCAGTGTTCATGGCATCCGGAAGTCGCGACACTACTTTCAAGAGTGTTCGATAACATGGCCTCAAGTACCTCTCAACGACATTATAAACAATCATGACGCGACGAGCACGATTGCAAATGGGCCATCGAGCTCTTACCATTCGACATAACCTACAAACCACGGCGAGCTATAAAGTCGCAAGTTTTGGCCGACTTCATCATCGAATGGACCGAAGTCAACTCCCTAAAGAGTACGGCGATACTCCAATTGATCATGCACTTCGACGGCTCTAAAATGTTGGCCGGCTTGGGGTCAAGGCCGCCTTGACGCCCCAACCGGAGACATGTATCCAATACGCATTTCAAATAATGTACACGGACTCCAACAACGCAGCCAATATGAGGCCCTTCTACATGGTCTCCGGATGGCCATCTCCATGGGCATTCAACGCCTAGAGGTCCACGGGGATTCAAACCTCGCAATATCCCAAGTAAATGGAGACTTTGATGCCAAGGATCCGAAAATGGCAGCCTACCATAACGCCGCCTTAAGAATGTCACCGGTTCAAGGACTCAATTCCACCATGTAGCTCGATAACAACCAGCAGCCGACGTGTTGGCACGCATCGCGCAGAAACGCGACGCCGCCCCTCCAAACATCTTCCCGAGCAGCTCTTTAAGCCATCCGTAGTATGGGAAGAGGAGTCCGGAAATAACATTCCGAACCAACCGCACCGCCCAACACCGAACATTCTAACACAATCGTGGCTCAGCCAATGAAATAACACCTTCATTTCAATTAAATAATGGCGATTAATTCCGCGGACGGAACCATTCCTAGCCTACTTAATTAGGCAGAACTCCCAAGACCAAAATGAGGCCCGCTGCATAGTTCAGCGATCTAAAGCCTACAAGGTCCATGAGGGAGAGCTTTATAAGAAAAGCACAACCGGAGTCCTTCAAAGGTGCATCTCCAAGAGGAAGGGCGAAATCTTCCGCTGAAATTCATGCCGGACTCGGCGGGCACCACGCCGCAGCCCGGCCCTTGTAGGCAAGGCCTTCCAGACAGATTTTATTGGCCGACGCCCGGCAGATGCTCAGACTTAGTCCAACGATGCGCCGGTTGCCAGCTCTTTGCTAATCGAGCCACATGCCACCCACCACCCTCAAAACTATACCCATCACCGCCGTTATGTCCTGGGGCTTGACATGGTTGGACCCCTTAAAGGGGAACACACAAGCAAAATACCTATTGGTCATGGTGGATAAATTCACCAAATGGATAGAGGCTGCCGTTAAAACGGTCGAATCCGGACCTGTGATAGACTTCATATCCGGGTAGTACACCGTTATGTTGTCCCCACAAGATCATCACCGATAACTACACTAACTTCATGGCCGACGAGGTTAAACTCGTGCAAAATATGGGCATCAAGCTCGACTACGCTCAGCCTATCACCCTCAAACTAACGGTCAAGTCGAACGAGCAAATGGTCTAATCATGAGCGCATCAAACCCAGATTAGTGCGGTCCTCACGGAATCTAACACGCATTGGGTAGAGGAGCTCGACCAGACTGGGGCTGCGGACCACGCCAAACCGCACTACAGGATTCACACCATTTTTCATGGTATACGGCGCAGAGGCAGTTTTGCCCTGCGATATAATTCATGACTCACCTCGCGTGCGCATGTACGAAGAAAGAGAAGCCGAGTTGGATCAGCAGGACAGTTTGGACTCCTTAGAGGAGGAGCGTGACGTGGCAAAAGCTCGTTCCGCATTCTATCAGCAGCAGGCTCGAAGATATCAAAGCAGAGAAGTATGGGCCAAAACTTACAATGTTGGCGGGCTAGTTCTACGCCTGCCGGACAAGAAAAAGGACAAACTTAAGCCCAAATGGGAAGGTCCCTTCATCATCGACCAAGTCCTGACCGACGGAGCATACCGTCTACGTAATGCATCTGACAACCGACCCGAGCCGAACCCATGGAACGCAGCCCGTCTCTGAAGATTCTACGCCTAGCGCCGGACTAAGAGTTCGTCTCCTTCCTCCGTCCACCTTTTATATTTTCGCTGTCTTTTGTTTACCTCCTTTTTCCTCCCTTTTTAGTAAAAGCCTTTGAGGGCTGATCTGCGCATTGTTCGCACACACTTGATGTGCTACTCGACTCATTATACCGGGGCTGCTTAATGAAGCTTATTTAGACGGGCTTCATGCCCAACACATGTGTCATACTTCCGCATGTACCTTTTATTCACCATTATATGCATCGATATGACTTAAGTTTTGGCCAAGCTGGGTTGCTCGCTCCGTGCTTACCCCCACGCTCCCGATTGTTCGCTAGGAGGTAAGGGAGCACCTTCGCGATTGTTATCGCTGGTCACCGGATGTGTACCTCAGACTGGGTGAAGCCGAAAGCTAGCGTTCTTAAGGGAATATTCGATCGGTGACTTGAAAGATGATTTATTAGTTATTTATTTATCTGCCCCAGATGCTTTTTCTGCTCTTTTCGCAGTCCGGACATGCAATTTAGGGCATGCCTCCCAGGGAAAGGAACCCCTAACGGAACTATTCTCCCTGGAAGATGTTTCTTACTAACCATGTAATATAACATAACTAGTTGGGCACTTGTCTGATAAAGCACTAATGACCCCTACGCCTGGTCTCCATGCATGCCCCTGTTTTTATATAACCGTGAGGGTATTCGGACACACTCCGGACTGTTGAGTCCCGAGGATGAAGCGAAAAGGTCCGCAAAGACAAACGATCTACAATCCGCTAGAAGGCATTTTACATGTCATTTTAAATTACATCACAAATTGATCGATTGTACTCTCTTCAATCCCATCTAAACAGCTGTCTAGTTTACAGTCCCGCTGGGAATATTTCGCGCCAACTCTACTTGGCCGCACATTAGGCTCACAGAATCTCCTTCCCATCGGGCCCCACAGTCCGACTGGCCATGTGGTTTGGATCAGCTTCAGATACCGCTGCCTTCACCATAGCCCAGCCTCCTCGGCGCCTTTGACGGCAGCCGATATGTTCCAAAGACGGAAGCGCTGCAGACTCCCAAGCTTCTCAAGAAGCCCTCCAAGACCCTCGTAGGGAGACGGACGGCCACAAGGCTCGAACGACGCCGCTCATCGCCGAACACGCTCTGCGCTTGCAAAAGAGCTCGAAGAAGGTCACCCGTGGAACTGTGCATTTCTCCCGGACGACTCCATGAGCACACCTATGCATACATTTCGCTAATCGACTTCCTCGCCGAACTCTTCTTTTCAAAAGCGTTTGCTCAAGCACTTATCAGAAATGCCGCGACGGTTACCGATTCTCCTTACGGAGTCGCATACTGGACCCAACATCTTTTAGTTCTTCGCCCAGCTGGGTGTTGGCATCTTGGAGTTTGTTCCTCTCTTGCTGCACCCTCATCGGCACATTCTCGCCGGCCTTCATCTAGCGCAGCAGATGTTGCTTGTCCGGATCTAGTCCGGCACCCTCTGCAATATTATTGTCAGACTTACGCACACGCCGCACTTCATAAACTACTTATCTATTCAAAGTATGTATTACCAGAGGGGGTCTCCATGGCTCCCCCGGCGGCGGCTAGTGCGGCCTCAAGTTGGGCCTTGCACTTTTGAAGATCCTGGGACAAAAGTGTATTCTTCTCCGTAAGATCCTGCATAACAAATGATCCTTAAATCAGTTATTTTAACTATTTTAAGTCTCGGGGCTACCGCATATATAACTATTAAAATTCCTCACCAGTATGTCCTTCACATACGCTTCTCGGGCTCGTTAAACCATCTTGAGCGGCACGGAGGTGCGCTGCCTCCCACATAAAAGGTATTCAACGCCCGGGAGAAACACGCGCCACGAAGAACTATCCAGGGCGCTTATGATTCATAGCGCCTCCACCTCCGACCTTGTGGCGACAGCCTGTTGGTATCCTCCGCTGAGGAGCATCCGCTCGCTTTGCGCCGCCTCCCTCCGACCTGTGTTGGAGCCTGGTCGTGGCGGAGGCCTGGTTGGCAACCTCTCGGCACACCGCCACCGCTCTTTCTCCTAGAAGAATTAGGAGCGTTAATATACCTCCCAGGAATCTTTCCCTTAAATACAGTGGTGCTCCATACCGCAGGGCGACAAGCCGATTCGCGCCACGCCCTCTTCCGACATCGGGCCGAATCGACTTTTGTTGGTCACCATGATCCGCTTCCTGCCCTAAAGGTACCTCCTGCGGGACACCGTTGGTATACAGTGTTCAGAAATAAGCATGGATGTGTAATAATGACAAGACCTCGGTCGCAGCACTCGGGAAGCCGGAGTTAAACCGGTAGTCGGCCGTAATGGCGATTAAGGCATTATCCACGCTAAGTTGGTGGAACACCCCGTCGATCAGCTCCACCTCTATATCCGGATCCTCCTCGGAGGCCGGATCAATGGATCGTCCCGCATCCTTGGGTTGTGGAGTCGGGCTGTGTATGCCCTCCACATCCCGGCGCAGTTCCTGCATCGAAATCATAAGGTAAGACACTTAACTTTGAAAGCACAGATCGGATAGATAAACGTCCGCTTACCCAGCTCCGAGAGTTATTCATGGAGAATCCATTCAATGGACTCGTGCGGATGAAGTCCTCCTTCTCCCCCTTGTACAAGCCGGACAGGATCTTCACCAGATCGGCAGCCGATCCCGGTCCCTTGCGGCCATGACGGGTGGCGTCGTTCTCCCCGTTGAAGTCCCACATGGGGTGGCCCTTATATTGGAGCGGCTGCACCCCTCGCATAATGCACGTGGCCATGACTCCAATCATGGTCAATCCGGAATGGGCCAGTAACCTTATCCGGCCCATCAGATATTCGACGCTCCTATCATATTCCCGTTGAGGGCTCCGCAGGCGCTAACTCAGGCGTTTCTTCAGAGGAGCGTTGCTGAACTCTGGGAGGCTGATCCGAACTGGGTCCGGCAGTGGAGCGTCTTCCATATAAAACCATTTTGAAGGCCAGTCTTTGGACGCCTTCTTCGGGGTCCCGGATAGATGTCCGGTCCCGGTGATGCGCCATATTTCGGCTCCGCCCACCCCTCATGAGAACGGGGTACGAGGCAAAACAATCTCTTCCACAGCACAAAATGGGGCTTGATGCCCAAGAACAGCTCGCAAAGAGCTACAAAACCCGCGATGTGCAAAATGTAGGCAGGTGTAAGGTGATGAAGCTGGAGTCCATAGAACTCCAGGAGCCCCCGGAGAAACGGATGTATGGGAAAACCGATTCCTCTTATCAGATAAGGGACGAATCATACCCGCCTCCTCTCGAGGGATTGGGACGCTCTCACCGCTTCCCACCTTGTAGGTGTCCAGTCCGCTCGAATCGAACCATGAAGGCCGGGGAAGGTATCCTCGCCTAGAGCATCACAAGCTCGCTATGCGGGATCGAACATCCGCCCAATCTCCGGCCGAGGACCGGGAGCGAGAGGAGGAGCCGTGTCGACCGCCCATGATGGAGTGGATTTTGTCGAGGCGCCCGATGAGTACTCGCGGAAGGAGGATGGTGTGATTTGGATCTAGATCCTTGCCTCTCTTATAGGCAGCTTATTCGTGCAGCTTGGGGGTAAAAACGTAAAAATACCCTGGCTTTTCGCATTCATACGACACGTGGAAGAGGGCCATTATTGGACATGGAAGCCAAGGAGCGCAACATTTACGAGGAAGCCGGACACTATTCGGCAAGCACATGGAATTTGGAGGAGAACCCGCCTTGCAACGCCGAAGACAATATGCGCGCTGGACTAATCGTCATTGAAGCCTGGTGTCGGTGTCAAAACCGGCGGATCTCGGGTAGGGGATCTTGAACTGTGCGTCTAGGCGGATGGTAACAAGAGACTAGGGACACAAGAGTTTTACCTGTGTTCGCCCTCTCGATGGAGGTAAAACCTCACGCCCCGCTTGATTAATATTGATGATATGGGTGGTACAAGAGTAGATCTACCACGAGATCAAGGAGGCTAAACCCTAGAAGCTAGCCTATGGTATGATTGTTGAGATGTATGTTGTCCTACGGACTAAAGCCCTCCGGTTTATATAGACACCGGAGAGGGCTAGGGTTACACAGAGTCGGTTGCAATGGTAGGAGATCTACATATCCGTATTGCCAAGCTTGCTTTCCACGCCAAGGAATAGTACCATCCGGACACGAGCCGGAGTCTTCAATCTTGTATCTTCGTAGTCTTGGAGTCCGCGGATATTGATAGTCCGCTATCCGACACCCCTAGTCCAGACTCCTCAAGAGCTCTCGAACCAGTCTTCAATGACGATAAGTCCGGCGGCATAATGTTCGGCATTGCAAGGCGGGTTCCTCCCTTGAATAATCCGAGAAGATAATGAACACCGTGATAGTGTCCAGCTCGCAAAATAAATTCCACATTCCACCATAGAGAGAATAAAATGTACACTTAGTTCAATCTGCCGACGATACGCGCGCGCCATCACACCGCTACCAAGCCTTTGTTTGAATCGCTTTTTACTATACCACCTCAAAGACGCTTAGCTAAGCGGTTTCTTGGCACGCCGTGGTCGGAGCAGTAGATCGTGTTCCCTTATTCCGGGATTCTCATCAATACGCGCGTGGGTAACCCAACCGCTCCGCTGCCACACCTCCTCTATCGAAGGGGAATCCCAAACGGTCACGGAGATGGCCCTTGGTATTTCTTCCCTTTATAAGAGGACCAAGGCCTGTCCTTGTTCTTCAATCTCAGATCAAATCTCTTCTCCGCCTCCCAGCCAACACCCAGAGCCTCAGATTCGAGCCCGGATCCTTAATCATGTCCGGCCCGACCTCCGGGGCGGTGGATGCCCCGCTCCGCCACGGAGGAGGACATATTGAAGTTGCGCGGAGGCCAAGCACTGCCTATGAGGTTTCAAGACAGGTTGCCTGCCCAAGGGCAGGCTGTGCAGCACCCCGAGCCCGCTGAACACGCTGCTGTGATCCCACCTCCGCCGGGTTTAGGCTTCCCGATGGATCCTTTGTGAGAGGGCTCCTGCTCTACTACGGGCTGGACTTTCACGATTTGGCTCCGAGTCTATCCTCCATATCTCCGCATTCATCATCGCTCGAAGCCTTCCTCCGTCATCCCCCACTTCGCCTATGGTCAAGGCCTTCAAGGTGGAGCCAAGATGATCGGGGCGCTGTTGAGATGACGGGCGACTATAAGCAAGAAGGTCGATGCCCGTGGCTCGAGGGTTCCTTCAGGAGGAACTTGACCTGTGGCAGCAGGAGTGGTTCTATATCACCGCCCTGTGGGTAGCAGCAAAAGCCGCCGCCTCATTCCGCCTGGGACCTCCACGCCAAATGATGTCGTGGGTCAACCAAGGGCTCAACTGGGGCCGTTCAAGATGTGCCTCACCGCAGGGCCGGATTCGAGATCTCCAAGCGAGGGAGATCGACCGATCAAGGTGATGCAGTTATGCTAGTCGCATCTTCGCCAGGTGCAAACGCCGCCCTCTCCGTCTATGGGAATTCAACCCGAGGGACCTCGGATTCTCCAACACTTCATGGGTGTGACACCGTGGAGATGTACAAGTTGTTCTTCAGACTGCAGTGGCGTGTCCGGATTTGGCCGAGGATGCAGCCTAAGCCGCGATCGCCTTGATACTGTGTAAGTAGCTCGAGTCCCGACATTCTGCTTATGTGCCTTTCTAGAGTTCGTGATCCTTACCCTTTGTTCTTTACAGGAATGGGTGGCGCGATCAAGGCTGATAAGGTGTCCGGCCCCCCTCCCAGAGACCGCACTGGAGCCCGTGCTGGTCAGAATGTTGGAGGTTGTTCCCACAGAAGGGGGCAACGGGGAAAATAGAGGAGCTAATATTTCACCCGAAGGGGCGATAGAAGAGGAGGGAACCAAGAATCCCTCCCTTCAGGGGGAGAAGAGGACCGCCTCCGAAGACGGGAGGCCAAAGCCCCTAAGCGTGGGAAGAGATCTTCCCGGGGTCCAGGCCGAGAGAATCCTGACGCACAATCATTACTAAAGGATCGGCCTCCAACGAGCCGTGAGTATGAAAGAGGGAGTTAATTAGTAAGGGAATACCTTCATTTGTGCTTCTGTAGGTAACCGAAATACTTATATTGCAGTTCGGATCTGCAGCCTTCTCAGATGAGTTCATCTTCGGGGGACCTTCTTTCGGAGATGATGGAGAGCGATACGCCTCATCCGCAGCGCCGCCAGATGAGGCAAAGAACCCCAAGTGTCATCACGGAGGGTATCCCGAGTCCGGAGGGGCTGTAATGTTTGGCACCTACTAGTGTCCGCCGAGAATCAAGAATCTGCTTGAGAGGGCGCCCATTTCGTAAGATCACCGTGCGCTAATGCGTATGGTGATTGGAAGGATTTCATCCGCCGAGAGCGGATTATGAATGCCGCCATGAGTTTGTGGCGGGTTTTGAGGTATGCAAAAAATGACGATCCTTTTGTCTTTTAATAGTTTTGCACATGAAAATGTGCCTCAGATAGATAGTAGCCTCGAGACTCGGTAGGTTGTCGGAAACGACAGCATGCGCCGAGGATCGAAATCTCAAAATCTCAAGTAATGAATACCACCGCCCTTATATGTGTGGCGGATAGTCCGGGGCCAGCCGACTAATGAGTTTGCCGAATTAAGTCGGCAACTTGACGTGGCATATGCCGACATCGCGACTTGTCAACCGCGATTTGACGAGTCGCAAGGTAAATAAATTCTCCGCAGTTGTTTTATTTAAGGGAGGTCAAGCCTCCTCCGATAAATTGTATGTTGTTGTATAGACGTGCTGTTGCTGTGGAGAGCCTTCGGCGTCAACTTGCTCGAGCTAAGGAGCAAGCCCGAAGGAGTGACGCTGCTGCCTCAAGGCGGCCAAGAGTTGAAAGTCGAAAAGGCTGCGCGACCGCCTAAGTAGGCGTAGGTGGCCGAATTGGCCATGAAATTAAAGGATGCTACCGACCGCAATGAGGCTCTTGAAAAGGAGCGCTTATCGGAGCGGGAAGACCAAGAAGGCCACCACCGGTTAAGGATGCCCGCCTCGCAATGCGGGCTATGAAGGAGGAGTTGCGCCAGTCGAGAGATCGTGGTCGGCAAGCCTATTCTGCTAAGCGCCGCCGTTTATGGATGCAAAGTATGCTCAATTTGAGCGGCGTGGAGTCCAGAGGATCCAGATATCGATTTAGCTGCAAGTGCGGCTGATGCCGCTAAGCACTTCCGAGCCTGGGGATCACGAGACGTAAGAGCTGTATTGGTCTCAATTCCACAGTCCGATCGCCCTTCCGCTGACGGACCGGCTGGCTGAATGGGCCGAGCTAAATAGATTGTCCGGACTTGCCATGTTCGACATCGTGGCCTATGTCCGCCGAGAGGTCCAAGGCAACGAGCTACTTCGCCATCGCAGCAATTCCTTGAGCGGCGCCACATATAAAGGACATGAAGCGGTCGGCTCTGCATCGAGGGCGCGGATGGCTCTTGCCCGTGAAGGTGCATTGTCCGGAGATGGATGCCACCGCTGTTGCCGCCAGGTCCGGATGAAAGCCGCCTCGCCGAGCACTACTGAGAAGTTATGCGCGGCGTCAGATAATAGAGTCGCAGTTTCAAGAATGTAACGCTCAAATGAACGCATTAGCTTGTAAATTGATGATTATGTTATAACTGCTTTTATACTTGTGTGTCCAAGTAAAACTTCTCTGTCTGCGCCGCCACGATACTTGTGTATAACCTGAAAGATGGCAGTTCGGCTTCAGCCCCCACGCACAAGGTGCTGGGGTGTTCGCAAAATAGCGCTTTCACACTTAATCCGATGTCTCGGTCCTGTTATAAGGAGGTGGTAGCGAGCTTAACTAGGAATCCGACTATAATACTTTATCACTTTCACTTAGCTGGAGCTCGAGGGTGGGGCTACCATATAGCCTCGTTGCACCGCACATCTCCGGATTCGGGTGCGAGTGTGCCTGACCGAAATGGTCCTTCACAAAGCGGGAATTCTAAACATTCCGTGGTCGATCGAGTGGTTGACCTGACTCACTGTATCATGACACAGGCCGCTTTCTACTAAGGTGCTCGCCAATTAACCGGGCACAATCGCAGAGTTCTCTTGGTGCCGCTAGCCGATGATATGGAACATAAGGCAGCAAAACACGTGAGCGGGCAAACCCAACATTTGACCAAAGACATGATTCGAGCTGATGCATATAATGCCTAACTCGAGACGCCGAACACTCCCTAAGGTGTTCGGTCTTTATGATAATGGGCGTAACGATGCCCCAAGCCCCGGTGTCCGTGCACGGCATGGTCTTCGACGCGCCGATGCCAAAGCGCCAGTTCGCTTTGGCTATAGGAAGAAACCAAGGAGAGTAACAACAAGAGACAAGAAGAAAGGTCTACGCAGGTCTTAATCTGAAAAGAATCCTTGCAACGGGTCCCTACCGCACGCTCGCGCTGTGTCTCCGCTGCGCCGTTATCCTCGACGGGTATGCACGTTGTTCATCTCAGAAAGAGAGGAACGCTTTGTTTTAGAAACAATTCGTATGTAAAAATATGTAAAATTAGAAATATAAATAATTAAAGCAAGGTTTATATGAAACCGCTGATTGTTTAGCGCCGCAGCCCCGTGAAGGGGTATGCGGCTAGGGAGCCCCTAGCTCGCCGGGACGCCGGATTCGTTTATCCGAGTCCGGGTCCTAAGTGACCCAAGATCAAATGGCGCCACGCGACCGGCATCTTGAGTGTAAGAGACGCAGAATGCGGTATGGCGCTGAAGCGATTAAAGCCTTTCGCCCCAAGAGTGCTTGATATTCACTTTAAATGGGACGATATGAAAATTAATTTTTCGCCGACAATTGTTCGCCATCCAACACGACTTCTAATAATATAGAGCCTGTGCACTTGGCGAAGGGCTCAGCGCGCACTCCTTTGAAGGAAGTGCGGCCGTGTCAATTTTGGTAGGGTTCATCCCCATCCTGCGGATTATGTTTGAATATAGCAGGTTTAAGTCACTGCCTCTGTCCATTAGGACGTTAGTAAATTGTAATCCGTCTATTATGGGATTCAATATCAGAGGAGTCCGTCCCGCATTTCGAACGCTTTTGGAATAGTCCAGGTGGTCGAAAGTGATTGGTTTTGGTATCCAATCTCTACGGTCTGCTGGGTTGGACCGTGCGAAGCTCTTTTTAGGAAGTGCCGCACTATTTTTCCGTGTTATCACATGAAGTGAGTTTACTGCTTTGACCCCTTGCGGGAAAGTCTTTTGTTTTCCGGTGCCCTGCTGGCGGGGTTTAACTTCTATGCTTGACGCAGTGTTTAGGCGGATGGTAACAAGAGACTAGGGACACAGTGTTTTTACCCAGGTTCGGGACCTCTCGATGGAGGTAAAACCCTACGTCCTGCTTGATTAATATTGATGATATGGGTGGTACAAGAGTAGATCTACCACGAGATCAAGGAGGCTAAACCCTAGAAGCTAGCCTATGGTATGATTGTTGAGATGTATGTTGTCCTACGGACTAAAGCCCTCCGGTTTATATAGACACGGAGAGGGCTAGGGTTACACAGAGTCGGTTGCAATGGTAGGAGATCTACATATCCGTATTGCCAAGCTTGCCTTCCACGCCAAGGAATAGTACCATCCGAACACGAGCCGGAGTCTTCAATCTTGTATCTTCGTAGTCTTGGAGTCCGGCGGATATTGATAGTCCGCTATCCGACACCCCTAGTTCAGACTCCTCACCGGTTCGGGGCTACCGAGGAGTCTTGGACTAGGGGGTGTCCGGATAGCCGAACTATCATCATCGGCCGGACTCCAAGACTATGAAGATACAAGATTGAAGACTCTGTCCCGTGTCCGGATGGGACTTTCCTTGGCGTGGAAGGCAAGCTTGGTGATACGGATATGTTGATGTCCTACCATTGTAACCGACTGTAACCCTAGCCCTCTCCGTGTCTATATAAACCAAGGGTTTTAGTCAGAGGACACAACAATAACAACAATCATACCATAGGCTAGCTTCTAGGTTTAGCCTCCTTGATGTCGTGGTAGATCCACTCTTGTACTACCCATATCGTCAATATCAATCAAGCAGAGTAGGGTTTACCTCCATCGAGAGGGCTCGAACTCGGGTAAAACATCATGTCCCCTCGCCTCCCGTTACCATCCGCCTAGACGACAGCCTGGGACCCCTACCGAGATCCGCCGGTTTTGACAATCGACAAAGGTGATTAGCTGGCTTTTGGGGTGTCGGTATCCGCACGAGCGATCGAGTATCCGTCCAAGTTGACGGGCCCAGAGTGGTTCTTTGAATGGCTTTTTCCGCTGACCGGTTTAGAGCCTCGAATCCGCTGCCGACCGCCAGATCTTCAATATTATCGCTGCTAACGCGGGCGCTTGTGCTTATTGCGACGCGACCTGCCATTGCTGCCTTTGGTATCCGAACTACCAGAGTTTTTGGTTAGGTTGTTACTGCGGGCTAGCCAGTTGTCTTCTCCCACACAGAAGCGGGTCATGAGTGATGTGAGGGCTGCCATTGATTTCGGCTTTTCCTGTCCTAGGTGCCGGGCAAGCCATTCGTCACGGATGTTATGTTTGAAGGCTGCAAAGGCCTCTGCATCCGGACAGTCGACGATTTGATTTTTCTTGGTTAAGAACCGTGTCTAGAATTGTCTGGCCGATTCGTCTGGCTGCTGAATTATGTGGCTTAGGTCATCAGCGTCTGGTGGTCGCACATATGTGCCCTGGAAGTTATCAAGGAATGCTGCTTCCCGGTCCTCTCAACACCCAATTGATTCTGCTGGCAGGCTGTTGAGCCAATGCTGCGCTGGTCCTTTAAGCTTGAGTGGGAGGTATTTGATGGCGTGGAGATCATAACCGTGGGCCATGTGGATATGAAGGAGATAGTCCTCGATCCAAACCGCGGGATCTGCCGTCATAGGATTCAATGTTTACGGGTTTGAAACCTTCGGGATTTGATGATCCATTACTTCATCTATGAAGCATAGTGGTGTGCGGCGCTCAGATTATTATATCACGACGCAGCTCAAGCGAGCTTTGTCTACTGTGTTTGGCCCGGCCGGAATTGCTGTATCCGGCATGACGGTTGTCATTGCGTATCGTGGGGCGCCCACGTGATCCGTAGATCGATCTTGTTTGTCTTGCCTTATCCTCCAATATGTCTAGCAAGTCCGGCGCGTTCCCCTGTGACTTTGTACTTTGCGAGCGACGCCGGGGTATGGCTTTGGTGGAGGGCCTAGAGGCTTCTCTGTCACGGCCACGAGGTGGCAGGTCGGCCGTATTGTGCGCTGGTGATGTAGGTTTATGTGCTTCCTCCTCTAATCGGGGCGGCATCTTGCGTTTGGGGTAGCTTTTGGAGGGGCGTTCGAGTTCATACTCTTCGGTCGCGAGGACTTCAGTCCATCTGTCGGCTAGCAAATCTTGGTCAGCTCTAAGCTGTTGCTGCTTTTTCTTGAGGCTGCTTGCCATGGCCATAAGCCTGCATTTAAAACGCTCTTGTTCGTCGGGATCCTCAGGCACGACGAATTCGTTGTCGTCGAGGCTTGCCTCATCTCCGGAGGGAGGCATGTAATTATCGTCCTCTACCTCTTTGTCTGCCGCTCTCTCACGAAGGCTGGCTTCTCCATCCTCCTGTGTTGAATATTGCTGGAGGGGGTTGTCTTCAGCACTGTCCGGGGTGTTATTATCTCCGGTGCCAGAATCTCCATTCTTGCTGTGGCGGGATTTTGAGCAGCGCCGCTGACGCCGGCGCTTAGGCTGTTTTTTGAGGGGTCATCCTCCGTTGTTCCATCACCATTCCCATCCTTTGGGATGTCCACCATGTATATGTCGTATGACGAGGTGGCTTTCCAGTGCCCTATAGGCGCTGGTTCTTGGTCGTCACCAGCATCGTTGTCCATACCGTCGATGTCTTCGGAGTCGAAATCGAGCATGTCGGTTAAGTCATCGACAGTGGCTACGAAGTGGGTGGTGGGTGGGCTTTGAATTTCTTTGTTGTCCGCATCCCAACTGTCCTAGCCGTAATCCGGCCAGGGCTCTCCTGATAAAGAGAGACACTTTAGCGAATTCAGGATGTCGCCGAAAGGCGAGTGCTGAAATATGTCCGCAGCGGTGAACTCCATGATCGGCGCCCAATCGGATTCGATTGGCAAGGGCGCGGAAGGTTCGGGGTCTGGAGAGGAGTCCGGCACATTGGAATTACAAGCTTCACAAGGGACAGGGTTGGTATTCGGCTCTATCGTCGTAGGGATAGCAGCCCCCGAGGCGGTGTCTAGCCACACATCCTCGATCGGCGCAGTCGGCTCCGGGCTAAGGGTCAGAGCGGACTCTTGTGCGGCCTCCAGGGCACTGTCCGGCAGCAGAGCTAAATCATGCCCATCGTGATAAAGGCGGCGCTGCCGGTGGGCTCGAATCCACAAAGATCAAGTCTCCGCGGATGTCGGCCGATAGTTCAAACTTCCAAATCTGACCGTGGCAGGGCGAAGCTTCGATCCGCTTCCAGACGCTGCTTAATTGGCCCACAAGCAAAGCCGAATACGAAGATCTGTCCGGGAGAAAAGTCTCACCTGGACCGTGGTTGTCGTTGATGATCAAAGGAGCCATCGGGCCTCTAGGTGACGCTACGAGGAACTCTCAATGAAAGCACCAATGTCGTTGTCAAACCGCGGATCTCGGTAGGGGGTCCCGAATCTGTGTGTCTAGGCGGATGGTAACAGAGACAAGGGACACGATGTTTTTACCTGTGTTCGGGCCCTCTCAAGGAGGTAAAACCCTACTCCCGCTTGATTAATATTGATGATATGGGTAGTACACGAGTAGATCTACCACGAGATCAAGAAGGCTAAACCCTAGAAGCTAGCCTATGGTATGATTGTTGTTCGCCCACGGATTAAAAACCCTCCGTTTATATAGACACCGGAGAGGGCTAGGGTTACACAGAGTCGGTTACAATGGTAGGAGATCTACATATCCGATCGCCAAGCTTGCCTTCCACGCCAAGGAAAGTCCCATCCGGACACGGGACGAAGTCTTCAATCTTGTATGTTCATAGTCTTGGAGTCCGCCACGATGATAGTTCGCTATCCGGACACCCCTAGTCCAGGACTCCCTCACCCGTGATTCTAAAGGATTATTTCTCTCTCAACGTTAGTATATTCTTGATCTCCTCTCCAAGGTGGGCATGCATGATTGCCAACCTTCTCGCACACCCGTTGACACCACCTTCAAACTCTCCTCTAATGGTGAACCCTTTTCCGATCACACGCTTTATCGTAGTCTCACTGGAGCTCTCCAGTATGTCACCCTCACACGTCCGGAACTTTCCTATGATGTCCAACATGTTGGGGATCGTTGCAGAAATGAAAAAATATATACGCATCACCAAGATCAATCTATGGAGAGACTAGCAATGAGAGAGAGGGTAGTGCATCTTCATACCCTTGAAGATCGCAAAACGGAAAAGTTGCAAGAACGCGGATGAAGGAGTCGTACTTGCAGCGATTCAGATCGCGGTTGATTCCGATCTAAGCGCCGAACAACTACGCCTCCGCGTTCAACACACGTGCAGCACGGGGACATCTCCTCCTTCTTGATCCAGCAAGGGGGAAGGACAAGTTGGGGAAGAACTCCGGCAGCATGACGGCGTGGTGGTGGAGGAGCAACGGTTCTCCGGCAGGGCTTCGCCAAGCTCAACGGAGGAGGAGGGGGTGTTGGAGAGGGGGAGGGCGCCTTGGATGAGGTGCTGCTGCCCTCCCTCCTCCCCTCTATTTATAGGGCGAAGGGGGAAGGGGGTCGGCCCCTCTAGATGAGATCTAGAGGGGGGACGGCGGCCAAGGGGAGGGGGCTTGCCCCCAAGCCAAGGGGGCGCCCCCTTTAGGGTTTCCCCCAAACCCTAGGCGCATGGCCCTAGGGGGCAACGGCGCCCAGCCCACTTATGGGCTGGTTCCCTTCCACATACATCCCGCAGACCTCCGGCAGGTGGACCTCCTGTGGACCTCGAACCCTTCGTGGTCCCTGTACAATACCGACAAACCCCCGAATACTTTCGGTGACCGTATGATGACTTCCCATATATAGATCTTCACCTCCGGACCATTCTGGAACTCCTCGTGATGTCCGGCATCTCATCTGGTACTCTGAACAACATTAGGTAACTGTGTACTAATTCATATCAACTCTAGTGTCACCGAACCTTAAGTGTGTAGACCCTACGGGTTCGGGAATCATGCACACATGACTGAGACAGCTCTCCGGACAATAACCAAAAGCGGGATCTAGATACCCATGTTGGCTCCCACATGTTCCACGATGATCTCATCAGATGAACCATGATGTCGAGGATTCAAGCAATCCCGTATACAATTCGCTTTGTCAATCGGTACATTACTTGTCCCGAGATTCGATCGTCGGTATCCCAATTCCTCGTTCAATCTCGTTACCGGCAAGTCAGTTTACTCGTTCTGTAATGCATGATCCCGGGACCAACTACTTAGTCACATTGAGCTCATTATGTTGATGCATTACCATGAGGGCCCAGAGGTACCTCTCCATCATACGGAGTGACAAGTCCCACTCTCGATTCGTGCCAACCCAACAGACACTTTCGGAGATACCTGTAGTGCACCTTTATAGCCAGCCAGTTACGTTGTAGCGTTTGGTACACCCAAAGCATTCCTACGGTACCCGGGAGTTACACAATCTCATGGTCTAAGGAAATGATACTTGACATTAGAAAAGCTTTAGCAAAGGAACTACACGATCTTGTGCTATGCTTAGGATTGGGTCTTGTCCATCACATCATTCTCCTAATGATGTGATCCCATTATCACTGACATCCAATGTCCATAGTCAGGAAACCATGACCATCTGTTGATCAACGAGATAGTCAAGTAGAGGCTCACTAGGGACATGTTGTGGTCTATGTATTCACACATGTATTATGGTTTCCAGTTAATACAATTATAGCATGAACAATAGAGAATTATCATGAACAAGGAAATATAATAATAACCATTTTATTATTGCCTCTAGGGCATATTTACAACAGTCTCCCACTTGCACTAGAGTCAATAATCTAGTTACATTGTGATGAATTGAACACCCATAGAGTTCTGGTGTTGATCATGTCAACGGATCTGCGACATTCAGATCCGTATGCACATTACCAATATCTATGTCTCCATCTTGAACATTTTCACGAATGGAGTAGAAGCGACGCTTGATGTGCCTGGTCTTCTTGTGAAACCTAGGCTCCTTGGCAAGGGCAATAGCTCCAGTGTTGTCACAGAAGAGAGTCATCGGGCCCGACGCAATTGGAATAACTCCTAGGTCGGTAATGAACTCCTTCATCCAGATTGCTTCATGCGCCGCCTCCGAGGCTGCCATGTACTCCGCTTCACATGTAGATCCAGCCACGACGCTTTGTTTGCAACTGCACCAGCTTACTGCCCCACCATTCAAAATATACATGTATCCGGTTTGTGACTTGGAGTCATCCAGATCTGTGTCGAAGCTAGCATCGACGTAACCCTTTACGATGAGCTCTTCGTCACCTCCATTAACGAGAAACATATCCTTAGTCCTTTTCAGGTACTTCAGGATATTCTTGACCGTTGTCCAGTGTTCCATGCCGGGATTACTTTGGTATCTCCCTACCAAACTTACGGTAAGGTTTACATCAGGTCTGGTACACAAGATGGCATACATAATAGACCCTATGGTCGAGGCATAGGGATGACACTCATCTTTTCTCTATCTTCTCGTCATGGTCGGGCTTTGAGCCGAGCTCAATTTCACACCTTGCAAATACAGGCAAGAACCCCTTCTTGGACTGATCCATATTGAACTTCTTCAATATCTTATCAAGGTATGTGCTTTGTTAAAGACCTATGAGGCGTCTCGATCTATCTCTATAGATCTTGATGCCTAATATGTAAGCAGCTTCTCCAAGGTCCTTCATTGAAAAACACTTATTCAAGTAGGCCTTTATGCTTTCCAAAAGTTCTATATCATTTCTCATCAATAGTATGTCATCCACATATAATATGAGAAATGCTACAGAGCTCCCACTCACTTTCTTGTAAACGCAGGCTTCTCCATAAGTCTGCATAAACCCAAATGCTTTGATCATTTCATCAAAGCGAATGTTCCAACTCCGAGATGCTTGCACCAGCCCATAGATGGAGCGCTAGAGCTTGCATAGCTTGTTAGCATTCGTAGGATCGACAAAACCTTCCGCCTGCATCATATACAATTCTTCCTTAAGGAAACCGTTATGGAATGTCGTACCATATTTCATAATCATATAATGCGGCAATTGCTAACATGATTCCGACGGACTTCAGCTTTGCTACAGGTGAGAAGGTGTCATCGTAGTCAACCCCTTGAACTTGTCGATAACCCTTAGCGACAAGCTGAGCTTTATATATTGTAACATTACCATCCGCGTCCGTCTTCTTCTTAAAGATCCATTCATTTTCTATCGCTCGCCGATCATCAGGCAAGTATGTCAAAGTCCATACTTTGTTTTCATACATGGATCCTATCTCGGATTGCATGGCTTCAAGCCATTTGTTGGAATCTGGGCCCGCCATCGCTTCTTCATAGTTCGAAGGTTCACCATTGTCTAACAACATGATTTCCAGGATAGGGTTTGATACGTCCATTTTGCATCATGCTTTTATATCAATATTTATTGCATTATGGGCTGATATTACACATTATATCTCAATACTTATGGCTATTCTCTCTTATTTTACAAGGTTTACCATGAAGAGGGGGAATGCCGGCAGCTAGAATTCTGGCTAGAAAAGGAGCAAATATTGAAAACCTATTCTGCACTGCTCCAAAAATCCTGAAACTCCACGAAACTTACTTTTGAAATTAATAAGGATTATTGAGCGGAAGAAACACCTTAGGGGGCCCACACCCTGGCCAGGAGGGTGGGGGGCACGCCCACTCCTACTGGGCACGCCCCCCTGTCTCCTGGGCCCCCTGGTGGCCCTCCGGTGTCCATCTTCTGCTATATGAAGGCTTTTACCCTGGAAAAAATCATGGGCAAGCTTACGGGACGAAACTCCGCCGCCACGAGGCGGAACCAATCTAGGGCTCCGGCAGAGCTGTTCTGCCGAGGACACTTCCCTCCGGGAGGGGGAAATCATCACCATCGTCATCACCAACGATCCTCTCATCGGGAGGGGTTCAATCTCCATCAACATCTTCACTAGCACCATATCCTCTCAAAACCCTAGTTCATCTCTTGTATCCAATCTTGTATCAAAACCACAAATTGCTACCTGTGGGTTGCTAGTAGTGTTGATTACTCCTTGTAGTTGATGCTAATTGGTTTACTTGGTGGAAGATCATATGTTCAGATCCTTAATGCATATTATTACTCCTCTGCTTATGAACATGAATATACTTTGTGAGTAGTTACGTTTGTTCCTGAGGACATGGGTGAAGTCTTGCTATTAGTAGTCATGTGAATTTGGTATTCGTTCGATATTTTGATGAGATGTATGTTGTCTTTTCCTCTAGTGGTGTTATGTGAACGTTGACTACATGACACTTCACCATTATTTGGGCCTAGAGGAAGGCATTGAGAAGTAATAAGTAGATGATAGGTTGCTAGAGTGACAGAAGCATAAACCCTAGTTTATGCCTTGCTTCGTAAGGGGTTGATTTGGATCCATATGTTTAATGCTGTGGTTAGGTTTACCTTAATACTTCTTTTGTAGTTGCAGATGCTTGCAATAGGGGTTAATCATAAGTGGGATGCTTGTCCAAGTAAGGGCAGTACCCAAGCACCGGTCCACCCACATATCAAATTATCAAAGTACCGAACACGAATCATATGAGCGTGATGAAAACTAGCTTGACGATAATTCCCATGTGTCCTCGGGAGCTCTTTTCTCATTATTAGAAATTGTCCAGGGTTGTACTTTCTACAAAAAGGATTGGGCCACCTTGCTGCACTTTATTTACTTTATTTACTTTTTACTCGTTACTATTTATCTTATCACAAAACTATCGGTTATCTACAATTTCAGTGCTTGCAGAGAAAACCTTACTGAAAACCGCTTATCATTTCCTTCTGCTCCTCGTTGGGTTCGACACTCTTACTTATCGAAAGGACTACGATAGATCTCCTACACTTGTGGGTCATCAAGACTTTTCTGGCGCCGTGGCCGGGGAGTGTAGCGCTTTTGGTGAGTGGAACTTGGTAAGGAAACATTTCTGTTACTTGTCACTATGGAAACTAATCCTTTGAGAGGCTTGTTCGGGGTATCTTCACCCCGATCAGAAGAGCAAAGATTTTCTCCTCAACCTACTAAACTTTTTGAAAATATTTACTTTGAGATTCCTTCGGGTATGATAGAGAAACTGCTAGCTCATCCCTTTGCAGGAGATGGAACATTGCATCCCGATTTACACCTTATCTTTGTGGATGAAGTTTGTGGATTATTTAAGCTTGCAGGTATTCCTGATGATGTTGTCAAAAGGAAGGTCTTCCCTTTATCTTTGAAGGAAGATGCATTGAAATGGTATAGGCTATGTGATGATACGGGATCTTGGAGTTATAAAAGATTGAAGTTGGAATTTCACCAGAAGTTCTATCCTATGCATCTTGTTCATCGTGATCGTAATTACATATATAATGTCTGGCCTCACAAAGGAGAAAGCATTGCTCAAGATTGGGCGAGGCTTAAGTCAATGTTATATTCATGCCCCAATCATGAGCTCTCCAGAGAAATGATTATTCAAAAAATTTATGCTCGGCTTTCTCTCAATGATCGCAACATGCTCGATACTTCCTGTGCTGGTTCTTATATGCTGAAGACTATTGAATTCAAATGGGACTTATTGGAAAGAATTAAACACAACTCTGAGAATTGGGGTTCCGACGATGGTAAGGAGTCAGGTACGACACCTAAGTTCGATTGTGTTAAATCTTTTATGGATACCGATGGTTTTCGTGGATTTAGCGCTAAGTATGGACTTGACTCTGAGATAGTAGCTTCTTTCTGTGGATCTTTTGCTACTCACATTGATCTCCCTAAAGAGAAGTGGTTTAAATATAATCCTCCCGTTGAAGTAAAAGTAGTTGCACCTATTACAGTTGAAGAAAAGACTGTCACCTATAGTGATCCTATTGTTCCTACTACTTATGTTGAGAAACCTCCTTTTCCTGTTAGGATAAAGGATCATGCTAAAACTTTGACTGTTGTTCGTAAGAGTAATACTAGGACTTGTACACTTCCTGAGAAAATCACAGTTGAACCTAGTATTGCTATGGTTAAAGATCTCTTGGATGATGATTTAGATGGGAATGTTATTTATTTCTATGGTGAGACTGCTTGACCAGATACTAAGATACATAGACCTGTGGTAGGCATGCCTGTTATTTCTGTTAAAATAGGAGATCTTTGTTATCATGGCTTATGTGATATGGGTGCTAGTGCTAGTGCAATACCCTATCACTTATATAAATAAATTATGCGTGACATTGCACCCGTTGAATTGGAAGGTATTGATGTTACTATTAAGCTTGCTAATAGGGATACCATTAAACCAGTTGGGATAGTTAGAGATGTTGAAGTCTTGTGTGGGAAGGTTAAATATCCTGCTGATTTTCTTGTTCTTGGTTCCCCACAAGATGAATTTTGTCCCATTATTTTTGGTAGACCCTTCTTGAATACAGTTAATGCTAGGATTGATTGTGAAAAGGATACTGTTACAATTGGCTTACAGGGTATGTCTCATGAGTTTAATTTTGCTAAGTTTTGTAGACAACCTCGTGATAGAGAATCACCTAGTAAGGATGAGATTATTGGTCTTGCTTCTATTGCCGTGCCTCCTACTGATCCGTTAGAACAATATTTGCTAGACCATGAAAATGATATGTTTATGAAGGAAAGAAGGGAAATAGATGAAGTGTTCCTTAAACAGAACCTATCTGAAACACAACCTTCCTGTTGAAATTTTGGGGATCCCCTCCCCAAGGGTGATCCCTGTTTGAACTCAAACCATTACCTGATAATCTTAAGTATGCTTATCTTGATGAAAAGAAAATATATCTTTTTATTATTAGTGCTAACCTTTCAGAGCAAGAAGAAGAAAGATTATTGAAAACTCTGAAGAAGCACCGCGCCACTATTGGATATACTCTGGATGATCTCAAGGGCATTAGTCCCACATTATGCCAGCACAAAATTAATTTGGAGGACGGTGCCAAACCAGTTAGAGATCCTCAACGACGACTGAATCCCAAGATGAAAGAAGTGGTAAGTAAGGAGATACTAAAGCTCCTTGAGGCGGGTATAATTTATCCCGTTGTTGATAGTGATTGGATAAGCCCTGTCCATTGTGTTCCTAAAAAGGGAGGTATTACTGTCGTTCCTAATGATAAAGATGAATTGATCCCTCAAAGAATTATTACATGTTATAGGATGGTAATTGAGTTCCGTAAATTAAATAAAGCTACTAAGAAAGATCATTACCCTTTACCTTTTATTGATCAAATGCTAGAAAGACTATCCAAACACACACATTTCTGCTTTCTAGATGGTTATTCCGGGTTCTCTCAAATACCTGTGTCAGTGGGGGATCAATCAAAAACTACTTTTACTTGCCCTTTCGGTACTTTTGCTTATAGACATATGCCTTTTGGTCTATGTAATGCACCTGCTACTTTTCAAAGATGCATGATGGCTATATTCTCTGACTTTTATGAAAAGATTTGTGAGGTATTCATGGATGATTTTTCCATTTATGGATCCTCCTTTGATGATTGCTTGAGCATCCTTGATCGAGTTTTGCAGAGATGGGAAGACACTAGTCTTGTCTTGAATTGGGAAAAGTGCCACTTTATGGTTAATGAAGGCATTGTCTTGGGGCATAAGATTTTTGAGAGAGGTATTGAAGTTGATAAAGCTAAAGTTGATGCTATTGAAAAGATGCCATGTCCCAAGGACATAAAAGGTATAAGAAGTTTCCTTGGTCATGCCGGTTTTTATAGGAGGTTCCTTAAGGACTTTTCTAAAATCTCTAGGCCCCTGACTAATTTATTGCAAAAAGATATTCCCTTTGTCTTTGATGATGATTGTGTAGAAGCATTTGAAATACTTAAGAAAGCTTTGATCACTGCACCTATTGTTCATCCACCTGATTGGAATTTACCCTTTGAAATTATGTGTGATGCTAGTGATTATGCTGTAGGTGCTGTTCTAGGGCAAAGAGTTGATAAGAAATTGAATGTTATCCAGTATGCTAGTAAGACTCTTGATACTGCCCAGAGAAATTATGCTACTATTGAAAATGAGTTCTTAGCAGTCGTGTTTGCATGTGATAAGTTTAGCCCTTATATTGTTGATTCCAAAGTCACTATTCACACTGATCATGCTGCTATTAAATATCTTATGGAAAAGAAAGGTGCTAAGCCTAGACTCATTAGATTTGTTCTCTTGCTCCAAGAATTTGATTTGCATATTATTGATAGAAAGGGAGCTGAGAACCCCGCTGCGCATAACTTGTCTAGGTTAGAGAATGTTCTTGATGACCCACTGCCTATAGATGATAGCTTTCTTGATGGACAATTAGCGGTCGTTAATGCTTCTCGTACTACTCCTTGGTATGCTGATTATGCTAATTACATTGTTGCTATGTTTATACCTCCTAGTTTCACATACCAGCAAAAGAAAAAGTTCTTTTATGACTTAAGACATTACTTCTGGGATGACCCACACCTTTATGAAGGAGTACATGGTGTTATTAGACGTTGTGTACCTGAGCATGAACAGGAACAGATCCTACGCAAGTGTCACTCTGAATCATATGGAGGACACCACGCTGGAGATAGAACTGCACATAAGGTACTGCAATCTGGTTTTTATTGGCCTACTCTCTTCAAAGATGCTCGTAAGTTTGTCTTATCTTGTGATGAATGTCAAAGAATTGGTAACATTAGTAGACGTCAAGAAATGCCTATGAATTATTCTCTTGTTATTGAGCCATTTGATGTTTGGGGCGTTGATTATATGGGACCTTTTCCTGCCTCTAATGGTTACACACATATTTTAGTTGTTGCTGATTACGTTACTAAGTGGGTAGAAGCTATTCCAACTAGTAGTGCTGATCATAACACTTCTATTAAAATGCTTAAAGAAGTTATTTTTCCGAGGTTTGGAGTCCCTAGATATCTTATGACTGATGGTGGTTCACATTTTATTCATGGTGCTTTCCGTAAGATGCTTGCTAAGTATGGTGTTAATCATAGAATCGCATCTCCTTATCATCCGCAGTCTAGTGGCCAAGTAGAGTCAAGCAATAGAGAGCTCAAATTAATTTTGCAAAAGACTGTCAATAGATCTAAAAAGAATTGGCCCAAAAAGCTTTATGATGCATTATGGGCCTATAGAACTGCATACAAAAATCCTATGGGTATGTCTCCGTATAAGATGGTTTATGGAAAAGCATGTCATTTACCTCTTGAACTTGAACATAAAGCATATTGGGCCATTAAAGAGCTCAACTATGACTTCAAACTTGCCGGTGAGAAGAGGTTGTTTGATATTAGCTAACTTGATGAATGGAGAACCCAAGCCTATGAGAATACCAAGATATTCAAAGAAAAAGTCAAACGCTGGCATGACAAAAGGATACAAAAGCGTGAGTTTAATGTAGGTGATTATGTGTTATTATTCAACTCTCGTTGAAGATTTTTTGCAGGAAAACTTCTCTCTAAATGGGAAGGTCCTTACGTTATCGAGGAGGTCTATCGTTCTGGTGCCATAAAAATCAACTACTTCGAAGGCACAAGCCCGTGGGTGGTGAACGGTCAAAGAATTAAACATTATATCTCAGGTAATCCTATCAATGTTGAAACTAATATTATTGAAACCGTAACCCCGGAGGAATACATAAGGGACACTTTCCAGAACGTTCCGGACTCATAAAGGAATAGGTATGTGGTACGGTAAGTAAACCGACTCCCGAACCATTCTAATGGCAATTTTTATCAGTTTTGGAATATTTAAGAATTTTAGGAAGAAAGAAGTAGTCCGGGAAGGACACGAGGCCTCCACGAGGGTGGAGGGCGCACCCCCCTGTCTCGTGGCCACCTCGTGTGCCTCCCGGACTCCGTTTTCTTGCACGTTACGTATTTTGGTTGGCAAAAATTCATTATATAATCTCCCGAAGGTTTTGACCACCGTATCACGCAAATATCCTCTGTTTTTGTTTCGAGCTGTTCCTGTTGCAGTTTAAGAGCAAGATGTCTTCTCAAGAGTCAGTCGGGGAGAGTCGGGTGTCTCACCTGACACCAGGTCCAAGAGCAAATAGCGATGCTTACCACTTTGGACCATCAACGGAGGATGAGATGGAGGCCAACTTGAAAAGGATAGATGCCATGGAGGAAGATCAAGAAGTTACCTCTCGTCTCCGAGCTGAATTCATGATGGGGGAACTACATAGCTCGGCTATTCCAAATTCGGCCATCCCTTCCAACTTTAGATTTCTGTCTTATGAAAATATGAAAAAGAGCGTCACTTGTTCTCCAGAAGCTATGCAACATCCTTGGGTAAAGGGAGCTTTAGCCGTTACGGGCAAGCTCCGCAAAGAAATTATGGACCTCAAACAACAAGTCAATAACCTCGAGGAGGAGAATCGTATCCTGAGGGGCATCATCGCCAAGAAGATCATAACACCAACCGTGAAGAAGGAGACATAATCACATGGGCATGGGCACTCCCCTTGGCAACTGCCAAGCTTGGGGGAGGTGCCCCGGTATCGTATCACCATCACACTTCTATCTTTACCATTTTATTTAGTTCGATCCTTTTTAGTAGTATCTTGATCTAGTAGATTGAAGTTTTAGTATCAAGTAGTTTTGAGTTTTGCTTTGTGATCTCTTTATGTAATCGAGTCTGTGAGCTATCTATAATAAAGATTAGTGTTGAGTCACGGGCTTTGCTGTTGCTATGATCTTGAGAAAGTAGAGAATAAAAGAGTTCATATTGATCTTATGGTTAGTGATGACTTCACACATAGAAAGTATGAGGCATAAAAGTTGTTGAGAGTTGATAAACGTAGCTTTGGTCATCGTTGCAATTAATAGGAAGTAATAAAGAAAGAGAGGTTTCACATACAAATATATTATCTTGGACATCTGTTATGATTGTGAAGCACTCATTAAGTATGACATGCTAAAAGAGTTGATGTTGGACAAGGAAGACAACGTAATGGTTTATGTTTTCTCACATCTCAGTTAAAGTATATTGTCATTGACCTTCCAAACATGTTGAGCTTGCCTTCCCCCTCATACTAGCCAAATTCCTTGCACCAAGTAGAGATACTACTTGTGCTTCCAAATATCCTTAAACCCAGTTTTGCCATGAGAGTCCACCATACCTACCTATGGATTGAGTAAGATCCTTCAAGTAAGTTGTCATGTTGCAGGCAATAAAAATTGCTATCTAAATATGTATGACTTATTTGGTGCAGAGAAAATAAGCTTTATACGATCTTGTTGTGGAAGCAATAAAAGTGACGGTCTGCATAATAAAGGTCCACATACAAGTGGCAATATAAAGTGACGTTCTTTTGCATTAAGATTTCATGCATCCAGCCTTAAACGCACATGACAACCTATGCTTCCCTCTGCGACGGGCTTATCTTTTACTTTATGTTTTTACTTTATGCTTGAGTCAAGGTGATCTTCACCTTTCCCTTTTTCATTTTTATCCTTTGGCAAGCTCTTCGTGTTAGAAAGATCAAGATATATATATATATATGTATATGTGTGTGTATATATATATATATATATATATATCCAATTGGATGTAAGTTAGCAGGGACTATTATTGTTGACATCACATAAAGGTGAATACGTTGGGAGGCAACACAATAAACCCCTATCTTTCTCAGTGTCTGGTTGAAACTCTATAACCACAAGTACCACGTGAGTGTTAGCAATTGTAGAAGACTACATGATAGTTGAGTATGTGGACTTGCTGAAAAGCTCTATTCTTGACTTTTTCCGATGTTATGATAAATTGCAATTGCTTCAATGACTGAGATTATAGTTTGTTAGCTTCCAATGAAGTTTCTAAACCATGCTTGACATTGTGAATTGATCGTTACTTGAGCATAAGAAATCATATGATAAAATCTATTTATGTTGTTGTTATAAGAATGATCATGATGCCCTCATGTCCGTATTTTATTTTTATCAACACCTCTATCTCTAAACATGTGGACATACTTTTCGATATCGGCTTCCGCTTGAGGACAAGCGAGGTCTAAGCTTGGGGGAGTTGATACGTCCATTTTGCATCATGCTTTTATATCAATATTTATTGCATTATGGGCTGATATTACACATTATATCTCAATACTTATGGCTATTCTCTCTTATTTTACAAGGTTTACCATGAAGAGGGGGAATGCCGGCAGCTAGAATTCTGGCTAGAAAAGGAGCAAACATTGAAACCTATTCTCAGACCGCTCCAAAAATCCTCAAACTCCACGAAACTTACTTTTGAAATTAATAAGGATTATTGAGCGGAAGAAACACCTTAGGGGCCCACACCTCGCCAGAGGGGGGGGGCGCCCACTCCCACCGGGCACGCCTGCCTCCTGGGCCCCTGGTGGCCCTCCGTGTCCATCTTCGCTATATGAAGGCTTTTACCTCGAAAAATCGCAAGCAAGCTTACGGACGAAACTCCGCCGCCACGAGGCGGAACCAATCTAGGGCTCCGGCAGAGCTGTTCTACCGGGGACACTTCCCTCCGGGAGGGGGAAATCATTACCATCGTCATCACCAACGATCCTCTCATGGGGAGGGGGTCAAGCTCCATCAACATCTTCACTAGCACCATATCCTCTCAAAACCCTAGTTCATCTCTTGTATCCAATCTTGTATCAAAACCACAAATTGCTACCTGTGGGTTGCTAGTAGTGTTGATTACTCCTTGTAGTTGATGCTAATTGGTTTACTTGGCGGAAGATCATATGTTCAGATCCTTAATGCATATTATTACTCCTCTGATTATGAACATGAATATGCTTTGTGAGTAGTTACGTTTGTTCCTGAGGACATGGGTGAAGTCTTGCTATTAGTAGTCATGTGAATTTGGTATTAGTTCGATATTTTGATGAGATGTATGTTGTCTTTTCCTCTAGTGGTGTTATGTGAACGTCGACTACATGACACTTCACCATTATTTGGTCCTAGAGGAAGGCATTGAGAAGTAATAAGTAGATGATGGGTTGCTAGAGTGACAGAAGCTTAAACCCTAGTTTATGCGTTGCTTCGTAAGGGGTTGATTTGGATCCATATGTTTAATGCTGTGGTTAGGTTTACCTTAATACTTCTTTTGTAGTTGCGGATGCTTGCAATAGGGGTTAATCATAAGTGGGATGCTTGTCCAAGTAAGGGCAGTACCCAAGCACCGGTCCACCCACATATCAAATTATCAAAGTACCGAACACGAATCATATGAGCGTGATGAAAACTAGCTTGACAATAATTCCCATGTGTCCTCGGGAGCTCTTTTCTCATTCTTAGAAATTGTCCAGGGTTGTACTTTGCTACAAAAAGGATTGGGCCACCTTGCTGCACTTTATTTACTTTATTTACTTTTTACTCGTTACTATTTATCTTATCACAAAACTATCGGTTATCTACAATTTTAGTGCTTGCAGAGAAAACCTTACTGAAAACCGCTTATCATTTCCTTCTGCTCCTCGTTGGGTTCGACACTCTTACTTATCGAAAGGACTATGATAGATCCCCTACACTTCTAGGTCATCAGGGTTGCCATACCATTCTGGTGTGGAACGTGTCCTTGTGGACCTACAAAGTGCAGTAGCAACTTGATCTGAAGTACCTTGATCATCATCATTAACTTCCTCTCTAGTCGGTGCAGGCACCAGAGAAACATCTTCCTGAGCTGTGCTACTTTCTGGTTCAAGAGGCAGTACTTCATCAAGTTCTAGTTTCCTCCCACTTAGTTCTTTCGAGAGAAACTCTTTCTCCAGAAAGGACCCGTTCTTGGAAACAAAGATCTTGCCTTCGGATCTGAGGTGGAAGGTATACCCAATGGTTTCCTTAGGGTATCCTATGAATACGCATTTTTCTGACTTGGGTTCGAGCTTTTCAGGTTGAAGTTTCTTGACAAAAGCATCGCATCCCCAAACTTTTAGAAACGACAGCTTAGGTTTCTTCCCAAACCATAATTCATACGGTGTCATCTCAACGGATTTAGACGGTGCCCTATTTAAAGTGAATGTTGCTGTTGATACGTCTCCAACGTATCTATAATTTTTGATTGCTCCATGCTACTTTATCTACTGTTTGGACTATATTGGGCTTTATTTTCCACTTTTATATTATTTTTGGGACTAACCTATTAACCGGAGGCCCAGCCCAGAATTGCTGTTTTTTTGCCTATTTCAGTGTTTCGAAGAAACGGAATGTCAAACAAAGTCCAAACGGAATGAAACCTTCGGGAATGTGATTTTCCAACCGAACGTGATCCATGAGACTTGGACCCTACTCCAAGAAGTGCCAGAGGCGGTCACGAGGGTGGAGGGCGCCCCGGGCGCGCCTCTACCTCGTGGGCCCCCGACGCTCCACCGACGCATTCTTCCTCCTATATATACCTCACGATCCCTCAGACGATCGTAACAGAGCCAAAACCTAATTCCACCGTCACAACCTTTCAGATCAACGAGATCCCATCTTGGGGCCTATTTGAGTCATTTGGAGGGGCATCCACCACGGAGGGCTTCTACATCATCACCATAGCCCCTCCGATGAAGTGTGAGTAGTTTACTTCAGACCTTGGGTCCATAGCTAGTAGCTAGATGGCTTCTTCTCTCTTTTGGATCTAATACAATGTTCTCCCTCTCTCGTGGAGATCTATTCGATGTAATCTTCTTTTTGTGGTGTGTTTGTTGAGACCGATGAATTGTGGGTTTATGATCCAATATTATTTATGGAAAATATTTGATTCTTCTCTGAATTCTTTTATGTATGATTGAGTTATCTTTGCAAGTCTCTTCAATTATCCTTTTGGTTTGGCCAACTAGATTGGTAGTTCTTGCAATGGGAGAAGTGCTTAGCTTTGGGTTCAATCTTTATGTGTCCTTACCCAAAGGATGTAAAGGGTTGCAAGGCAAGTATTGTATTGTTGCCATCGAGGATAACAAGATGGGGTTTTATCATATTTCATGAATTTATCCTCTACATCATGTCATCTTGCTTAAGGCATTACTGCTTTTTAACTTAATACTCTAGATGCATTTGGATAGCAATCGATGAGTGGAGTAATAGTAGTAGATGCGTAATCGTTCGATCTACTTGTTTTGGACGTGATGCCTATATACATGATCATTGCCTAGATATACTCATAACTATGCTCAATTCATCAATTGCTCAACAAGAATTTGTTCACCCACCGTAGAATACTTATGCTCTTGAGAGAAGCCACTAGTGAAACCTATGGCCCCCGGGTCTATTCTCATCATATCAATCTCTATCACTTTATTTACTTGCTTTGTTTTTACTTTGCCTTTTACTTTTTACTTTGCATCTATCTATCAAAAATACCAAGAATATTATCTCTATCAGATCTCACTCTCGTAAATGACCGTGAAGGGATTGACAACCCCTAAGCGTTGGTTGTGAGTTGCTATCGTTTTGTGTAGGTACGAGGGACTTGTGCGTGGTCTCCTACTGGATTGATACCTTGGTTCTAAAAAACTGAGGGAAATACTTACGCTACTTTGCTGCATCATCCTCTCCTCTTCGGGGAAATCCAACGCAGTGCTCAAGTGGTAGCAAGAAGAATTTCTGGCGCCGTTGCCGGGGAGGCTCACGCAAGCAAGTCAACTATACCAAGTACCCATCGCAATCCCTATCTCTCACATTACATTATTTGCCATTTGCCTCTCGTTTTCCTCTCCCCCACTTCACCCTTGCCGTTTTATTTGCCCTCTCTTTCCCAATCTCCTCCTCTCTTTCCCGTTTGCCCTTTTTTTCCTTTGCCTTTCTGTCGTGGATTTGTCACGGCAGATGTCCTAGTGAAAGGATTTAGTCGTGGAGCCATCGCTACGGGTTAACTTTAAGGGGTTAAAGCGGACACAAAGACACGAGGGTTTATACTAGTTCGGCCCCTTCGATGAAGGTAAAGCCTACGTCTAGTTGTGATGGAATTGATGTGGTCTCGATGGCTAGGGAGCAAACAAGCTTCGCCTAGGCTCGAGTTGTGGTTGTCTGTCTTGAACCGCCGCCGGGTCGTCCCCTTATATACACGGGTGACGCCCGTCGGTCCATAGAGTACCAACCGGTTCATACTCGTATCCCGGTTGGTATCCCTCTATTCCTAACTTACAATACAAGTTTACATATCATGCCGGTTTACGGCTACAGTTTCTAAACCGACTACAGGCCATGGGCCTTCATCTGCTTACATTACTAATGGAGTTAACCCGGCCCAAATAGGCCGGTTCACGCCTAGTGGTAATATCCCCAACATTAGGCCCCAAATTGATTTGAACTGGTTCATGTCAATCCTTCACAAAATCTTGCCTTGGACATCTTCTGTTAATTGGTAAACCGCCATGTCGTCATCATCTCTGGTTGCTGTAAACCAGCATGACGTCATCACGAAACTATCATTTATGACGCCCTCCTTTATTAATAGATCTGCGATATCCAGGTCATCAGCTCCACTTCCGAAAATTTAGCTCCTGGTTTCGCGCGCCTGACCTACGTCTATTGCCTTATAAATAAGACCGAAGGGTCATTTCCTTTTCTTCCCTTCGTCTCTTCTTCTTCGTATTCCTCGATCGCCAGCCTTTGAGCTCCGCCCGCCGTCGACCTATGCATCGCCTTGGGTCGCTGATCAACCTCGAACGCACTGCAGTACTGTGGTATCCTTTCGCGTCTTCTTCGTTTCCGGTAAGCCTTCTTCTCTTCTTGACCTAGATCTGTTCTTAGGGTTTCATGCTCGCGCCATGTTCGTCGCTTGTTCATACTCGTACCCTGACTCTTGAATGAATCTGTGAACCCCTGCTCTGTTTAGTAGTAATCTTTTAGCATCCGCCTGTAATTTCACACCTAAGTCCATAGATCTCACGTACATATCCGCTCATTGGTTCACTTCCGTTCTGCCTCACTCTTTTGAATATTTTCTGTTTTTCTGAGCTTGCTTTAGATCCACTGCTGCGATAGGATCTTGTGAAACCTGTTTCTGCATACTTAGCCATCCACAACTTCGATTGATTCCGATGTTTAGATCAGGCGGTTTAACTTAATATAGAAAAAGTTAGTAAACCGGTATACACCATTAGTCCCCTTGTTGAACCGCCAGAATCCATATGATGCCACTTCATAGAAATCCGGTTTATGTGTACTGCCTCCGGTTTAACATTTGCTCAGATCAGCACCTTCTTTTATACAACCTATTCTTGAACCGGAATCACCTATTTCTTGTAGATCTCACCATGGACAAACAAGTATATGAGTGCAATTGGGTTCCTTCTCGCGTCACAGAAACTCAGCTGGATGACTTAGTCCTGATCGGCGCTTTAGACAACAAAGATGCTATCCACTGGAGGGTTCCTGGTGATGAATGTTGTAGGATCGTTGAAGGTGAGAGTATGTCTAGAGGGGGGTGATTAGACTACTTGACAATTTAAAAGTTTAGCCTTTTGATTAAGACAAGTTTTTGGCAAGTTCACAATGATGATCAAGTCAAGTATCACCCTACACATGCAATTCTAGAGTAATGGCAGCGGAAAGTAAATTGCACATGTAGTAAGGAGAAGTGGAGAAGATCAAACGCAGTTTGGAGACACGGAGATTTTTTCTCGTGGTTCCGATAGGTGGTGCTATCGTCAATCCACGTTGATGGAGACTTCAACCCACGGGAGGGTAACGGCTGCGAGAGTCCACGGAGGGCTCCACCCACGAAGGGTCCACGAAGAAGCAACCTTGTCTATGCCATCATGGCATACGCCCACGGAGGACTAGCCTTACTCGGGTAGATCTTCACGAAGTAGGCGATCTCCTTGCCCTTACAAACTTCTTGGTTCAACTCCACATCTTGACGGAGGCTCCCAAGCGACACCTAACCAATCTAGGAGGCACCACCCTCCAAAAGGTAATAGATGGTGTTGGTGATGATGAACTCCTTGCTCTTGTGCTTCAAATGATAATCTCCCCAACACTCAACTCTCCTCACCGATTTGGTGTGGTGGAAGAAAGGATTGAGTGGAAAGCAACTTGGGAAGGCTAGAAATCAAGTTTCATATGGTGGGAGTGGAGCAACTTGATCTCAACACAAGGGTAGGTAGTTTTCTTCTTAGAAATGTGAGGTAGGAGTGGTAGTTCTTTCTGATGGCTCTCTCCATGAATGAAGAGGAGGTGGAGGGTATTTATAGCCTCCACACAAAATCCAACTGTTACACACATTTGACCAATCTCGGTCGGACCAAGTTGACAACTCGGTGAGACCGAAAGTTCAAATCTTGTGAACGTTGGGATTTTCGGTGGGACTAAAATACAATCTCGGTGAGTCCGATTCTTCCAAAGACTAGGGTTTGCCATTCTCGGTGGGACCAACTTTATCATCTCGGTGACACCGATTTGATTACGTGATGTTTCTGAAGGTTGGCAACGCTAGTTTCGTGAGACCGAGTTTGGAATCGGAAAACCGAAATTATTAGGGTTTGGCTATATGGTGAGGTGGTTCATCTCGGTGTGACTGAGTTTATGGAATCGGTGGGACCGAGATTACTTATGAGTATATGTTGGAATGAAAGATTGCTGATAGTTTGGGAGATAGATCACTAAGCACTTTGAGCAACCAGATCATTATCATAACCTCATCCCCTTTTAATAGTATTGGCTTTCCTATAGACTCAATGTGATTTTGGATCACTAAACCAAAAATGGAGTCTTGAGCTTTTGCCAATGTTTTCCTTAGCATCTTAGGGGTCCACCTTTCCAGTCCTTTTGCCATGCCAGAGTGATTGACTTTCCTAAAACATACTTGATAAAAACATTAGTCCAACCACAAAGTATGTTGTCATTAATTACCAAAACCACCCAGGGAGCAAATGTGCTTTCAATCTCCCCCTTTTTGGTAATTGATGGCAACACACAAAAGACGATATCAAAGCTTACTGAAAGAAAGACAGAATTATCATTAAAGCTTTGACAAACATGTAGTACACAGGCTCCCCCTGTAAGTGTGCAAGATTTTCATAGATTATGGTTTTGGACTACCACAAGCACACAAGAGAGAAAAGCAAGATGTGCTACATGTAGCTTGGCTATATGCATCAGAGCAGATGAAAAGAAGTGAGTGATAATGCATATGTGCATGGTGATTTCTTGCAAACAGATATTCACAAGCAAGTCACCATCATGCACATTCTGCAAGATGCATATACTTACGTTGAGGTTCCTTGGCATTGTACCTGAAGAAATGGACTTGGGAAAACAGGGTTAGATAACACAAGATTATTCCTTCAACTAACTGCAAGAACATCAAGAGTACCAAGCCAGGGATTGACATGTATAAGGAGTGTCTCATATTGAGCACAAGCTTGAATCAGCAAACATGTCTCCCAAGACTAAAAAGATTTTCAATGAGCTCTGAGAGATTTTGCTTTTCATAAGATACCAATTGTATGAGCGAAGAAAGCAAAATCAAAAGAATGATGCCAAATGTAATATCCAATATGGAACACGGCAAAGCTTTGATGTGATTCTCTCCCCCTTAAGGTAAGATTGCTCTTCTTCTCCTCCTAAATCTTCTCTTCTCCCCTTTATCTCCCAAACTCCCCTAAGCTCCCCCTAAATCTTCTCCCCCTTTGACATCAAGTGCCGAAAAGGACAGTAAACTAGGAAGGTCAGGAAAGATGGAAGGAAAGAAGTGGGATCCTTAAGAATCACAACTTGTTCAAAAAGAAACATGCATAAAGAATCATTGAGTTAAGCTGCAGAAGATGATATCCTGAAAGAAAATCGGTGACACCGAAGTGAGATGGATCGGTGGGTCCAAAAGTCTGGGACTTAGGGCAGATCCTTTTTCGGTCAGACCGAAAGTTTCAAGTCGGTGACGCCGAGTTTAATTCCAAGAAAATTCAGAAATAATTCAGCTCACTTTGCAAGGAATGTTTCAAAAGATTTGCAATGAATTCGTAAATGATTTTCAGGGAATTGATCAGAGCCAAAAAGATATTCACAAAAACAAAAGAGTAGAAATAAGAGAATTGCTAGATGAAGTTTTTTTTTAATTAAAAGAAAACTCAATGAGAGAATCATAAGAGAAAATAGCAAAACTCCAAAACATATGTACTTCATCTAGATAGGGGTCGGCGACAAAGTCACCTATGTTTGAGTATATTGACTTAGGAGTCAAATGAGAACATTTGATCATAGGTCATACTCATCGTTTAAGCTCAAAATGGGGTTGCCATTTTTCGATTAAGCATTTGATGTGATCACATCTTATGAAGCTGCTTGTACTCATGTCTTTGAGCAAAGCTCCTTCAAGATGTGAAGAACATACCTTGGGCTTGTTGTTGCTTTGTTCATGTAGGTGAACTTGATGTAGGTGCTCATAGAATGTGAAGTTGGAACGCCATTTCCAATTGTGTAGTTCATCTTCCTACATGGGTTAGGCAAGCAAGGAAATACTCAAGAATATCCAAGATGACAAGAGTGAAATACTGGATGTATAAGGTGTCAAAAAGGATATGTGGAGTTTTGTTCCTTGAACCCAACATCCCAAAGGGCTAGATACTTGGTCAATGACAAGATTACTCAGGATGTGAGTGAGTGGTAATCTTGTGGAATGTAGACCATCCAAGTACCTGCAAGGAGTTAGATGCAATACAAGGGGGCAAATGTGTCCAAGACATATGATCATCATCATAAGAGAAATATCAAGGATTAGACAATAAGGCTCATGCCTTGCATGCATCAATGGAGTTTTCACTCCAAGTTTGAAGCATCAATGATGTTCAACTCACTCCTTAGGCGACAAAACACTTTCTCATCAAGTGGTTTTGTAAAGATATCTGCAAGTTGTTTGTCAGTACGAACATGCTTAAGATCGATGTCACCCTTGGCAATGTAATCACGAATAAAATGGTGACGAACTTCAATATGTTTCGTGCGAGAGTGTTGCACTAGATTGTGTCCAATCTTGATCGCACTCTCATTGTCACAAAGCAAAGGAACATGTCTCGCATGTATCCCATAATCCTTAAGTGTTTGTGTCATCCACAGCAACTGAGCACAACATGAACCAGCAGCTATATATTCTGCTTCGGCAGTAGATAATGATACTGAATTTTGTTTCTTGGATGACCAAGATACAAGGGATCGACCAAGAAATTGACACGTACCCGAAGTTGACTTTCTATCAACCCTGTCTCCAGCGTAGTCCGAGTCGGAATAGCCAACAAGATCGAAAGAGGCCCTCTTAGGATACCAAATGCCAAAGTTAGGTGTGTGTATCAAATATCTCACAATTCTTTTAACAGCTTTAAGATGACATTCTTTAGGGGCTGCTTGATATCGAGCACACATGCATACACTCAACATGATGTCAGGACGAGAAGCACAGAGATATAGTAGAGAACCAATCATGGATCGATAAACCTTTTGATCAACAGGTTCTCCATCTTTTGTCAAGTCATTATGTCCACTAGTAGGCATGGGGGTTTTCATACCTTTGCTTTCTTGCATGTTGAACTTCTTGAAGAGATCCTTGGTGTACTTTGTTTGTGAGACAAAGGTACCCTCCTTAGATTGCTTGATTTGCAACCCAAGGAAGAATTTGAGTTCACTCATCATGGACATCTCATACTTCTCCGACATAAGCTTTCCAAACTTTTCGCTAAAATGAGGGTTAGTTGAACCAAAGATAATATCATCAACATATATTTGGCACACAAATAGTTCACCATCAACCCTTTTCGTGAATAGCGTTGAGTCTATTTTACCAATCTGAAATCCTTTCTCAAGAAGAAAGCTAGTCAAGCATTTGTACCAAGCTCTAGGGGCTTGTTTAAGACCATAAAGAGCTTTGTGCAACTTGTAAACATGATTAGGCTTTTTAGGATTCACAAACCGGAGGTTGTTTCACAAACACTTCCTCCTCAATTTCACCATTTAGGAAAGCACTTTTAATGTCCATTTGATAGAGAGTAATATCATGGTGGTTGGCATAAGCAAGGAGAATGCGAATGGACTCAAGTCTAGCAACGGGGGCATAGGTCTCACCATAGTCCATACCTTCGACTTGTGTGTAACCTTGAGCTACGAGACGAGCCTTGTTGCGGATGACTTGTCCATCCTCATCTTGCTTGTTCAAACACCCATTTGGTTCCAATGACGTTTTGGTCATCATTGGGCTTTCTACCAAAGTCCAAACGTTGTTCCTCTCGGTTGTGCAGCTCTTCATGCATAGCGTTCACCCAATCCGGGTCTTCAAGCGCTTCTTCTACCTTCATAGGTTCAAGACTAGAGATAAATGAGTAATGCTCACAAAAGTTAGCTAAACGAGTTTTAGAGCGAGTAATTCTCCCGGAGTCGATGTCATTCATCATTTGTTCCACGGGATGGTCCTTCTTGACTCTTGCTCGAACTCAAGATAGCTTTTGTCGTGGTCGTGGCTGAGCTTCCTCATCATCCTCATCTTCCTCTTCTTCTTCATTGTTGTTGGTGTTGTCTTGAGGCGGTGGAGAAGGAGGTTGTGGTGGATCTTCTTGTCGCACTTCCTCATCTTGGTGTGTTCCACTTGTGGAGGCCTCCATGTTGCCTTGAGGTTCATCTTGCCATGAGGTAGGGGGCTCCACATATGTAGATGAGGTACTCTCCTTCACTTCCATGGGACGAATCTTTCCAATGGATAGATCTTGAATGGCTTCCGATGGGTCCTTGTCTCCTACATCAATAGGCATTTGCTCTACTTGCGAGCCGTTAGATTCATCAAACTTCACATCTACCGTCTCTTCAACCTTTCGGGTGAAATTATTGTAGACACGGTAGGTATGGGAGTTTGATCCATAACCGAGGAAAAAACCTTCATGAGTTTTAGGAGCAAACTTAGACCGACGATGTTTATCAAGGATATAGCATTTTGAACCAAAGACACGAAAGTATCCCACTTGGGGTTTGTTACCGGTGAGGAGCTCGTATGAAGTCTTGCCGAGGAGCTTATGAAGATAAAGCCTGTTGATAGCATGACAAGCTGTCTCGACCGCTTCACCCCAAAAGTGTTTCGGTGTCTTGTATTCGTCAAGCATCGTTCTCGCCATTTCTATGAGCGTTCGGTTCTTCCTCTCAACAACTCCATTTTGCTGAGGTGTGTACGTAGCTGAGAACTCATGTAGAATCCTTTCCTCATCTAGAAAAGAGTCCACATGGGCGTTCTTGAACTCCGTTCCATTGTCACTCCGAACTTTCTTGATCTTCACCTCAAATTGATTTTGGGCCTTTCTAGCAAAGGTTTTGAAGATTCTTTGAACCTGAGATTTGTCATCAAGGAAAAATACCCACGTAAATCTGGAATAATCATCAACCATAACTAGACCAAAGGAGTTACCACCAAGGCTTTTGTAAGCATTGGGACCGAAGAGATCCATATGAAGAAGCTCAAGCGGTCTCCTTGTGGTCATGATGTTCTTCACGGGAGGACTTCCACCTACTTGTTTTCCTGCTTGACAGCATCGCAGAGTCTATCTTTGTCAAAGAAAACATCCTTAACACCAAGAATATGATCACCTTTAATTAGCTTATCTAGATTACGCATACCAACATGTCCAAGCCTTCTATGCCATAACCAACCTTTAGCAGATTTAGCAATGAAGCAAGTTCTAGGTTGAGCTTTCTTAGTGAAATCAACGATATACAAATCACCTCTACGGATACCGGTAAAGACCATGTTATGATTGTCACGACGAAAAACTTGGCAATCTACTTCATTGAATAGCACATTGAATCCAAAGTCAGCTAATCTAGACACGGAAAGTAAATTGTATCCAAGTGATTCAACAAGCATGACATTTTGAATGGAGCTATCATGAGATATGGCCACCTTACCAAGGCCAAGTACCTTACCCTTGGAGTTGTCTCCAAAAGTCACATACTTGCGTGGACCATCGTTCTTTGCGAGCTCTCGAAACATGTCTTCGTCTCCGGTCATGTGATCGGTGCATCCACTATCAAGAATCCACTCTTTTCCACCGGATATGTAGTCTCTCAAATTTGCCATAAGATTGAGACTCTTCATGATCTTGTCTAGCTCGGTGTCTGAATCGGAGTAAACGTCATCATGCTCATGCTCATCATCATATTGACCCATGGATAGTTCATCATCAACACCTAGGTCAATTTGACAACTACTTGCATTAGTTTTGTCAATGTGACAATAATCATCGGAATGCAATATAAGAGCATTTCTAATTAGAACATTGATGAGTCCGGGATCACCCTTCTTTTTCATAAGGTCACGAAGCTCAAAGAAGCATTTGTCAAAGTTAGGATCATTGGGGCGCAACATATCAAATTCAATAGTCTTGTACAGAATTTCATCAAGACCTCTCAAAGAGTAGTCCGGATAAAGTTCTTCCAAGAACTTCCACATAGCATGGGCGCACTCAAAGTTTGTGACAAGCTCAAGTAAGTTATCGGGCAAGCCTCTAATGATAAGATTTACAGTTCTAAGGTTACGAAGCAAATCAAGCTCTTCATCCATAGTAGGGTGCAAGGTGTCAAATGGAGGCACATATGGGGTTTCAACATATTTGCGCAAGTTGTACATCTTAAAGATAATAAGCATTTCAATCCTCCACGAGTTATAGGACTCTCCATCAAGAATAGGCACTCTATGGCTAACACTCCCAAACGTAGACATGTCCATCTTCCTCCAATGGTGTGCAAACCAAAGCAATGGAGACCAAAGCTCTGATACCAATTGTAGGATCGTTGAAGGTGAGAGTATGTCTAGAGGGGGGGTGATTAGACTACTTGACAATTTAAAAGTTTAGCCTTTTGATTAAGACAAGTTTTTGGCAAGTTCACAATGATGATCAAGTCAAGTATCACCCTACACATGCAATTCTAGAGTAATGGCAGCGGAAAGTAAATTGCACATGTAGTAAGGAGAAGTGGAGAAGATCAAACGCAGTTTGGAGACACGGAGATTTTTTCTCGTGGTTCCGATAGGTGGTGCTATCGTCAATCCACGTTGATGGAAACTTCAACCCACGGAGGGTAACGGCTGCGAGAGTCCACGGAGGGCTCCACCCACGAAGGGTCCACGAAGAAGCAACCTTGTCTATGCCATCATGGCATACGCCCACGGAGGACTAGCCTTACTCGGGGTAGATCTTCACGAAGTAGGCGATCTCCTTGCCCTTACAAACTTCTTGGTTCAACTCCACATCTTGACGGAGGCTCCCAAGCGACACCTAACCAATCTAGGAGGCACCACCCTCCAAAAGGTAATAGATGGTGTTGGTGATGATGAACTCCTTGCTCTTGTGCTTCAAATGATAATCTCCCCAACACTCAACTCTCCTCACTGATTTGACTGTGGTGGAAGAAAGGATTGAGTGGAAAGCAACTTGGGAAAGCTAGAAATCAAGTTTCATATGGTGGGAGTGGAGCAACTTGATCTCAACACAAGGGTAGGTAGTTTTCTTCTTAGAAATGTAAGGTAGGAGTGGTAGTTCTTTCTGATGGCTCTCTCCACAAATGAAGAGGAGGTGGAGGGGTATTTATAGCCTCCACACAAAATCCAACCGTTACACACATTTGACCAATCTCGGTCAGACCGAAGTTGACAACTCGGTGAGACCGAAAGTTCAAATCTTGTGAACGTTGGGATTTTCGGTGGGACCAAAAATACAATCTCGGTGAGTCCGATTCTTCCAAAGACTAGGGTTTGCCATTCTCGGTAGGACCGACTTTATCATCTCGGTGACACCGATTTGATTACAGAAGGTTACAGAAGGTTGGCAACGCTAGTTTCGGTGAGACCGAGTTTGGAATCGGAAAAACCGAAATTATTAGGGTTTGGCTATATGGCTGAGGTGGTTCATCTCGGTGTGACTGAGTTTATGGAATCGGTGGGACCGAGATTACTTATGAGTATATGTTGGAATGAAAGATTGCTGATAGTTTGGGAGATAGATCACTAAGCACTTTGAGCAACCAGATCATTATCATAACCTCATCCCCTTTTAATAGTATTGGCTTTCCTATAGACTCAATGTGATTTTGGATCACTAAACCAAAAATGGAGTCTTGAGCTTTTGCCAATGTTTTCCTTAGCATCTTAGGGGTCCATCTTTCCAGTCCTTTTGCCATGCCAGAGTGATTGACTTTCCTGAAACATACTTGATAAAAACATTAGTCCAACCACAAAGTATGTTGTCATTAATTACCAAAACCACCCAGGGAGCAAATGTGCTTTCAAATGTCCTCCCTCACCTCAAGAGGGGGAGGTTGTGGTCTTTGCAGATCATTTGGCCCGGGGCTTCAAACTGCCTGGTTCGAAGTTTTACCGGGATGTATTAGCCAATTTTCAGCTCCGTCCGCAAGACATTGGCCCCAATTCTGTTACCAACTTATGTCACTTCCAAGTGCTATCTGAGGTATATCTTCAAGAGGAGCCTTCCGTCGAATTGTTTAGAGACTGCTTCCACTTAAACCGCCGCACTAAATTTACTGACGGCCCCAATACCGAATTTGGCGGTATGGCAATTCAAAAAAGAAAAGAGATCACTTATCCCCACGTCAAACTACATACTCACCCCAAGGAGTGGAATGCAACTTGGTTTTATTGCAAAGACACCTCTCCTGACAATGAAAATCCCTTGCCTGGCTTCCGTCCGGAGCGGCTCAGCAACACTCACCCCTTTCCACAAAGATTAAGTGCCAAGGAGAGAAGTAAATATGCTCCGCAACTGTCCAAGCTCCGAGCCTTTATGGCCAACGGTTTAACAGGAATAGACCTTGCACGCTGTTGGATATCATGGAGCATACTGCCTCTCAGTCGGCGCTCCGGTTTGATGTGCAAGTATACTGATAGCGTCGATGACCCACTCCGACACACTAAAATCCAACTCTTTGATGATGAAGTCACAGATTCTGTGAAGAAGATGTTGAATGAACCGGAGCACCTCTGCGCTCAAACCGGTCTGCTTCCTTAATGCGCCACCAACAAACCGCCAGCTCTAAGATTTTGATTGTTCTGTTTTTGAACCTCTTAGTGCTATCTCTGTCTGACATTAATTACTGCTGAACCAGGGTGATAATCCGTTTTGGAGCAAGAAGCTTCCACAAGACAAAACGGAGAAAACAGGACGGTCAACCCGGCCCAAGACCAAGGTTATCAAGAAACCAACTCACAAAAGGAAAACAACCGCTTCATCTGATCCAGCTATTGATGATGATGTGGGTAACCCGGACCTTGAGGTAGAACTTGATTCACTAGGCTTACTTTTTACACGCCTTATTGATGATGATACTTGTCGACGACGTCAAGCCAAAGAACGCTGAAGTCGCTGAGGTAACTATTCTCTCTTCCGATTCAGAAATTTTGCCTTTGCCAAAATTTCGCCAGGAAAACCGGAAAGTTAAATTTTCTCATCCTCTTGCTTACTTGGATCCCAAATTTCTTATGAAGACTCAAGAACATGAAGCTCGCCGCACAACCCAAGCCTGATGGCTGTAGTTACCTCTGCCGGTTTACCAAACAGTCCGGTTTGAAAACGCCGCTCCGAGGTCTCCGACCTTTTATTGATTTATATCCTAAAGCGGGTTTCTTCCATCAACCTCTTAATCCGTTCGACTCCGATTATCAGGTTACTTCTCATTCATCCTCTGGTGAATCGTCGGCCACTCAGCTGCCGCCACTGAAAACGGTTCTTGGGTAAGCTAGGCTGAACATATGCTTCCGGTATACTGTGTAATAACTTATGATGTTCCTTGACTCTTTGTTTTTCTTTCAGGGCTAAACCTAAACCGAGCAAGAAGGCCCGCCTGGACAAAGCGGCTGAAGAAGATGTCGCCCCAGAACAGGATAAAGCGCCAGATCTTGAAACGTTTTCTCATGAGGATATTCCCAATGATCCTCCTTTGCAAGACAATGCTATTCCTGAGGAAAGGCCTATCAATACCTCAGTCTCTGCTGACCCGCCTGCCAGCTCCGTCCGGATTGAAAAATCCACGATCCTGGCGATAAACCGACCGCACTAACGCAAACCGGTGAGTCTAAGGATGATGATGTTGTAATTACCGGCGTAGGTCGCTTTGAACCAGGGAATCCTGTTGCTTTAACCAAGCATACAGTGAAAGAGGATTTTTCTGCCAAGAACAAAGGCAAATGGGATGTAGAACTGGAAACATATGCTGCTCTGAGTGCCCAAGATCTGCATTCTGGTTATTTGAACCGGCTATATACTAGTCGCGACTGTGAAGCTGGCCTGGTAAAGATGATGAGAGACAAATTTGAGGTAACTACCTTGTGTTTCTTCTTTACTTCCTGCCACTGTATTAGTCCTCCTAGCCCCCAAGGACCGGTTTGTATCCTTCTTCAAACCGGGACTTGAGCATAATCCTCAGTACTTTGAAATCCGTCAATATAGCCCCCAAGGGCCGGTTCAACTTAACATAGTTAAACCGGGACTCCAATAATGATTGTAACATCATAACATAATTGAGCGAATAGCCATTAGCCCCCAAGTGCCAAGGTGAACACTTGTATTGAGCTTGGGACTTTGTAATAGATGAAAATTGAAGGTGCATTAGCCCCCAAGTATCAAGTGTATAACTTGTTATGTGGTTGATACTTCAAATTTTTGTACCGTTTTGTTTAAAGCCAAGTACTATCTGTATGCAGGCTGAAGTAAGGGTCAAAGAGGACCGGATTACTGATCTGGAGGAAACCTTGAAAACCCAACAGGCTGAAACAGACAAGGCAAGGGAAGAATTAACCAGCGCCTTGAGCATCACTGAACAGCTGAAGGAGGGCTTCAAGAAAGAGCGGGCTGATTGGGCCACTGAGAAGGCCGTTTTAACAAAAAGAGCTGAAAATGCTGAAGTTGCCCTTAAACCGGTGGTAGATGAGCTGACCGCCATAAAGCAGCAAATACACTCCATGACCGCTGCTATCTTTGGTAAGCTCCTTTTAGTTTCTGTGACAACTCTGGCTTGCTTATAATAAATCCGGTTTGAGATCATCCCTGTATTCTTGCAGGTACACGCATTGGGCAATTAGGGTCAGATGTGCGTAAGAAGCTAGAGGCTGCCTACACCTTAGTTGAACAACTGTATACCGGAGCACGGCGGATCATCACCATAGCCTCTCATAACAATCCGGCACCATCTTTAATCCAGGACACTCTTAATAGGTTGTCAATGCTTCCTGCCCGGATTGAAGAGCTGAAAAAATCTGCTGCTCGAACCGGAGCCATAAATGCCCTGATCCGGGCAAAAGCATGGGTGCCGGATTTCGATCCTGTTGAGAAAGCTCAAGGGTATCCCAGACTGAAGGAAGATGGCTCCGAGTTCAATGAAGATGATTTGAGGGCAATAAACCGTGCAGTGCGCCCTTTGGCTTGTCAATTAGCTGAAGAGGCAGACTTGACGCATTATCAAGCACAATACAATGATCAAAATAAGCGAGTGCCTGCCCCAACTCTTGAAGCGGAGAATCTGATTCCTCCAATCCGTAAGCATACTTACGCTCCTGATATTGAACCGTCTTCTCTGATCCATGAAGAGGTTGTCTTTCAAGCTTTAATGGGAATCGACTGGACCACTGTTGATTTCCAGCCAGTGGATAGAGACGAGGAAGCTGAAGCGGCGCAGGACGATGAGCAAGCTTGAACCGGAAGCTGGTTTAAATAGCTGCCTTATGATGATCCGCCAAAATAACAATGATCTTATTTGGGCACCGTGTTGCCTTGTAATAGGATAGTTAATACTTCTGCTTTGAATATGCCCTCGTGCATAAGTACTAATGCTTTTGCTTGAAAAACCTCAATCTATATTTCCTGCAATCAGAAAATCTTGAACTTCGGTGGCGGTTATACCGCTAGCCGGTTTATGACATGGATATATATATATCATCAATGTTCTTAAAGCATATAACCATATACGTGATACAAAGTACCTGCCATCGCTGGGCATGAAGTTGGCTTAGCCAAGCTTGAAGCGGGGGTTTTATAAACCGTTACCGTCAAAGGGGAGAAAACAGCTCCCATGTAAACCGTCTTTGGGTTATTATGAGCCCCATGTTACTCCATGATGTTAATAGAGCGATAGAACGGGCATATTGCTCGGATTAAAAAATGAACGAATCCGCCAATTGAAGCGGCAAAAAGTGTTGTTGGTTTAATGGAAACACAACGAAAATTAAGAAATAGCCATAAAAGAAATATGGAAGCAAAGGCAATGATAAAAACCGTTTGCAAAAGACATGCTATACTGAGCTGATCAGATGGTGTTACCATGGTCGGACAGGACCAAGCCCCCAATAGGAGTGATAATGGTTCAAGTCAGCCAGGTCCCCAAATGAAACCGTGGCATATATGCCAATCAAAAGCGTGGCAATGGTTGGGTTCACCAAGCCCCAAGTGATTTTGTGGCCTTAGGCCGATCAAGAGGCGTGACTGGTTCAGACTTGACCATGTCCCCAAGTGATCTGGTGGCTTTCGCCTATCAAAAGGTGTCACGTTGGTTCGGACACGACCAAGGCCCCAAGTGATATTTAAAAAAGCAAATTTCAAGGGGTAAACCGGAGGCCGCTTTAAAAAAGAACCACTCCATGTAACCACGCATGATAAGAAAAGACAGAGACCCCGCTTTAGCTGAGGCTCCAGTTTTATTATATCAAAGATAATATATACACTGTCATAATATGTACATAGATAGAGCCAATGGCTCAGGTGTAGTAAGGCCGAAGATGAGCTATGTTGCACGGCCTGTTGGTCTCCTCCTCCGATGTGCGTGAGTCTTTATGCTCTCGAATATCAATCGATAATATGAGCCGCCAGCGATTCTTGTCGACCACGAAAGGTCCCTCCCAAGGTGGGGATAACTTGTGCATATCTGTTCGGTCTTGGATGAGTCAAGCACCAAATCTCCTTCTTGAAAAGTTCGGTTCTAACCCGCGATCGTGATAGCGGCGAAGATCTTGTTGATAAATCGCGAACGGGCAGCCGCTATATCACGCTCCTCGTCCAATAGGTCCAAAGCGCCTTGTCGTGTTGTCTCATTGTCCGCTTCAACATAAGCTGCCACACGAGGCTAATCGTGCGGATATCACTCGGGAGAACCGCCCCGCCCGTAAATCATAAAAATGGCGGTATCCTGTGGAACGGTTGGGTGTAGTATTGATACTCCATAGCGAGAGATGGTAGTTCTTCAACCCAACATCCGGTGTTCTTTGCAATGGAACCATAAGCCGGGTTTGATGCCTCGCAAGATCTCTTGATTAGCCCGCTCGCCGCCCATTGGACCGGGGTAAGCCAGCGATGATACGCCAAGTCGGATGTGCTCACGCTCACGTAACTCCTTCATAGCGCCCTTGGATAAATTGGTACCATTGTCGAGAATGATCTTGTGTGGAAAGCCAAACCGAAAATCACCTTTTGATGAACTGCACACTATCACATCGCATCACACTTGCCGACTGTGCCCGCTTCAACCCACTTGGTAAATTTGTCAACTGCCACCAAAAGGTGGGTTTTCTTATCCTTGGATCTTTTAAAAGGTCCGACCATATCCAGCCCCCAAGTTGCAAACGGCCAAGTGATTGGGATCATCCTCAACTCTTGAGCCGGCACATGAGCACGCCTTGAAAATTTCTGACAGCCATCACACCGCTTAACTAAGTCCTTCGCATCAGCATGCATTGTCAACCAGTAGAACTCGTGACGAAACGCCTTTGCCACCAGAGACTTTGAACCGGCGTGGTGACCACAATCCCCTTCATGGATTTCTCGTAAGATTTCGCAGCCTTCCTCAGGAGAAACACAACGTTGAAACGCCCCTGATACACTGCAATGATGCAATTCGCCATTGACAATCGTCATAGACTTGGATCACCGGACTATCTGCCTAGCTAGAATCTCATCCTCTAGCAACTCTCCCCGGTTCATGTACGCAAGATAAGGAACTGTCCAATCCGGAATGACATGCAGGGCTGCCACCAATTGAGCCTCCGGATCAGGAATAGCCAAATCCGCCTCACCTGGGAGCTTGACTGACGGGTTGTGCAACACATCAAGAAAGACATTAGGCGGGACCGGTTTGCGCTGAGAACCCAACCGGCTTAAAGCGTCCGCCGCTTCATTCTTTCGACGGTCCACGTGATCTACTTGATAACCCTTGAAGTGACCCACAATATTATCCACCTCACGACGATATGCGGCCATGAGCGGGTCCTTAGAATCCCAAGTGCCAGACACCTGTTGAGCCACGAGGTCCGAGTCACCGAAGCACTTAACCCGGCTTAAGTTCATCTCTTTAGCCATCCGGAGACCATGGAGCAAGGCTTCGTACTCAGCTGCATTATTAGTACAAGGGAACATTAAGCGGAGAACATAACAAAACTTATCACCTCGTGGGGAAGTTAATCGACTCCGCCCCGAGCCTTCCAATTGCTCGGATCCATCAAAATGGATGGTCCAATATGTGTGATCCGGATTCTCCTCCGGTGCTTGCAACTCCGTCCAATCATTGATGAAATCAACAAGTGCTTGAGATTTCACCCGCCCGAGGCACGTATTTCAACCCGTGCGGCCCAAGCTCTATAGCCCACTTGGCAATCCGCGATCGCCTCTCGGTTCAGATGATATCGCCAAGGAGCCGAATCGACCATCGTGATGGGGTGCCCTTGAAAATACCGCTTCAACTTCCGCTTGCCATGAAAACTCCATATACCAGCTTCTGCAAATGCGGATACCTTTGCTTGGATTCAATAAGCACCTCGCTGATATAATAAACCGGCCGCTGAACCGGATATTCCTTGCCTGCCTCCTTGCGCTCCACCACAATATCCATGCTAACTGCCCGAGCATTGGCCGCTACGTATAACAATAATGGCTCCTTGTCGACTGGAGCCGCAAGAACGGGCGGATTGGCTAATTGCCGCTTTAAGTCCTCCAAAGCTTCATCAGCAGCCGGACTCGGATGAATTGATCTGTCTTTCTCAAAGATCTGGTACAAAGGATAGCCTTCTCTCGAGGCGGCCGATAAACCGCTCGGCGGCGATCCGCCCGCCAAACGCTGAACATCGTTGATACACTTCGGTTTAGCCAGGGAGGTGATAGCCGTAATCTTCTCCGGATTAGCCTCAATTCCTCTGTTGGACACAAGAAAACCCAGTAACTTGCCTGCCGGAACACCAAAGACACATTTGGCCGGGTTAAGCATCATCTTGTAAACTCGCAAGTTGTCAAAGGTTTCCTTCAAATCATCCACTAGCGTCTCCTTCTGCCTTGACTTGACTACAATATCATCCACATAGGCGTGCACATTGCGGCCGATCTGTTTATGCAGGCAATTCTGTACACACCGTTGATAAGTGGCTTGGGCACTCTTGAGCCCAAAGGGCATAGATACATAGCAGAAGGCTCCAAATGGAGTAATGAACGCCGTCTTCTCCTGGTCCTTAACCGCCATTTTGATCTGATGATAACCAGAATATGCATCCAAAAAACTCAAACGCTCACAACCCGCCGTGGCATCAATGATCTGGTCAATGCGGGGAGGGCAAAGGATCATTGGACAAGCCTGTTAAGATCCGTAATCCACACACATACGCCAAGTGCCGTTTTTCTTAATAACCAGCACCGGATTAGCAAGCCACTCTGGATGGAACACCTCAATGATAAAACCAGCTGCTAAAAGCCTGGCCACTTCCTCTCCAATGGCTTTGCGCCTTTCTTCGTTAAACCGGCGAAGAAATTGCTTTACCGGTTTATACTTAGGATCCACATTAAGAGTGTGCTCAGCGAGTTCCCTTGGTACACCTGGCATGTCAGAAGGTTTCCATGCAAAAATGTCCCGATTCTCACGGATGAACTCGATGAGCGCGCTTTCCTATTTAGGGTCCAGGTTGGCACTGACAGTGAACTGCTTGGATGAATCGCCGGGCACGAAGTCAACAAGCTTGGTCTCAGCTGCCGATTTGAACTTCAGATCCGAATCATGCTCTGTGGTTGGCTTCTTTAAAGGGGTCATGTCCGCCGGATCAACATTGTCCTTATAATATTTCAACACTTCCGTGGCACAAACCGACTCTGCATAAGCCGCATCACCTTCCTCACATTCCAAAGCAACCTTACGGTTCCCATGAACCGTTATTGTCCCCTTGTAACCCGGCATCTTGAGCTGTAAATAGATATAACAAGGCCGCGCCATGAATTTGGCATAAGCCGGCCGCCCAAACAAGGCGTGATATGGGCTCCGGATCTTCACCACCTCAAAGGTTAGTTTTTCGGATCGGGAATCATGCTCGTCTCCAAAAGCCATGTCCAGGGCTATCTTACCAAAAGGATATGCTGATTTGCCAGGCACCACACCATGGAACCTTCAGTATTAGACGGTGCAGGATCTTTGTCTCGTTAGCCCCATGCGCGGAATGTCTCATAGTATAGGATGTTAATACTGCTCCCTCCATCCATGAGTACCTTGGTGAATTTATAACCTCCCACCTGAGGGTCTACCACTAATGCTAGCTGGCCCAAATTGTCAACCCGGGGTGTGTGGTCCTCCCTGCTCCACACGATAGGCTGCTTCGACCAGCGTAAGTAACGTGGTACGGCCGGTTCAACAGAGTTCACTACTCGCTTGTGGAGTTTTCGGTCGCGCTTATCCAAGCTAGTTGTGAAAACATGATATTGTCCATTGTTCAACTGTTTTGGCTGGCTCTGATAACCCGACTGCTGCTGCCGACCGCTCGATTATTCGGTTGTTGTGACCATACGATTGAGACACGAACCGAAGCTCCATCGTGACCTGGCCCATGGAAACCGGATCCTGAACCGCCTCCTGACCCGCGGTCATACCGAAAGGCATTAGAGTTTTTAAACTCCTGCATAATATAACAATCCTTCCAAAGGTGATTAGCCGGCGCCTCCTTCGTCCCGTGCTTTGGGCAAGGCTGATTCAACAAATAATTCAAACGATCCGCGTTAGGATTTGGAGCCCCATTACGATTTGCTGCTTTACCTCTGCGCCACTGACCCCTGTCCTGTGCGTTAGTGTTAGCCACAAAGTCCATGCTTCCATCCGCCTTGCGCTTGCCTCCGTTTCCATGACTCGCCGGTTTGTACTGTTGCCCCTTGCAGTTGCTATTGTTCTTTCCCTTCCCTGCTTCATCATCATCAGTCTCGGGATCCTTGGTACTATCCGAATCAGCATACTTCACTAAAGCGGCCATGAGAGTTCCCATGTCATTACAAAACTGCTTCATGCGCTCCAATTTCAATTTTAAAGCCGGCAGTTGCCCTCCAGGGTTAAGATCGCAGAGTCAGCATTGATCCTGTCAGACGAGTGCAAGACTTCCGAAACGCGGCGTACCCAATGGGTTGTTGATTCTCCGTCCTCCTGAACACAAGCTGCCAGGTCTACTATGGACTTGGGCTGCTTACACGTATCTTTGAAATTCTGGATAAACCGGGCCCGCAACTGGGCCCATGAGCTGATAGAATTGGGCGGCAGGCTCTTCAACCAAGTACGGGCCGTGCCTTCAAGCATCATGGTGAAGTACTTTGCACACGCGGTCTCATCCACATCTAGCATCTCCATGGCCATCTCATAACTCTCTACCCACGCTTAGGAGATAAATCAGCGGTGTAATTCGGCACCTTGCGGACCCTTGAAATCTTTGGGCAGGCGACATTGCATAAAGCGAGGGACTAAACAAGGCACTCCCAAAGCGGATGCGACCCTCGCCCGCCGAGGTGGTAGGACGAACCGTGTAAGCTGACCCGCCTCGTTCAGGCCGCTAACTCGGCCTCCTTCCGTCCGAGCCCGTCCACCACATCCCGAGCATCGTGAACACCACCGCCGGGTTATTGCCACGGGCCGCTTCACGGCCTCTGGCGTTGCTCGATATGGCGGTTCATCCATGCACCTCCTATAGCTCCGCTTGGACGAGGTGTGGAGTGAATCCGATCGCGGCTGTATGAATATGCCTCTGTTGAATCAGCGCGGTCCGGAAAAGTTCCTTAACCGGCGCTCTCTCTATCGCTGCGGAGAATCCCTTCGACCGGGATAGCCTCTAATCGCAGCAAGCTGCCACAAGATTGTCCATAGGATTAGAATAATGACCGGAGGTGTCTAAACCGTGGAGGAATCACAATGTTCGTTGAGGAGGTTCCATCAGCGGGTTGGACCGTCGCCTCGCCCCTGGTGCCTTGATCCGTTTGCCTCCGGTACCCGGCGGATTCGGGTCCAGCTCCGGAGTGTGAAAGAGATTTCGAGGGTCAAACCCTAACGGCAGGCGTGATCTGTGCTTCCGCTTCAAGACCTCCTGTGATGCGTTCTGGTCAAGCATGAGCTTATAGGCCTGGGCGTCCAAAGTGACCCGCTCTGCGGCCATCCTGTCCTTTTCTGCTGCCAGATCTGCTTTGGCTTGTACGATCTGCTCTCTCACCTTTGCAATATCTGCATCATGGGCCTCCTGATCCGCTGGATTGGCTTCTGCCATAAGCGCGGCTAGTGCATCAAACAGGTAAGACAGAACTTGAACCGGCGGGCGCACAAGGCCTCCTGCCCCTGCTGCCACTGCCGCCGCTGATCCGGAGAGCATTGCTGCGGCGGTCGAAGAGTGATTCGCCGCCTGTGTGCCGGCCATGAATATTCCAACCCGGTTGATCTCGATCCGGGGTCCGGAATCTGCCGCCATCGAACAGCCCCTAACCTGGTCGTCTTGCAACTGGTATAGCGATTCGGTCTCTCCGGTCGAGGACTCGTCGCCGGAATAGACGACGGTCTCACTACCGTGTTCTGACTCGTCCTCACGCTCTCCTCCGTGGATGACTCCAATGAAGGCACGCTTCACGGCCGGTTTAGCCTGGGTAGATCTCGCACGCTGAGCCGTCTCGATGAGGTCGGTGCAGATGTCGGCTCCAGCCGAGCTCACCGATCTTGCCGATGAAAACGTATGCCACCAAAGGGGACCCGTGCACCGTACTCGATCGAATCGGCCTCGGGACCCCATCCTGCATCGTCGATGTAGATCTTGCCACGACGACTCTTGGTCATCCGGCCCACAGCATAGCCTTCGAGTCCTTTGAGCTTGCCCTCCAAGATTGTCAAACCATCGTGCGATAGCCCCACGGTGGGCGCCAACTGTCGTGGATTTGTCATGGCAGATGTCCTAGTGAAAGGACTTAGTCGTGGAGCCATCGCTACGGGTTAACTTGAAGGGGTTAAAGCGGACACAAAGACACGAGGGTTTATACTAGTTCGGCCCCTTCGATGAAGGTAAAGCCTACGTCTAGTTGTGATGGAATTGATGTGGTCTCGATGGCTAGGGAGCAAACAAGCTTTGCCTAGGCTCGAGTTGTGGTTGTCTGTCTTGAACCGCCGCCGGGTCGCCCCTTATATACACGGTGACGCCTGTCGGTCCATAGAGTCCCAACCGGTTCATACTCGTATCCCGGTTGGTATCCCTCTATTCCTAACTTACAATACAAGTTTACATATCATGCCGGTTTACGGCTACAGTTTCTAAACCGACTACAGGCCATGGGCCTTCATCTGCTTACATTACTAATGGAGTTAACCCGACCCAAATAGGCCGGTTCACGCCTAGTGGTAATATCCCCAACACTTTCTGTTTGCTTGTGTGTTGGATTACTTATTGCCATGGCGCAAGATAATACCAAATTGTGTGATTTCTCGAATACCAATAATAATGATTTCCTTAGTACTCCGATTGCTCCTCTTAATAATGATGAGTCTTGTGAAATCAATACCGCTTTGCTGAATCTTGTTATGACAGATCAATTTGTCGGCCTTCCTAGTGAAGATGACGCTACTCATCTAAACAATTTTGTTGATTTGTGTGATATGCAAAAGAAGAAAGATACGGATAACAATATTGTCAAATTGAAGTTATTTCCGTTTTCACTTAGAGATCGTGCTAAAGTTTGGTTTTCATCTTTGCCTAAAAATAGTATTGATTCTTGGAGCAAGTGCAAAGATGCTTTTATCTCTAAGTATTTTCCTCCCGCTAAGATTATCACTCTTAGGAACGACATCATGAATTTTAAACAACTTGATCATGAGCATGTTTCCCAATCTTGGGAAAGAATGAAATTAATGCTTCGCAATTGCCCTACTCATGGTTTGAATTTATGGATGATCATACAAATTTTTTATGCCGGATTGAATTTTGCATCTAGAAATCTTTTAGATTCGGCCGCGGGATGCACTTTTATGGAAATTATGTTAGGGGATGCTACCAAATTGCTCGATAATATTATGGCTAATTATTCTCAATGGCACACCGAAAGATCTTCTAGTAAAAAAGTGCATGCTATAGAAAAAATCAATGTTTTGAGTGAAAAGATGGATGAACTTATGAAGATGTTTGCTCCTAAAAATACTCCTCTTGATTCCAATGATATGCCTTTATCTACTTTGCTTGAGAATAACAATGAATCTATGGATGTGAATTTTGTTGGTAGGAATAGTTTTGGAAACAACGCTTATAGAGGGAATTTTAATCCTAGGCCTTATCCTAGTAATCCTTCTAATAATTATGGAAATTCCTACAACAACTCTTATGGAAATTTTAACAAGATACCCTCTGAATTTGAGAGTAGTGTTAAAGAGTTTATGAATTCACAAAATAATTTTAATGCTTTGCTTCAAGAGAAATTGCTTAAAGTTGATGATTTGGCTAGGAACGTTGATAGAATTTCTCTTGAAATTGATTCTTTAAAGCTTAGATCTATTCCTCCTAAGCATGATATCAACGAGTCTCTCAAAGCCATGAGAATTTCCATTGATGAGTGCAAAGAAAGAACCGCTAGGATGCGTGCTTCCAAAGATGCCTTTATTAAAGCGTGTTCTTCCAATTCCTATGAAAATCAAGATGAAGATCTAAAAGTTATTGATGTGTCCCCCATTAAATCTTTGTTTTGCAATATGAAACTTGATGAAACTGAATATGATCTTCCTTTACCTAGAAGGCGTTCTAAGAATTCGGAGTTTCTAGATCTTGATGATGAAATTGATGAAAGTGGGATTGAAATAAATAAAACCATGATGTTGCTAAACCCACTATTTTGGATCTCAAGAAATTTAATTATGAAAATTGCTCTTTGATTGGTTGTATTTCCTTGTTGCAATCCGTGCTAGATTCTCCTCATGCTTATAGTCAAAATAAGGCCTTTACCAAACACATTGTTCATGCCTTGATGCAATCTTATGAAGAAAAACTTGAGTTGAATGTTCCTATCCCTAGAAAACTTATGATGAGTGGGAACCTACTACAAAAATTAAAATTAAAGATTATGAGTTTCATGCTTTGTGTGATTTGGGTGCTAGTGTCTCTACTATTCTCAAAGCTTTATGTGATCTGCTAGATTTCCGTGATTTTGATGATTGCTCTCTAAACTTGCATCTTGCGGATTCCACTATTAAAAAGCCTATGGGAAGAATTAATGATGTTCTTATTGTTGCAAATAGGAATTATGTGCCCGTAGATTTTATCGTCCTTGATATAGATTGCAATCCTTCATGTCCTATTATTCTTGGTAGACCTTTCCTTAGAACGATTGGTGCAATTATTGATATGAAGGAAGGAATATTAGATTCAATTTCCTTAAAAAGGGTATGGAACACTTCCCTAGAAAGAAAATAAAATTACCATATGAATCTATCATGAGAGCCACTTATGGATTGCCTACCAAAGATGGCAATACCTAGATCTATCTTTGCTTTTACGCCTAGCTAGGGGCGTTAAACGATAGCGCTTGTTGGGAGGCAACCCAATTTTATTTTGTGTTTTTTGTTTTTGCTTCTGTTTAGGAATAAATAATCCATCTACCTTCTGTTTGGATGTGGTTTATGTTTTAATTACTGTTTGTGCCAAGTAGGACCTATAGGATAACCTACGATGATAGTTGATTTGATTCTGCTGAAAAACAGAAACTTTGCACGCACGAGTTTAGTTCTGATAAATCACAGAAACGTGCTTTCGTGTTGATTCTTTTTGCTTCTGTTCAATAAACGAATTTTCCAGGACTTACTATTTTGGTAGAAGTTTTAGAGTTCCAGAAGTTTGCGTTAGTTACAGATTGCTACAGACTGTTCTGTTTTTGAAAGATTCTGTTTTACGTGTGTTGTTTGCTTATTTTGATGAATCTATGGCTAGTAAAATAGTTTATAATCCATAGAGAAGTTGGAATACAGTAGGTTTAACACCAATATAAATAAAGAATGAGTTAATTACAGTACCTTGAAGTAGTCTTTTGTTTTCTTTCTCTAACGGAGCTCACGAGATTTCTGTTGAGTTTTGTGTTGTGAAGTTTCCAAGTTTTGGGTGAATTCTCTTGATGGATTATGGAACAAGGAGTGGCAAGAGCCTAAGCTTGGGGATTCCCATGGCACCCCCAAGATAATCCAAGGACACCAAAAATTCAAAGCTTGGGGATGCCCCGGAAGGCATCCCCTCTTTCGTCCACTTCCATCGGTAATTTACTTGGAGCTATATTTTTATTCACCAACATGATATGTGTTTTGCTTGGAGCGTCTTGTATTATTTGCGTCTTTGCTTGTTAGTTTACCAATATCATCCTTGCTGTACACACCTTTTGAGAGAGCCATATATGAATTGGAATTTGTTAGAATACTCTATGTGCTTCACTTATATCTTTTGAGCTTGATAGTTTTGTTCATAGTGCTTCACTTATATCTTTTGAGTGTGATAATTTTTGCTCTAGTGCTTCACTTATATCTTTTAGAGCACGGTGGTGGATTTGTTTTAAAGAAACTATTGATCTCTCATGCTTCACTTAGATTATTTTGAGAGTCATTAATAGCATGGTAATTCGCTTAATGTTAATATACTTAGTGTTCAAGACATATGAAACTTTCTTTTGAGTAAATTGAATACTAAGATAAGTTTGATGCTTGATAATTGTTTTGATATATGGAGGTAATAATATCAAAGTCGTGCTAGTTGATAATTGTGAATTTGAGAAATACTTGTGTTGAAGTTTGCAAGTCTCGTAGCATGCACGTATGGGTAAAGTTGTGTAATAAATTTGAAACATGAAGTGTACCTGGCTTGTGCATCCTTATGAGTGGTGGTCGGGGACGAGCGATGGTCTTTTCCTACCAATCTATCCCCCTAGGAGCATGCGCGTAGTACTTGAATTTTTTGATGGCTTCTAAAATTTTTCAATAAGTATATGAGTTCTTTTGACTAATGTTGAGTCCATGGATTATACGCACTCTCACCTTTCCGCCATTGCTAGCCTCTTCGGTACCGTGCATTGCCCTTTCTCACCTTGAGAGTTGGTGCAAACTTCGCCGGTGCATCCAAACCCCGTGATACGATTCGCTCTATCACACATAAACCTCCTTATATCTTCCTCAAAACAGCCACCATACCTACCTATCATGGCATTTCCATAGCCATTCCGAGATATATTGCCATGCAACTTCCACCATCATCATCATGACATACATTACTTTTGTCATATTGCCATTGCATGATCATGTAGTTGACATCGTATTTGTGGCAAAGCCACCATGCATTATTTTCCATACGTGTCACTCTTGATTCATTGCACCATCCCGGTACACCGCCGGAGGCATTCATATAGAGTCATACTTTGTTCTAAGTATCGAGTTGTAATTGTTGAGTTGTAAGAAAAATAAAAGTGTGATGATCATCATTATTAGAGCATTGTCCCAAGTGAGGAAAGGATGATGGAGACTATGATTCCCCCATAAGTCGGGATGAGACTCCGGACAAAAAAAAGAGAAAGGCCCAAACAAATAAAAAAATGAGAGAAAAAGAGAGAAGGGACAATGCTACTATCCTTTTACCACACTTGTGCTTCAAAGTAGCACCTGGTTCTTCATGTAGTGAGTCTCATATATTGTGCTTCAAAGTAGCACCAAGATCTTCATGATAGTGAGTCTCATAAGTTGTCTTTTTATACTAGTGGGAATTTTTTCATTATAGAACTTGGCCTGTATATTCCAATGATGGGCTTCCTCAAAATGCCCTAGGTCTTCGTGAGCAAGCGAGTTGGATGCACACCCACTAGTTTTGTTTTGTTGAGCATTCATAGCTCTAGTGCATCCGTTGCATGGCAATCCCTACTCCTCATGTTGACATCAATTGATGGGCATCTCCATAGCCCGTTGATTAGCCTCGTCAATGTGAGACTTTCTCCTTTTTTGTCTTCTCCACACAATCCCCATCATCATATTTTATTCCACCCATAGTGCTATATCCATGGATCGCGCTCATGTATTGCGTGAAAGTTGAAAAAGTTTGAGATTATTTGAGTATGAAACAATTGCTTGGCTTGTCATCGGGGGTATAGAAGTTGGGAACATCTTTGTGTGACAAAAATGAAGCATAGCCTAACTATATGATTTTGTAGGGATGAACTTTCTTTTGCCATGTTATTTTGAGAAGACATGATTGCTTTGATTAGTATGCTTGAAGTATTATTATTTTTGTGTCAATATGAACTTTTGTCTTGAATCTTTCGGATATGAATATTCCTATCACAATTAATAAGATTTATATTGAAATTATGCCAAAGTATCACTCCGCGTCAAAAATTCTTTTTTACCATTTACCTACTCGAGGACGAGCGGGAAATAAGCTTGGGGATGCCTGATACGTCTCCAATGTATATATAATTTTTTATTGCTCCATGCTACTTTATCTACTGTTTTGGACTATATTGGGCTTTATTTTCCAATTTTATATTATTTTTGGGACTAACCTATTAACTGGAGGCCCAGCCCAGAATTGCTATTTTTTGCCTATTTCAGTGTTTCGAAGAAACGGAATATCAAACGGAGTCCAAACGGAATGAAACCTTCGGGAACGTGATTTTCCAACCGAACGTGATCCCGGAGACTTGGACCCTACTCCAAGAAGTGCCAGAGGCGGTCACGAGGGTGGAGGGCGCCCCCCTAGGCGCGCCCCCCTACCTCGTGGGCCCCCTGACGCTCCACCGACGTACTCCTTCCTCCTATATATACCTACGTATCCCCGCACGATCGAACAGAGCCAAAACCTAATTCCACCGCCGCAACCTTCTCAGATCCACGAGATCCCATCTTGGGGCCTGTTCCGGAGCTCCGCCGGAGGGGGCATCCACCACGGAGGGATTCTACATCATCACCATAGCCCCTCCGATGAAGTGTGAGTAGTTTACTTCAGACCTTCGGGTCCATAGCTAGTAGCTAGATGGCTTCTTCTCTCTTTTGGATCTCAATACAATGTTCTCCCCTCTCTCGTGGAGATCTATTCGATGTAATCTTCTTTTTTATGTGTGTTTGTTGAGACCGATGAATTGTGGGTTTATGATCCAATATTATCTATGGAAAATATTTGATTCTTCTCTGAATTCTTTTATGTATGATTGAGTTATCTTTGCAAGTCTCTTGAATTATCCTTTTGGTTTGGCCAACTAGATTGGTAGTTCTTGCAATGGGAGAAGTGCTTAGCTTTGGGTTCAATCTTATGTGTCCTTACCCAAAGGATGTAAAGGGTTGCAACGCACGTATTGTATTGTTGCCATCGAGGATAACAAGATGGGTTTTAATCATATTGCATGAATTTATCCTCTACATCATGTCATCTTGCTTAAGGCGTTACTCTGCTTTTTAACTTAATACTCTAGATGCATGCCGGATAGCGGTCGATGAGTGGAGTAATAGTAGTAGATGTAGAATCGTTTGATCTACTTGTTTTGGACGTGATGCCTATATACATGATCATTGCCTAGATATACTCATAACTATGCTCAATTCATCAATTGCTCAACAAGAATTTGTTCACCCACCGTAGAATACTTATGCTCTTGAGAGAAGCCACTAGTGAAACCTATGGCCCCGGTCTATTCTCATCATATCAATCTCTATCACTTTATTTACTTGCTTTGTTTTTACTTTGACTTTTACTTTTTACTTTGCATCTATCTATCAAAAATACCAAAATATTATCTCTATCGATCTCACTCTCGTAAGTGACCGTGAAGGGATTGACAACCCCTAAGCGTTGGTTGCGAGTTGCTATCGTTTTGTGTAGGTACGAGGGACTTGTGCGTGGTCTCCTACTGGATTGATACCTTGGTTCTCAAAAACTGAGGGAAATACTTACGCTACTTTGCTGCATCATCCTCTCCTCTTTGGGGAAATCCAACGCAGTGCTCAAGAGGTAGCAGCTGTCTCTATAGCATATCCCCAAAATGATAGTGGCAAATCAGTAAGAGACATCATAGATCGCACGATATCCAATAGAGTGCGATTACGACGTTCGGACACACCATTACGCTGAGGTGTTCCAGGCGGCGTTAGTTTTGAAACAATTCCACATTTCCTTAAGTGCGTACCAAATTCGTGACTCAAATATTCTCCCCCACGATCTGATCGTAAGAACTTTATTTTTCTGTCACGTTGATTCTCTACCTCACTCTGAAATTCCTTGAACTTTTCAAAGGTCTCAGACTTGTGTTTCATTAAGTTGACATACCCATATCTACTTAAGTCATCAGTGAGGGTGAGAACATAATGATAGCCACCGCGAGCCTCAATGCTCATTGGACCGCACACATCAGTATGTATGATTTCCAACAAGTTGGTTGCTCGCTCCATTGTTCTGGAGAACGGAGTCTTGGTCATCTTGCCCATGAGGCATGGTTCGCATGTGTCGAATGATTCACAATCAACAGACTCCAAAAGTCCATCTGCATGGAGCTTCTTCATGCGTTTGACACCAATGTGACCAAGGTGGAAGTGCTACAAGTATGTGGGACTATCATTATTAACCTTACATCTTTTGGTACTCACACTATGAATATGTGTAACATCACGTTCGAGATTCAATAAGAATAAACCATTGACCAGCGGGGCATGACCATAAAACATATCTCTCATATAAATAGAACAACCATTATTCTCAAATTTAAATGAGTACCCATCTCGCATTAAACGAGATCCAGATACAATGTTCATGCTCAAAGCTGGCACTAAATAACAATTATTGAGGTTTAAAACTAATCCCATAGGTAAATGTATAGGTAGCGTGCCGACGGCGATCACATCGACCTTGGAACCATTCCTGACGTGCATCGTCACCTCGTCCTTCGCCAGTCTCTGCTTATTCCGCAGCTCCTGTTTTGAGTTACAATATGAGCAAACGCACCGTATCAAATACCCGGGAGCTACTACGAGTAATCGATAAGGTACACATCAATAACATGTATATCACATATACCTTTGGTGTTGTCGGCCTTCTTGTCCGCCGAGTACTTGGGGCAGTTCCGCTTCAAAGGACTGCTTCCTTGCAATAAAAGCACTCGGCCTCGTGTTTGGGTCCATGCTTTGGCTTCTTCCCGCAATCGGCTTACGAGCGGCAACTCCCTTGCCGTCCTTCTTGAAGTTCTTCTTACCCTTGCCTTTCTTGAAACTAGTGGTTTTATTGACCATCAACACTTGATGTTCCTTTTTGATCTCCACCTTCGCTGATTTCAGCATTGAAAATACCTCAGGAATGGTTTTCACCATCCCCTGCATATTGAAATTCATCACAAAGCTCTTGTAGCTAGGTGGAAGCGACTAAAGGATTCTGTCAATGACCACGTCATCCGGGAGATTAACTCCCAGCTGAGACAAGCAGCTGTGCAACCTAGACATTTTTAGTATGTGCTCGCTGACAGAACTATTCTCCTCCATCTCTGTAGAACTTGTCAGAGACTTCATATCTCTCGACTCGGGCATGAGCTTGGAAAACCATTTTCAGCTCTTGGAACATCTCATATGCTCCGTGCTGCTCAAAACACTTTTGGAGCCCTGATTCTAAGTTGTAAAGCATGCCGCACTAAACCAGGGAGAAATCATCACTACGCAACTGCCAGGCGTTCATAACGTCTTGAGTTGCTGGGAAAAACAGGTGCTTCACCTAGCGGTGCATCAAGGACATATGCTTTCTTGGCATCTATGAGGGTGATCCTCAAGTTACAGACCCAGTCCGTGTAGTTGCTACCATCGTCTTTCAGCTTGGTTTTCTCTAGGAACGCGTTGAAGTTGAGGGCAACATTAGCATGGGCCATTTGATCTACAAGACATATTGCAAAGATTCTTAGACTAGTTTCATGATAATTAAGTTCACCTAATCAAATTATTTAATGAACTCCCACTCAGATAGACATCCCTCTCGTCATCTAAGTGATACATGATCCGAGTCAACTAGGTCGTATCCGATCATCACGTGAGACGGACTAGTCATCATCGGTGAACATCTTCATGTTGATCATATCTACTAAACGAATCATGTTCGACCTTTCGATCTCTTGTGTTCCGAGGCCATGTCTGTACATGCTAGGCTCGTCAAGTCAACCTAAGCGTTTTGCATGTGTAAATCTGGCTTACACCCGTTGTATGCGAACGTTAGAATCTATCACACCCGATCATCACGTGGTGCTTCGAAACAACAAACTTTCGCAAAGGTGCACAGTTAGGGGGGCACTTTCTTGAAATTTTATGAAGGATCATCTTATTAATGCTACCGTCGTTCTAAGCAAATAAGATGCAAAAACATGATAAACATCACATGCAATCAAATAGTGACATGATATGGCCAATATCATTTTGCTCCTTTTGATCTCCATCTTCAGGGCGCCATGATCATCATCGTCACTGGCATGACACCATGATCTCCATCATCATGATCTCCATCATCGTGTCTTCTTGAAGTTGTCTCGCCAACTGTTACTTCTACTACTATGGCTAACGGTTAGCAATAAACTGAAGTGATTACATGGCGTTTTCAGTGACACGCTGGTCATACAATAAATTAAGACAACTCCTATGGCTCCTGCCGGTTGTCATACTCATCGACATGCAAGTCGTGATTCCTATTACAAGAACATGATCGATCTCATACATCACATATATCATTCATCACATCCTTTTGGCCATATCACATCACACGACATATGTTGCAAAAACAAGTTAGACGTCCTCTAATTGTTGTTGCAAGTTATTTATGTGGCTGCTATAGGTTTCTAGCAAGAACGTTTCTTACCTACACCAAAACCACAACGTGATATGCCAATAGCTATTTACCCTTCATAAGGACCCTTTTCATCGAATCCGATCGGACTGAAGTGGGAGAGACAGACACCCGCTAGCCACCTTATGAAACTAGTGCATGCCGGTCGGTGGAACCTGTCTCACGTAAGCGTATGTGTAAGGTCGGTCCAGGCCGCTTCATCCCACGATGCCGCCGAATCAAGATAAGACTAGTAACGGCAAGTAAATTGACAAAATCGACGCCCACAACAACTTGTGTTCTACTCGTGCATAGAAACTACGCATAGACCTAGCTCATGATGCCACTGTTGGGGATCATTGTAGAAATTAAAAATTTTCTTGACTAGCAATGAGAGAGAGGGGAGTGCATCTTCATACCCTTGAAGATCGCGAAACGGAAGCGTTGCAAGAACGCGGATGAAGGAGTCATACTCGCAGCGATTCAGATCGCGGTTGATTCCGATCTAAGCGCCGAACAATGGCGCCTCCGCATTCAACACACATGCAGCACGGGAACGTCTCCTCCATCTTGATCCAGCAAGGGGGAAGGAGGAGTTGGGGAAGAACTCCCGCAGCACGATGGCGTGGCAATTTAGCTAATGAGTTAGCTATGGAATGATGCATTACGTAACGAGTAAAGAGACTTGCCGGTAATGAGATTGAACTAGGTATTGAGATACTGACGATCAAATCTCGGGCAAGTAACATACCGATGACAAAGGGAACAATGTATGTTGTTATGCGGTTTGACCGATAAAGATCTTCGTAGAATATGTAGGAGCCAATATGAGCATCTAGGTTCCGCAATTGGTTATTTACGGGAGACGTGTCTCGGTCATGTCTACATAGTTCTCGCACCCGTAGGGTCCGCAGGCTTAAAGTTAGATGACGGTTATATTATGAGTTTATATGTTATGATGCACCGAAGATAGTTTGGAGTCCCGGATGTGATCACGGACATGACGAGGAGTCTCGAAATGGTCGAGACATGAAGATTGATATATTGGACGACTATATTCGGACACCGGAATGGTTCCGGGGGTTATCGGATATATACCGGAGTACCGGGGGCTTACCGGAACCCCCCGGGGGGTTAATGGGCCTTATGGGCTCAAAGTGGAGAAGAGGAGGGGCGGCCAGGGCAGGCCGCGCGCCCCCTCCCCCTCTAGTCCGAAAAGGATAAGGAGGGGGGCGGCACCCCCGTTTCCTTCCTCCCCTCTCTCCCTTCCTTTCCCCTCTCCTACTTGGACAAGGAAAGGAGGGAGTCCTACTACCGGTGGAAGTAGGACTCCTCCTGGCGCGCCCCCTCCTAGCCGGTCGCCCCCTCCCCCTTTCTCCTTTATATATGTGGGCAGGGGGGCACCTCTAGACAACAAGAATTGATCCTTGACATCTATTAGCCGTGTGCGGTGCCCCCCTCCACTATATTCCACCTCGATAATATCGGTGCTTAGGCGAAACCCTGTGTTGGTAGAACATCATCATCGTCACCACGCCGTCGTGCTGACGGATTTCTCCCTCGACACTCGACTGGATTACAGTTCGAGGGACGTCATTGAGCTGAACGTGTGCAAGAACTCAGAGGTGTCGTGCTTTCGGTGCTTGATAGGTCGGGCCGTGAAGACGTACGACTACATCAACCACGTTGTTCTAACACTTCTGCTTTTGGTCTACGAGGGTATGAGGACAACACTCTCCCCTCTTGTTGCTATGCATCACCATGATCTTGTGTCTGCGTAGGAATTTTTTTGAAATTACTACGTTCCCCAACAGTGGCATCAGAGCCAGGTTTTATCTGTAGATGTTATATGCACGAGTAGAACACAAGTGAGTTGTGGGCGATACAAGTCATACTGCTTACCAGCATGTCATACTTTGGTTCGGCGGTTGAGGGAGTCCTGGACTAGGGGGTGTTCGGATAGCCGAACTATCATCATTGGCCAGACTCCAAGACTATGAAGATACAAGATTAAAGACTTCGTCCCGTGTCCGGATGAGACTTTCCTTGGCGTGGAAGGCAAGCTTGACAATACAGATATGTAGATCTCCTACCATTGTAACCGACTCTGTGTAACCCTAGCCCTCTCCGATGTCTATATAAACCGGAGGGTTTTAGTCCGTAGGACGAACAACAATCATACCATAGGCTAGCTTCTAGGGTTTAGCCTCCTTGATCTCGTGGTAGATCTACTCTTGTACTACCCATATCATCAATATTAATCAAGCAGGAGTAGGGTTTTACCTCCATCGAGAGGGCCCGAACCTAGGTAAAAACATCGTGTCCCTTGTCTCCTGTTACCATCCGCCTAGACGCACAGTTCGGGACCCCCTACCCTAGATCCGCCGGTTTTGACACCTACATTGGTTCTTTCATTGAGAGTTCCTCTGTACCATTGCAATCAGGAAGGATGCCTCGTCCCGTCTTTAAAGACGGCACCGTTGCCAAAGGAACTTTGGCCATCGGCCAAACTATCCTGCTAGGTGGTTTTCTTATGACCACTGCTCGCGCGGCACGACAATGACCTCTCGTCATCAAAAGCGACCTTCACGTCAACTCGAACTCGCCGAGCAGCTAGATCCGATGGAGCTCTCCTCCAGAACGAAGCTCTTGATCGCATCGCCGCTCGGGAGTCGCCATGACTACGATCAGATTGGGCCTAAAACCGATCTGAGAGAGATCAACTCTCCCCAGGCTACCCACCACGTTGCTGTGGTGGAGGAACAGCACGGCGATTATTCTTCTACATTAAGGACAAGCTATGTCCGAATTCCCAACCCCTCCATGCCGGATTCCCGCAGAGGGACGGACGTCAATTAAGGACTGAACCTAAAGTCAGGCAGTGGGCCAGATTCGTTGGACAACATCCAACAACCCAAGCTTCCAAGTTCGGAAACTTTTCGGCCCTTGAGTCTTAGATTGGACGGGGTTCCGAATTTAATTCCACCCGCCCACCCATACATAAGCGATCTATCCCAAATCCGGCAAGAGCCCGCCAAACAAGACACCATTATCGGGCGATTCTCCGGTTATGGACAGGATAAAGGACTGCCGTGAGGAAAGCGCAATCTCAATCTTACGCAATAATTGCACGGACAGGAATCATGAACGCCATAAGTCGTCGTGGAAATTACACGCCACGACCAAGCGCCCATAGTACGATAGTCTTGTGCGATGGAGAGTGCTCGAAAATCGAAACCAAATTTTGGGACAATCCGCCCAACACAACCCTAGTCCAAAATAAAAGGGTGCATCATCGACACCCGGTTAAAACCAAAAGCAAAAACCCTAAAGGGCACGGAACTGATCGAGGGATGGCTCGGCGGACTCGCAAAATCCACAAGACTGAGGGCGCCACTCCAACACATAGCCTTCGAGCATGTTGGATACTACGGCAGGTGGCCAAAAGTGGCGAAGAGCTTCTAGCCCCAGAGAACCAGCCTAGCAGTACCAGTACGGTATTAACAGTCTTTCAGACTTTCGCATCAAATAATATGCGGAAACGAACACTCCGCAGCCTCGCCGAAGTCTACCAAGTACCAACAATAAATCCATGGAGCGACACGGCTATTACCTTTAATGCCAGTGACGAACCTAAATTCCGAACAGCCCGAGCACCAGCCGCATTGGTCCTCAGTCCAGTAGTGGATGGCTTTCGCCTTACTAAGGTACAAATGGATGGCAGCAGCGGATTAAACCTCATCTACAAGGAAACCCTTCGAAAAATGGAAGTAGACTGGAGCCGCATTGAGCGAAGCAACACAACCTTCAGAGGAATAATCCCTAGTCGGGAAGCATGCTGCATAGGAAAAATCACACTGGATGTAGTATTCGGATCGCCGGACAACTACAGGTCCGAGGAGATCACGTCCCATGTGGCCCCGTTCAGTAGCGGATATCACGCTTTATTAGGACGAGAGGCATTCACAATTTTTCAAGCTGTACCCCATTACGGGTACATGAAGCTCAAGATGCCCGGGCCGAACGGAATCATCACCCCGCCGATGATCCGGACGAGCCCGCTACCGAAAATAAGACAGCCGCACTAGCCCTAGAGGCGTTATCCAAGCCCTAGCGGCAAGAACTCATGGCACAAGCGCTCACGGTGAAACAGGGACGACGTGATACTTGAAAAAAGATCCAAGTCCACCTCTTTTAAACCAGCGGACGAAATAGTCAAATTCCAAGTCCATCCAATGGACCCTACAAAGACGGCCTCCATTGGGGCACAATTAAACCCCGATGTAGACGCCACACTATGAGAATTCCTACGCGAAAATTGGGACATTTTTTCCTGGCACCCTTCAGACATGCCAGGAATCCCACGCCGGCTGGCAGAGCACAGCCTAAATATCCTAAAAGGATTCAAGCCAGTCAAACAGGCTCTTCGGTGATTTTCCGAACCGAAAAGACAGGCAATGGGAGAGGAGCTAGCCAAACTATTAGAAGCTGGATTCATAAGAGATATAAAACATCCGAACTGGCTAGCAAACCTGGTAATGGTACCAAAGAAGGACAAATCCTGGCGCCTGTGTGTCGATTTCAAGGACCTTAACAAGGCTTGTCCAAAGGATCCCTTCCCCCTTCCCCACATCGATCAAATTATCGACGCTACCGCAGAGCACGATTCATTGTGCTTCCTCGACGCATACTCCGGCTACGATCAAATCAAGATGTCGGAGCTAGACCAAGCCGCAACGGCATTCATTACTCCATACGAACCATTCTGCTTCAACACGATGCCCTTCGGGCTCAAAAGCGCCAGCGCAACATATCAGCCCATGATTCAGAAATGTCTCGCAAACCAGATCGGCAAAATAGTGGAGGCATACGTAGACGACGTGGTCGTCAAATCCAAACACGTCGAAACTCTAGTAGACGACTTGAGACTCACATTCGACAATCTCCGAGCATACGACATTAAGCTCAACCCGGAAAAATGCGTTTTCGGCGTACCAGCCGGAAAGCTCTTGGGCTTCATTGTATCCGGTAGAGGAATTGAAGCAAACACAGCCAAGATCCGAGCTCTGTCACAATTGGATATCCCAAAAGACCTCAAGCAAATACAAATATTGACTGGATGCGTGGCGGCTCTAAGCCGCTTCATCTCCCGTTTAGGAGAAAAGGCATTACCCCTTTGTCGCCTCCTCCGGCGCACCGAACACTTCGAGTGGACAGATGCCGCCACGGACGGACTCGAAGAAATAAAGGCCATATTGGCAACAAAACCGGTCCTGGCCGCACCCAACTTGGGCGAACCAATGCTATTATATATCGCAGCAACACATCAAGTTGTAAGCGCGGTGCTCGTCGTCGAACGAGAAACGGACGCACACAAGTTCCCTCTTCAAAAACGAGTGTACTACGTATCCACTGTCCTAACTCCATGCAAGTCCCGGTATCCACATTATCAAAAGATAGCGTACGCAGTGTTCATGGCATCCCGGAAGCTGCGACACTACTTTCAGGAGTGCTCGATAACAGTAGCCTCCGAAGTACCTCTTAATGACATTATAAACAACCGCGACGCAACCGGCAGGATTGCAAAATGGGCCATCAAGCTCCTACCATTCGACATAACCTATAAACCACGGCAAGCTATCAAGTCGCAAGTTTTGGCTGACTTCATCGCTGAATGGACTGAAGCCGAACTCCCTAAAGAGTACGGCACATAGTATAATTGGATCATGCACTTTGACGGCTCCAAAATGTTGGCTGGCCTGGGGGCTGGCGTCGTCCTGACGTCCCCAACCGGAGACACAGTCCAATATGTACTCCAGATAATGTACACGGACTCCAACAATGCAGCCAAATACGAGGCCCTTCTACATGGCCTCCGGATGGCGGTCTCCATGGGTATTAAACGCCTAGAGGTGCGAGGGGATTCGAACCTCGCGATATCCCAAATAAATGGAGACTTCGACGCCAAGGATCCGTAAATGGCAGCTTACCGTAACGCCGTTCTGAAAATGTCAGCTCGGTTTGAAGGGCTCGAATTTCACCATATAGCCCAGGATAATAATCAAGCGGCGGACGTGTTGGCACGCATCGGCGCAAAGCGCGACGCTGTCCCTCCCAACATCTTCCTGGAACGGCTTTTCAAGCCATCCGTACTATGGGAAGGGGAGTCCGGAAACAACAATCCGGACCCAACCGCACCGCCCGACACCGCACACTCTGACACAATCGGTGGTTCTACCAATGAAATAACACCCTAAGCCCACGAAATAATGGCAGTCATTGCCCCGTGGACCAAGCCATTCCTAGCTTACTTAACTAGGCAGGAACTTCCCGACGACCAAAACGAGGCCCGATGCATAGTACGGAGATCTAAAGGCTATAAGGTCCATGAGGGAGAGCTCTATAAGAAAAGCACAACCGGAGTCCTTCAAAGGTGTATCTCCAAGAGGAAGGGCGAAATCTTCCGCTGAAATTCAAGCCGACTCGGTGGGCACCACGCCGCAGCCCGGCGCCAGAAGCAAGGCCTTCCAGACAGATTTTATTGGCCAACGGCCCGGCAGACGCCAGATTTAGTCCAATGATGCGTCGGTTGCCGCTCTTTGCTAATCAAAGCCACATGCCTCCCACCACCCCGAAAACTATACCCATCACCGCCGTCATGTCCGGGGCTTGACATGGTTGGACCCTTAAAGGAGGAACCCACAAGCAAAAATACCTATTGGTCATGGTGGATAAATTCACCAAATTGATAGAGGCCAAGCCGCTTAAGACGGCGAATACGGACCCGTGATAGACTTCATATCGGGGTAGTACATCGTTACGGTGTCCCCACAAAGATCATCACCGATAACGGCACGAACTTCACGGCCGACGAGGTCAAACTCTGGTGCAAAAACATGGGCATCAAGCTCGACTACGCTTCAGTCTATCACCCTCAAACTAACGGTCAAGTCGAACGGGCAAATGGTCTAATCATGAGCGGCATCAAACCCAGACTAGTGTGGTCCCTTAAGGAATCTAACACGCACTGGGTAGAGGAGCTCGACTCCGTACTCTGGGGCTGCGGACCACGCCGAACCGCACTACCGGATTCACACCATTTTTTATGGTATACGGCGCAGAGGCAGTTTTGCCCTGCGACATAATTCATGACTCACCTCGCGTGCACATGTACGAAGAAAGAGAAGCCGAGCTGGATCGGCAGGACAGTTTGGACGCCTTAGAGGAGGAGCGTGACATGGCAAAAGCTCGCTCCGCATTCTATCAACAGCACGCTCGAAGATATCAAAGCAGAGAAGTACGGGCCAAAACTTACAATGTTGGCGAACTATTTCTACGCCTGCCGGACAAGAAAAAGGACAAACTCAAGACCAAATGGGAAGGTCCCTTCATCATCGACCAAGTCCTGACCGGCGGAGCGTTCCGTCTGCGAAATGTGTCGGATAACCGACTCGAGCCAAATCCATGGAACGCAGCCCGTCTCCGAAGATTCTACGCCTAGCACCGGACTCTGAGTTCGTCTCCCTCCCCCGTCTATATCTTATACTTTAACTGTCTATTATTTTTCTCCCCCCCTTTTTTTCTCATGGGCCTTCGATGGCTCGCCTGCGCCTTGTTCGTCTCCTTCCTCCGTCCACCTTTTATATTTTCGCTGTCTTTTGTTTCCCTCCTTTTTCCTCCCTTTTTAGTAAAAGCCTTTGAGGGCTGATCTGCGCATTGTTCGCACACACTTGATGTGCTACTCGCACTCATTATACCTGGGGGCTTCTTTAACAGAAGCTTATTTATACGGGCTTCATGCCCAACACATGTGTCATACTTCCGCATGTACCTTTTATTCACCATTATATGCGTCGATATGACTTAAGTTTTGGCCAAGATGGGTTGCCTGGCTCCTGTGCTTACCCCTACATTCCCGATTGTTCGGCTAGGAGGTAAAGGGAGCACCTCTGCGATTGTTATCGCTGGTCACCGGATGTGTACCTCAGACTGGGTGAAGCCGAAAGCTAGCGTTCTTAAGGTAATATTCGGTCGGTGAATTGAAAGATGATTTCTTACCTATTTATTTATCTGCCCCCAGATGCTTTCCTGCTTTTTTTCGCAGTCCGGACATGCACTTTAGGGCATGCCTCCCAGGGAAAGGAACCCCTAACGGAACTATTCTCCCTGGAAGATGTTTCTTACTAACCATGTAATATAACATAACTAGTTGGGCACTTGTCTGATAAAGCACTAATGACCCCTACGCCTGGTCTCCATGCATGCCCCGGTTTTTTACATAACCGTGAGGGTATTCGGACACACTCCGGACTGTCGGGTCCCGAGGTTGAGGCGAAAAGGTCCGCAATGACAAACGATCTACAATCCGGCTAGAAGGCATTTTTCATGTCGTTTCAAATTACATAGTCAAGCTGACTGATGGTATTCCTCTTCGATACCATCTAATAAACTATCTAGTTTACAGTCCCGCTATGAATACTTTGCGGCCAACTCTACTTGGTCGTACACTAAGCTCACAGGGATCTCCTTCCCATCGGGCCCCACAGTCCGACCTCGCCATGTGGTTTGGGTCAGCCTTCAGATACCGTGTCTTCACCATGGCCCAGCCTCCTGGCGCCTTTGTCGGAAGGCCAATATCTTCCATAACCGAAGCGCCGCCGTGCTCAAGCTTCTCCATAAGCTCCCCAAGACCTTGGGTAGGGACATGGAAGGCCACAAGGCTCGGGCGACTCGCCATCACCGCCGAACTCGTTCGTGCAGTTGCAACAGCTCGGGAAGTAGGTCACCCGTTGAACCGGGCATTTCCTTCGCAGGACGACCTGTGAGCACGCCTACAGACATATTTCTGTCAATCGACTTCCTCGCCGAACTCTTCTTTTCAAAGAGTTTGCTCAAGCACTTACTATAAATGCCGCGACGAAGCCGCCGATTCTCCTTCATAGAATCAGACAGCTGGGCCCGAACATCTTTTAGTTGCTCGCCCAGCTGGGTGTTGGCATCTTGGAATTTATTCCTCTCTTGCTGCACCCTCGTAAGCACCTTCTCACCGGCCTTCAGCTGGCGCAGTAGCTATTGCTTGTCCGGATCTAGTCCGGCGTCATCTGCAATATCATTGTCAGACTTATACACACGCCACACTTCACAAACTACTTATCTTTCGAAGTATATATTACCAGAGGGGGTCCCTGTGGCTCCCCCGGCGGCGGCTAGTGCGGCCTCAAGTTGGGCCTTGCACTCTTGAAGCTCTAGGGACAGGTGGGTATTCTTCTCCGTCAGATCCTGCATAACAAATGATCCTTAAATTAGTTATTCTAACTATTTTAAGTCTCGGGGGCTACTGGCATATACAACTGTCACAAATTCCTCACCCGTATGTCTTTCACGTACTGCTGAGTGGCTCTGGCTAGACCATCTTGAGCAGCACGGAGGTGTGCATCTCCCGAATTAAAGGCATTTAACGCCTCCGGGGAGAAGCATGCGTCACGAAGAACTGTCCGGCGCCGACTGTGATTCATGGCGCTCTCCACCTCAGATCTGGTGGCGGACAACCTGTCGGCGTCCTCCGTTGGAGGAGCACCCGACGCGCGCCTTGCATTCGCCTCCCCCTTCGGACCTGGCGTTGGAGCCTGGCCGGCGGAGGCTTGATTGGCAATCTCTCCGGACACAGTCCGGCGAGCGCTCTTTCTCCTAAAAAAAACCATGAGCGTTAATACGCCGTCTAGGAATATTTCCCGAGAACATGGTGGCATGCCATACCATTGTGGCGACGTCACGATTCGTGCCGCACTTCTTTTCTGCCTGCTGGGCTGAGCTGCCCCTTGTTGGCCAGCCGCCGCGGGTTCGGCTTCCCGCCTCGAAGGCACCTCCTGTGGAACGCCATTGATATACGATGGTCAGAGATAAGCATGGATGAGTAATGGTATCAAGACTCCAGTCACAGTTACCTGGGAAGCCGGAGATATTCCAGGGTAGTCGGCCGTAATGGCGACCAAAGCATTGTCAATGCTAACTTGGTGGAACACCCCATCGATCAGCTCCACCTTTATGTCCGGATCCTCTTTGGAGGCCGGATCGAGGGATCGTTCTGGATCCTCGGGTTGTGGAGCCAGGCTGTGGATATCCTCTATGGCCCGGCGCAGTTCCTGTGTCAAAATCTCAGAGTGGGACACTTAAACTTTGGGAATATGGATCGGATAGACAAACGTCCGCTTACCTAGCTCCAAGGGTTGTTCATGGAAAATCCATTCAATGGACTAGCACGGAGGAAGTCCTCCTTCTCCCCTTTGTACTAGCCGGACAAGATCTTCACCAGATCGGCAACCGATCCCGGCCCCTTGCGGCCATGGCGGGTGGCATCATCCTCCCCGTTGAAATCCCACATGGGGTGGCCCCTATACTGGAGCGGCCGCACCCCTCGCATAATGCATGTGGCCATGACCCCAATCATGGTCAATCCGGAATGAGCCAATAACCTTATTCGGCCCATCAGATATTGGACGTCCCTATCATTCTCCCGTTGAGGGCTCCGCGGGCACCAACTTAGGCGTTTCTTCAGAGGAGCGTTGCTGAACTCCGGGAGGCCGATCCGAACTGGGTCCGGTAGCGGGGCATCTTCCATATAAAACCATTCCGAAGGCCAGTCTTTGGACGCCTTCTTCGGGGTTCCGGATAGATATCCGGTCCCGGCGATGCGCCATAGTTCGGCTCCGCCCACTTGATATATCGACCCCTCATGAGAACGGGGTACGAGGCAAAATAATCTCTTCCACAGCGCAAAATGGGCCTCGACACCCAAGAACAGCTCGCAAAGGGCCACGAAGCCCGCGATGTGCAGGATGGAGGCAGGCGTAAGGTGGTGAAGCTGGAGCCCATAGAACTTCAGGAGCCCCCGGAGAAACGGATGTACGGGAAATTCGAGTCCCCTTATTAGATAAGGGACGAAGCATACCCACTCTCCTTTGGAGGGATTGGGGACGCTCTCCGCCTGCTTTCCGCCCTTGTAAGTGGCAAGTCCGCTCGAACCGAACCATAAAGGCTGGGGGAAGAAATCAATCGGCTTGGAGCGTCACTAGCTCACTGTGCGGGACTGAGCATCTCCCCCAATCTCCTGGCTGAGGGCTGGGAGCGCGAGAGGAGGAGCCGCGTTGACTGTCCATGATGGGATGGATTTTTGGTCAGAGGCGCTCCGATGAATACTCGCGGAAGGAGGATGGTGTGATTCGGATCTAGATCCTCGCCTCTCTTTATAGGCATCTCATTCGCGCAGCTAGGGGGTAAAATGTAAAAATACCCTGGCCTTTCGCATTCGTACGACACGTGGAAGATGGCCATCATTGGACGTGGAAGCCGAGGAGCGCAGCATTTATAAGAAGCCAGACACCATTCGGCGAGTACATGGAATTTGGAGAAGAACCCGCCTTGCAATGCCGAAGACAATATGCGCGCCGGACTTATCGTCATTGAAGCCTGGTTCGGGGGCTACTGAGGGAGTCGTAGACTAGGGGGTGTCCGGATAGCCGAACTATCATCATTGGCCGGACTCCAAGACTATGAAGATACAAGATTAAAGACTTCGTCCCGTGTCCGGATGGGACTTTCCTTGGCGTGGAAGGCAAGCTTGGCAATATGGATATGTAGATCTCCTACCATTGTAACCGACTCTGTGTAACCCTAGCCCTCTCCGATGTCTATATAAACCGGAGGGTTTTAGTCCATAGGACGAACAACAATCATACCATAGGCTAGCTTCTAGGGTTTAACCTCCTTGATCTCGTGGTAGATCTACTCTTGTACTACCCATATCATCAATATTAATCAAGCAGGAGTAGGGTTTTACCTCCATCGAGAGGGCCCGAACCTGGGTAAAAACATCGTGTCCCTTGTCTCCTGTTACCATCCGCCAAGACGCACAGTTCGGGACCCCCTACCCTAGATCCACCGGTTTTGACACCGACAGTGGTATTGTTGGATGAAGCTTCCCGGACCGACATTACGCGTATGCTTACGCGAGACTGGTTATACCGACGTGCTTTGCACATAGGTGGCTGGAGGGTGTCAGTTTCTCCAACTTTAGTTGAACCGAGTGTGGCTACGCCCGGTCCTTGAGAAGGTTAAAACAGCACTAACTTGATGAACTATCGTTTTGGTTTTGATGCGTAGGTAAGAACCGTTCTTGCTCAGCCCGTAGCAGCCACGTAAAACTTCAACAATAAAGTAGAGGACGTCTAACTTGTTTTTGCAGGGCATGTTGTGATGTGATATGGTCAAGACGTGATGCTATATTTTATTGTATGAGATGATCATGTTTTGTAACCGAAGTTATCGGCAATCGGCGAGAGCCATATGGTTGTCGCTTTATTGTATGCAATGCAATCGCCCTGTAATTGCTTTACTTTATCACTAAGCGGTAGCAATAGTCGTAGAAGCAATAGGTGGCGAAACAACAATGATGCTACGATGAAGATCAAGGTGTCGCGCCGGTGACGATGGTGATCATGACGGTGCTTCGGAGATGGTGATCACAAAGCACAAGATGATGATGACCATATCATATCACTTATATTGATTGCATGTGATGTTTATCCTTTATGCATCTTATTTTGCTTTGATTGACGGTAGCATTATAAGATGATCTCTCACTAAATTTAAAGGTATAAGTGTTCTCCCTGAGTATGCACCGTTCGAAAGTTCTTCGTGCTGAGACACCACGTGATGATCGGGTGTGATAGGCTCTACGTTCAAATACAATGGGTGCAAAACAGTTGCACACACACAGAATACTCAGGTTAAACTTGACAAGCCTAGCATATACAGATATGGCCTCGGAACACTGAGACCGAAAGGTCGAGCGTGAATCATATAGTAGATATGATCAACATAGTGATGTTCACCATTGAAAACTACTCCATCTCACGTGATGATCGGACATGGTTTAGTTGATTTGGATCACGTGGTCACTTAGATTTATGATTAATATGATTAATTGAACTTAAATTTATCAAGAACTTAGTACCTGATAGTATTTTGCTTGTCTATGTTTGTTGTAGATAGATGGCTCATGCTGTTGTTCCGTTGAATTTTAATGCATTCCTTGAGAAAGCTAAGTTGAAAGATGATGGTAGCAATTACACGGACTGGGTCCGTACCTTGAGGATTATCCTCATTGCTGCACAGAAGAATTACGTCCTAGAAGCACCGTTGGGTGCCCGGTGCTACGTCTTGAGCTTGCGTTGGTTTTCCTTGAAGAGGAAAGGGTGATGCATCAATAGTAGCGTAAGTATTTCCCTCAGTTTTGAGAACCAAGGTATCAATCCAGTAGGAGGCTCCGCAAAAGTCCCACGCACCTACACAAACAAACAAAGAACTCGCAACCAATGCAATAAAGGGGTTGTCAATCCCTTCACGACCACTTGCGAAAGTGAGATCTAATAGAGATAGTATGATAAGGAAAATATATTTTTGGTATTTTATAATATAGATGCAAAAAGTAAAGATGCAAATAAAAGTAGATTGGAAGCAAATATGATAAGAGATAGACCCGGGGGCCATAGGTTTCACTAGAGGCTTCTCTCAAGATAGCATAAGTATTACGGTGGGTGAACAAATTACTATCGAGCAATTGATAGAAGCGAATAATTATGAGATTATCTAGGCATGATCATGTATATAGGCATCATGTCCACAACAAGTAGACCGACTCCTGCCTGCATCTAGAGTATTAAGTTCATAAGAACAGAGTAACGCCTTAAGCAAGATGACATGATGTAGAGGTATAAACTCATGCAATATGATATAAACCCCATCTTTTTATCCTCGATGGCAACAATACCATACGTGCCTTGCAACCCTTTCTGTCACTGGGTAAGGACACCGCAAGATTGAACCCAAAGCTAAGCACTTCTCCCACGGCAAGAAAGATCAATCTAGTAGGCCAAACCAAACTGATAATTCGAAGAGACTTGCAAAGATAACTCAATCATACATAAAAGAATTCAGAGTAGATTCAAATATTTCTCATAGATAAACTTGATCATAAACCCACAATTCATCGGGTTTCCATAAACACACCGCAAAAAGAGTTTACATCGAATAGATCTCCACAAGAGAGGGGGAGAACATTGTATTGAGATCCAAAAAGAGAGAATAAGCCATCCAGCTAATAACTATGGACCCGAAGGTCTGTGGTAAACTACTCACAACTCATCAGAGGGGCTATGGTGTTGATGTAGAAGCCCTCCGTGGTCGATTCACCCTCCGGCGGAGCGCCGACGAAGGCTCCAAGATGGGATCTTGCGGATACAGAAGGTTACGGCGGTGGAAATTGTGTTTCGTTGGCTCCCTGGATGTTTTCGGGGTACGTAGGATTATATAGGAGGAACAAGTACGTCGGTGGCCGCCCGAGGGTCCCACGAGACAGGGAGCGCGCCCTATAGGGGGGGCGTGCCCTACCCTCTCGTGGCCGCCTCGGCTGCTTCTTGACTTGCACTCCAAGTCCTCTGGATCACGTTAGTTCCAAAAATCACACTCCTGAAGGTTTCATTCCGTTTGGACTCCATTTGATATTCATTTTCTTCGAAATACTGAAATAGGCAAAAAAAACAGCAATACGGGCTGGGCCTCCGGTTAGTAGGTTAGTCCCAAAATGATATAAATGTGTAAAATAAAGCCCATAAACATCCAAAAGGGGTAATATAATAGCATGGAACAATAAAAAATTATAGATACGTTGGAGACGTATCATGCATCCCCAAGCTTAATTCCTACTCGTCCTCGAGTAGGTAAATGATAAAAACGGAATTTTTGACGTGGAATGCTACCTACCATATTTCTCAATGTAATTTTCTTTATTGTGGCATGAATGTTCATATCCAAATGATACAAAATAAAAGTTCATATTAACATGAAAATAGTGATACTTCAAGCATACTAATCAAAGTAATCATGTCTTCTCAAAATAACATGGCCAAAGAAAGTTATCCCTACAAAATCATATAGTCTGGCTGTTGCTCTATCTTCATCACACAAAGTATTTAATCATGCACAACCCCGATGACAAGCCAAGCAATTGTTTCATACTTTAATAATCTCAAACTCTTTCAACTTTCACGCAATACATGAGCGTGAGCCATGGACATAGCACTATATGTCGAATAGAATGGTGGTTGTGGAGAAGACAAAAAGGAGAAGATAGTCTCACATCAACTAGGTGTATCAACAGGCTATGGAGATGCCCATTAATAGATATTAATGTGAGTGAGTAGGGATTGCCATGCAACGGATGCACTAGAGCTATAAATATATGAAAGCTCAACAAAAGAAACTAAGTGGGTGTGCATCCAACTCGCTTGCTCACGAAGGCCTAGGGCATTTTGAGGAAGCCCATCATTGGAATATACAAGCCAAGTTCTATAATGAAAATTCCCACTAGTATATGAAAGTGACAACATAGGAGACTCTCTATCATGAAGATCATGGTGCTACTTTGAAGCACAAGTGTGGAAAAAGAGATAGTAGCATTGTCCCTTCTCTCTTTTTCTCTCATTTTATTTTTTTATTTTTCGTTTTTTTTCTTTTTCCTTTTTTTCTTTGGCCTTTTTTTCTTTTTGGCCTTTCTTTTTTTTCTTTTTTTTTCTTTTTGTAAAGTCCGAAGTCTCATCCCGACTTGTGGGGGAATCATAGTCTTCATCATCCTTTCCTCACTAGGACAATGCTCTAATAATGAAGATCATCAGACTTTTATGGATTTATAACTCAAGAATTACAACTCAAAGCTAGAACAAGATATGACTCTACATGAATGCCTCCGGCGGTGTACCGGGATATGCAATAAATCAAGAGCGACATGTATGAAAATTATGAAGGTGGCCTTGCCACAAATACGATGTCAACTACATGATCATGCAAAGAGCAATATGACAAAAGTAATGCGTGTCATACGAACGGAATGGTGGAAAGTTGCATGGCAATATATCTCAGAATGGCTATGGAGATGCCATAATAGGTTGGTATGGTGGCTGTTTTGAGGAAGGTATATGGTGGGTGTATGGTACCGGCGAAAGTTGCGCGGCACAAGAGAGGCTAGTAATGGTGGAAGGGTGAGAGTGCGTATAATCCATGGACTCAACATTAGTCAAAAGAACTCATGTACTTGTTGCAAAAATCTAGAATTCGTCAAAAACCAAAGCGCTGTGTGCATGGTCCTAGGGGATAGATTGGTAGGAAAGGCCATCGCTCGTCCCCGACCGTCACTCATAAGGAAGACAATCAATAAATAAAATTGTGCTCCAACTTCATCACAAAGCGGTTCACCATACGTGCATGCTATGGGAATCACAAACCCAACACAAGTATTTTTCATAATCACCTCAACTAGCATGACTCTAATATCACTACCTCCATATCTCAAAACAATTATCAAGCATCAAATTGATCATAGCATCCAATTCTTTTTCTATGATAGTTTTTATTATACCCAACTTGGATGCTCATCATTCTAGGACCAACTTTGTAACCATAGAAAATACCATTCTGTTCTAAAAGACTCTCAAAATGATATAAGTGAAGCATGAGAGACTAGCAATTTCTTCAAAATTAAGACACCACCGTGCTCTAAAAGATATAAGTGAAGCACTAGAGCAAAAACTATCAATCTCAAAAGATATAAGTGAAGCACATAGAGTATTCTAGCAAATCCTAATCAAGTAGGCTTCTCCCAAAAGGTGTGTACAGCAAGGATGATTGTGGTAAACTAAAAAGCAAATACTAATATAATACACAACACTCCAAGCAAAACACATATCATGTGGCGAATAAAAATATAGCTCCAAGTAAAGTTACCAATGAACGAAGACGAAAGAGGGGATTCCTTCCTGGGGCATCCCCAAGCTTAGGATTTTGGCTATCTTTGAATATCTTGGGGTGCCATGGGCATCCCCAAGCTTAGGATCTTGCCACTCCTTATTCCATAGTCCATAAAACCTTTATCCAAAACTTGAAAACTTCACAACACAAAACTCAACAGGAAATCTTATAAGCTCCGTTAGTGAAAGAAAACAAAACGACCACATAAGGTACTGTAATGAACTCATTATTTATTTATTTTGATGTTAAACCTACTGTATTTCACCCTCTCTATGGTTTATAAACTATTTTACTAGCCATAGATGCATCAAAATAAGCAAACAACACACGAAAAACAGAATCTGTCAAAAACATAACAGTCTGTAGCAATCTGTAACTAACGCAAACTTCTGTCACTCTAAAAATCCTACCAAAATAGAAAGTCCTGGAAAATTTGTGTGTTGATCATCAGAAAAAAGAATAAATGCAAAAGCATGTTTCTGTGATTTAACAAAACTAAATTTGTGCGCGCAAAGTTTCTGTTTTTCAGCAGAATCAAATCAACTATCCTGATAGGTTATCCTATAGGTTCTACTTGGCACAAACACTAATTAAAAGATAAAAACACATCTAAACATAAGGTAGATGCAAGATTTATTACTAAACAGGAACAAAAACAAAAAACACAAAGAAAATTGGGTTGCCTCCCAACTAGCGCTATCGTTTAACGCCCCTAGCTAGGCATAAAAGCGAAGATAGATCTAAGTAGTGCCATCATAATAAGACAGATCTTGAAAGCTCATCTCATATTCTCTATGTTCGACAGCAAGTTTTCTTTGAGGCAAGCAAAAGTAATCAAAAGGGCTAAATTTAGTATGACAAAAGTCCCCAAGATCGATCTCAGGAGGAACGGGTTCCTCCTTTGGCCCTTCATAGTGCACACATAATTCATCACTAAAAGCATTCTTTTGGCAAAATCTCGTGAGCCTATACTCAAGAGAGTATCCTAGCTCATTGTTTCGAAGGGCAAAATCATTATTAAGCTCGTTAATTCTATCAACCAAGACATTGGTAGGAACCTTTTTTCTAAGGTTTTCATTGAAAGCAACATAGTCCGAAGATTGAAAACGCCTAAATTCCTCTTGATCATAGAGGATCGCCTCTATGGGAGGACGACCGGAGTCCACCCTATAGTGCACAAAGATTTCTTTGGCCTCTCTTATGATAAATCTAAACTCATGAGCCAAAAGATAGTAACAGTAGCTTAATGTAAGAATGCTCAATATTGGAAAATTCCAGAAAAATTCTTTGTATGCAAGGATGCATATGCATAAATTGTCTCTCAAGTTCAACTACAAGCATAGCAATGGCATCCGGAAGACTACTAGTTCTATGAAGAATAGAACCTCCCATGGAAGATAGCTAATGAGTTAGTTACAGAATGATGCATTACGTAACGAGTAAAGAGACTTGCCGGTAACGGGATTGAACTAGGTATTGAGATACCGACGATCAAATCTCGGGCAAGTAACATACCGATGACAAAGGGAACAACGTATGTTGTTATGCGGTTTGACCCATAAAGATCTTCATAGAATATGTAGGATCCAATATGAGCATCCAGGTTCCGCTATTGGTTATTGACCGGAGACGTGTCTCGGTCATGTCTACATAGTTCTCGAACCCGTAGGGTCCGCACGCTTAAAGTTAGATGACGAATATATTATGAGTTTATATGTTATGATGTACAGAAGATAGTTCGGAGTCCCGGATGTGATCACGGACATGACGAGGAGTCTCGAAATGGTCGAGACATGAAGATTGATATATTGCACGACTATATTCGGACACCGAAATGGTTCCGGGGGTTTATCAGATATATACCGGAGTACCGGGGGGTTACCGGAACCCCCCGGGGGGGGGGGGGTTAATGGGCCTTATGGGCCCAAAGTGGAGAAGAGGAGGGGTGGCCAGGGCAGGCCGCGCACCCCCTCCCCCTCTAGTCCGAATAGGACAACACGGGGGGGCGGCGCCCCCGTTTCTTTCCTCCCCTCTCTCCCTTCCTACCCCCTCTCCTACTTGGACAAGGAAAGGAGGGAGTCCTACTCCCGGTGGGAGTAGGACTCCTCCTGGCGTGCCCCTCCTGGCCGGCCGCCCCCTCCCCCTTGCTCCTTTATATATGGGGGCAGGGGGAACCTCTAGACAACAAGAATTGATCCTTGAGATCTATTAGCCGTGTGTGGTGCCCCCCTCCACTATATTCCACCTCGATAATATCGTGTCGGTAGAACATCATCATCGTCACCACGCCATCGTGCTGACGGAACTCTCCCTAGACACTCGGCTGGATCGGAGTTTGAGGGACGTCATCGAGCTGAATGTGTGCAAGAACTTATAGGTGACGTGCTTACGGTGCTTGATCGGTCGGGCCGTGAAGACGTACGACTACATCAACTGCATTGTTCTAACGCTTCCGCTTTCGGTCTACGAGGGTACGTGGACAACACTCTCCCCTCTTGTTTCTATGCATCAACATGATCTTGTGTGTGCGTAGGATTTTTTTTTAAATTACTACGTTCCCCAACAGGCGGCGGCCAAGGGGAGGGGGCTTGCCCCCCAAGCCAAGGGGGGCGCCCCCTTTAGGGTTTGCCCCAAACCCTAGGCGCATGGCCCTAGGGGGGATGGCACCCAGCCAACTTGGGGGATGGTTCCCTTCCACATACAGCCCATAGGGCCCTCCGGGGCAGGTGGACCCTCCCGGTGGACCCTCGGAACCCCTTCGGTGGTCCCGGTACAATACCGCCAAACCCCTGAATAATTCCGGTGACCGTATGATGACTTCCCATATATAAATCTTCACCTCCGGACCATTCCGGAACTCCTCGTGACGTCCAGGATCTCATCCGGGACTCCGGACAACATTCGGTAACTGCGTACTAATTCCCATATCAACTCTAGCGTCACCGAACCTTAAGTGTGTAGACCCTACGGGTTCGGGAATCATGCAGACATGACCGAGACAGCTCTCCGGCCAATAACCAACAGCGGGATCTGAATACTCATGTGGGCTCCCACATGTTCCACGATGATCTCATTGGATGAACCACGATGTCGAGGATTCAAGCAATCCCGCATACAATTCCCTTTGTCAATCGGTACGTTACTTGACCGAGATTCGATCGTCGGTATCCCAATACCTCGTCCAATCTCGTTACCGGCAAGTCACTTTACTCGTTCCGTAATGCATGATCCCGTGACCAACTACTTAGTCACATTGAGCTCATTATGATGATGCATTACCGAGAGGGCCAAGAGATACCTCTCCGTCATACGAAGTGACAAATCCCAGTCTCGATTCGCGCCAACCCAACAGACACTTTTGGAGATACCTGTAGTGCACCTTTATAGCCATCCAGTTACGTTGTGACGTTTGGTACACCCAAAGCATTCCTACGGTATCCGGGAGTTACACAATCTCATGGTCTAGGGAAATTATACTTGACATTAGAAAATCTTTAGCAAACAAACTACACGATTTTGTGCTATGCTTAGGATTGGGTCTTGTCCATCACATCATTCTCCTAATGATGTGATCCCGTTATCAATGACATCCAATGTCCATAGTCAGGAAACCATGACCATCTATTGATCAACGAGCTAGTCAACTAGAGGCTCCCTAGGGACATGTTGTGGTCTATGTATTCACACATGTATTACAGTTTCCGGTTAATACAATTATAGCATGAACAATAGGCAATTATCATGAACAAGGAATATAATAATAACCATTTTATTATTGCCTCTAGGGCTTTTCCAACACAACAAGCTTGCCTTTACATGCATGATCCCCGTGTTCCTCATCACAATCATATCAAACGTATTCTTCATTATCTTAAAGGTACTCTCGACCATGGTCTTCACATCAATTCTTCCTCTCCTACTACTTTGACAACATACTTCGATGCCGACTGTGCTGGTTGCCCAGACACTCGTCGATCCACGTCCGGATACTGTCTTTTTTCTTGGTAACAACTTGGTTTCTTGGTCTTCAAAGCGACAGGTTATAGTCTCAAGATCGTCTGCTGAAGCTGAGTACAGGGCGGTCGCACATACCGTTGCTGAAACGGTTTGGCTGCGTCAATTGCTCTTGGAGCTGCATCGCCCCGGTCCTCAAGCAACTATTGTTTATTGTGATAATATTTCGGCCATCTACATGTCCAGCAACCCTGTGCAACATCGCCGTACGAAGCACATTGAAATCGACATCCACTTCGTTCGAGAAAAGGTTCCTTTGGGGCAAGCCCGTGTTCTTCATGTTCCCATTACAGTACAATTTGCTGATATCTTCAGCAAGGCTCTCGGGACTGTGCCATTTATCGATATTCGTTTCAGTCTCAACGTTGTTGAACCCCAAGTTGAGACTGCGGGGGGATGTTAGATTATATGTTAAACTTGTAATACAAGTTGATCAAAGCGACTAGGTTTAGGAAACCTAGGCTAAGTCGGTTTGTGACTTAGGCCTTTATATATCTCTTGTACCCCCTTTATTATCAATACACAAGTTTCATTATAATCTTACAGCCTCATATATTAATTAAGGGAGAACATAGTTTGAAATGCACCTCACAACTGAAAAACAAAAGGTGTTACTCTCCCGGTATGATGGTGTCCAATTTTTTTTTGCCCCGGCGGTTACCCAGAGGATGGCATCACACTTGATGTTGTTGAGCAATATTGTTGGAGGCATTACTCTTTTGTCGAAACACCCAGGTGTTTCTTTCATTCCAAATGATCCATCCAATTAGCATGGTGAGGGAGGCCATGGCTTTTCGATTGGGGGTGCTCTTGCTTGATCTATTCACCCACCAATCCTTTATAGAGTTCTCAAGGTGCCAAGTAGATTTGTCAAGATCTTCAAGATCTAGCACAGATTCATAGGCGGAGGGTGAAACGACATTTGACGAAGAGGTGTAGCCCGGATTATTATTCTCCTTTGCATAGGGGACAAATATGACAATTTGACCATCCACAACGCGCCGGCCTATCACGTGCCCAGATTCTATCTTGTATTGCGAGCCAAGCGAAGAATTTCACCTTCGGCGGTGCCCAAGCCTTCCAAACTGTGTGATCCATAGGAGAGTAGAAGGTTCACAGAAATTGTGCGGAGTAAGCCGTTGCTACCAAGTATTGACCATTTGTGGCGTGCTTCCAAGTAATCTCATCTTCCGCGTGCTTCCTGGGCGTGAACTTTGAGATGGGTGAGCAAAGTTCAACAAATTAACGAATGTGGGTCATGGAGAAGTTGGCGGTCATGTGTGATTTTGTTGATCCAAGCTCCCTCCTTGAAGACTTGACATTTTCCTTGATTAAGAGAGAAGTCACAATCTCGCAGATAACCGTGCATCGACCAACTTCCTGACAGCGTTTCTCTAGCAAATTAACAGTGTGACATTTTCATTACTCCCTTAGTTTCAGAAAATAAGATGCATAAATTTCCATGAAAATCAAATGTACATGTATGTTTGATCAGGAATCTGGGATAAAAATACCAACGTCAACAGTACAAAATGAATAAAATATAAAAATGATACAAATATGGTACACTATTATTGACGTTGATGTTTTTTCCCCTAAAAACTTCGACAAACATGCGCAATTTTGACTTAAAAAAGCTAATAGCACAGCTTATATTGTGGAACGGAGGAAGTACTCAAAGAAAAACAACACTGTACCATTTTTCCTCTACAATAAAACAAAGTGTGCTGCTGCCAGCTCCCAATTTCCTACTAGTTCAAACCCTTTTTAGCCGTGTCAGAACCAACACGACGCACACACATGGGGACAGGGGCGATAGGATCTGAGTCGCCATGACTCTACGGAGTAGGCACATTCTATGGACAAGCACAAAGGCAGGAAGGAGGACAATGGGTTGCTGCAGCTACTCATATGCATGGGATGGCTACTCTCTCACCGTCACGCCAGATCGGTCACTCCATCACAAATGTCCACTAGCAAGCCGTGTACGTACGTACTCTACGTACAGCACTGTTCCACGCTTTCTTTCTGTTGCGCCCAGCCGGCCCCTGGCTGGCCTGCCTGCCTCCCCGAAAACAACAACCGGCCATTCAAATCCGCAAACCGGCAACGTCACACACCCCCACAAGCACACCACAATCACACAAAAACGTTGCTACACGGACGACATTCTGTGGACGAAATGTAGACGACGCTGCATATCTCACCATCCATGCGTCAGACCAAAGTACTGATAGCTGTTGGATTAGGCATCGTGCAAGTATCGTCCCAGCATATGTCGTCTATGAAGTAGTTTCGATCACACAATGTGCTATCATCATTCCATCTCATCTCATCTGGTCTCGCGACGTGCAGCTGTACTACTCACCCGCTACAGTCCAAGGCAGGGCTGAGAGAGAGAGGGACCAAAAGCCAAGCGGCGATGCAAAACAGAGGCGAGAAAAAGCAGAGGGGGCGGTACACGAGTACGAGTAAAAGCACCGGCGATAAAAGCGAAGCAGTTTTCTTTCCAGGGCCTTTTTTTCCCCAGCAGAGCAAAGCGGAGAAGAAGAAGCGGCCAAAACAAACGTGGTTTGGTTTGGAGTTGGCTGGAGACGGGGAAAAGACGGGATGGATGATTGCACCGCCGCAGATGAGATGAGATGAGATTTTCGAAAAGCTGGAATGGAAACCGGCGATTCCGCGTCTGCTTAGGGGGCGGCCCGAGAGGATTGGCGGATTACTGTTTGGGAGCATATTCCCGTTCCTTGTCTAGATTTCATGTGATGAGATGCCCCTCCGGAGTATAGTGCCGCCACGAGCTGCCCGTAAAATGGCCTTCTTGTTATTGAGATTCCCTGCATGCTAAAAGCAACCATGCATGCATGCATCATGACGATATGGCACCCTGGTGCAGTGGAAAACGAACCTTCCGCTAGAAGGATGGGTAATTAACCTTCCGCTAGAAGGAACCTCGCACGGAAGAAAACCATCTCTGGTCTCTCTATCCCCGCAAAAAAAAAAAATCTCTGGTCTCTCTATGTTTTTCCCTTCTCCCAACCAGGGACAATTAAATCATGGACGTATCATATCCCCACCCGGCGTCCATAATGCAGCAAAAAATCACCCAACCAGGGCATGGATTTTGCTTTGACACGGAGAGTGGATGACAAGGAGAGGGAGATCCCCCCCTTGCGTGCTCGAACAAGAGACGCATCCAACTCAGGCTGCAAGTGGACACGGGCCTCCCGCGGTGCCCACTTACAAGCCCACAAAAATGATGCTCGCGGTCACCCACGGAATTACGTCAAACTTATGTGGAATATGTGAGTTAGCCCACGGAAACCACGTCCTACCCGCATATCGTTCTCTGCCAGAAAACTAGTTGTCCGCGTCCCACGCACGCCGCCGCGCGATTCAGCGACCAGCAGGCAGCAGCCGAAGTGACGCTGCTAGCTCCGGCCCACATGTACTCTGCTGCCGCTTCCGCATTTCCTCCTGAGTTCCCTCCTCGTCGTCATCATCTCCTCCTCGCTCCCTCTGCCGATGGAGAAGAGTTTCGCCGGCGATGCCCTTGATCCCTACCTGCTGCGCCGACTGACGATGCCAGTGTTCGTGAACTTGTATTGCAGTTTTCGCTGCAACAGGGAGGCCAGCCCGTGTGCCCGCAGTAGTGCCAAATGATCGGCGGATGGCATGAGCATGGCGACGCATGCAGGGCAACTGTATGTGCACCGGCGGCCGCACGCCAGCGCACCGGCGTGCGCACGTCCGCGAACACAATGGCTTTATCCTGTGCTTGGCTGCGTGATTAAGTACTGATGGTAGTGCATGAATGGAGGCGTTGCCACGATGGCTGGTTTGGGATGCATGTTGGGTCCGTTTGATTCTAGCTACTTGGCTAAACATGGGCATGCTCATTGACGCTGTCAGCAAGGAGGAGCGCGTCATCGACAGATGGAGGCAACACTCCGGCAGCTCCTCGCCGGAGTTCGATGGTTCCGGGGACGTCGCTGCAGACGTGCTGGAAGCGTTGCGGGCGCTGCTTTCTATGCTCGACAATGCACCTGTTCAGACAGGGATAGGCATGCAGTAGTACAGTATTATCAAGAGGCGCAACGATGTATACTACTGCAATCTGAATTATGTGGGCGAATGCAACCGCGACTAAATCAGAGGTTATGTGGGGATCCCGCATAAGCCCACTTAAATTCGCGGGCTGATGCGGCATGATGCGGGTGTCCCGCGGAGCGTCCCACTTGCAGCCTGACATCCAACCAACACTTGTACTACTAGCATGGCACCGTGACAGCCAAACCCCCAACGAGCGAAGGAGGAGGCCGGGTATCATCGCCATCATCATCCGCTGTTTCATCCCTTTCACACTATAAATAGCTCCCCCCAATGGATTCGTTGCACATTCCCTCTCCTCTTCCCTTCTCTCTCTATCTCTCTCTCCACCTACGCAGCTACAACAAGACAAGCCACATCTACATGTAGTACGCCCTCACGCGCCACCACCACCACTAAACCAGAGAGAGGGGCAGACAGGAAGACAGAATTGGCCTGCCAAGAAAACAAAAGAGAGATCAAACCAAGAGGAGAATTGGCAAGAAACACACACACACACACACACACACACACACACACACACACAGAGAGAGAGAGAGAGAGAGCAAGGGAGGGAGGGAGGGAGGGAGAGATGGGGATGCGGGTGCCCGGGTGGGTCGGCGGCCTGGTGGAGGAGAGCTTCTTCGTGGGGTGCGAGGCGCACGAGAGCCGCAGGAAGAACGAGAAGAACATCTTCTGCCTCGCCTGCTGCACCAGCATCTGCCCGCACTGCGCCCCCGCGCACCGCCACCACCCACTCCTCCAGGTCCGACCCTAACCCGATTACTCTCACTCACTCTACTCACGGTTAATCTTTTCTACTTGGAGCCGTCTCGTTTCTTTGGTTGATTTCTTGCTGCATGCATGCTTTTTTGGGGTACAATTGTTCCGATTTAGTTCCCTCTTCTCCTCCCGATTCGCATGTTTCTTGCAAAGTTTCTGCCGCCGATCTGCTGCCTTTGTGAGTAGCAGGCTAGAAGAGATCATGAAAGGATCGGTGTTGCATGCCTGAGTTAGTCTATCTGGTTTGGGCTGGCTTAAATTAATGGATCAATTAGCACAAGTTAGCCGCTACTACCGCGACCAGACTAGATAGATAGGCCAAGAGGAGGTGTATCCATCCATCTATCTATCGCCCCATCCCAATTGCTTTTTGTTTTGTCCTGTGCTGTCTTTTCAAGAGCTGTTGTTTTCCCACTTAGATTTGGCTTAAGCCCGGACGGACGGACGGACGGACGCGTGATGCCCTATTGCTATTGGCCACCAAAATCTAGCTAGTTGTCTAGGATATAGGAGTATTATTGAAGCTTAGAACTCCCCTCTCGTGTTGGAATTCTATGCTAATCTCTCCTGTACTTGCTCGGGTCCTTGTCCATGTCGTCTTGCGAGTTCTTGGTCATATGGCCACTTTTTAGGGCCTTGAATTAGGATGGTGATTGCAACATGTATGTAACCATCACCTCACCTAATCTGCATAAAGCAACAGCCCCATAAATCGCAACTGCCTAGTTTAATTATGGCAGCTGCAGCCGGATGGATTCTCTGCGAAATAATTCTACTCTACTTGATTGCTTCGGTAAACTGACGGGGTAAAAATATAATACTAGTAGAATTTGTATTTCTTTTTTCAGTTTAAAAGTGGTAAAGATTGTCTTGCATGCAGTTTGCTTTGCTCCTCCTCTTGATCTCTTTTGCCCCGAGAGGAATTTTGTTGTCCTCTTCCTGCCGGTTCCCGACCCCTTTCTTTTCATCGCGACTAATTTGGCCAGTTTCTGCTAGCATGGGTAGAACTCTGATGTGATGGAACGGAACCAGGGTCGAAAATTTTGCGTGGATTTTTTTACCGCCCCCTTGGCCTTTCGCTGGAAATGGGTATAGTCCTACAATACATGGTGAATTTTCACCGCTGCATCCATGCTCCTGCACGTACTACTTTTTCCCCTCTGTTTGCTGGAAAGGGGCCTTTCCAAACTTGTGATTGTGTTCCCCTTTTCCACCTTACCAATATGAATAATTTACCCCAACGTCAGAGTCTCATTTTCCACCATCGCCGTGCAAGATTCGACGCAAAAGCGATGTTGATGGTGGTGGTAAAATTGCTCTTCTTCCAAGATGTTTTTTACCTTTCCGAGTGAACCGATCATTACTAGTAGCATCTTTTAAAGGGTGATTGGATTACCTCATGCTTCTAGGCGATTTGCCATTTAAAGGCCGGTTTATCCAAACCGTTTTGCCATGCATGGAAGCGTATCCCTGCCTGCCCTGCCGTGCTCTTGTGGTAGCGCTCTTCCGCATCTGCAAAGCAGGTGGGTGTGCATGGTAAGAAATGGGGCATCTTAGGATTGTTACCGCCGGGGCAAACAAGATTTACTACCATATGTGCGCCGTGGTAAATGGGCTCCTTGTCTTTTTACCAAACAAGGCCACAATGCTGTTCCTCCCTGCGATGGGGGGGCCTCCCTTGATACTGTTCATTCAAGGCACAGTGAAGTGCAAGCCACCAAAAAGGCCTCCTTCCTTCCCCTCATCTTTTACCATTCACCACCAACCCCTCCAGGTTCGTTTTTTACCATCGTGCCCTCTAGCCCTGCCACTGATTTGGCCATACCCTGTGGTAGATGTTGTGCCCAGTAGGGGTAGTTGGTCATTGCACGCTCTGGGCTTGGGTATGGGTATGGGGGCCTCCTTGCAACCACACGGTCAAAGCGTAGTCGTCCTCCATTGATGTGTTGCCCAATGGAGGAGCATCGGCATCAGTACCGACCTTATTGCTAGTAGTATAGTAGTAACTGTTTTTAATCCCGGAACTACCCTTCTCTGGCTAATCACCCGTACTCCTACTACTGCTTGCACGAATCTTAAAGCATAATAGGGCTGTTCTTCTGACCCAGTGTTTTTTCTCGTTTTTGTTGCATGCATGTAATCAGGTGCGGCGATACGTGTACAATGACGTCGTCCGCCTGGGTGACCTCGAGAAGCTCATCGACTGCTCCTATGTCCAGGTGATTAACATAATCACGCACTACATTTGTGTCATACTACGTACTAATTTACTTGAGCTAATGCACCAATAGCGGTGTAGTGCTTGGCTTGACGATGCTTCATACTGTACTAATTTAACTATATGCATGTGTGACTTAGCCCTACACGATCAACAGCGCGAAGGTTATCTTCCTGAAGCCGAGGCCTCAGTCCAGGCCATTCAAGGGCTCGGGCAACGTCTGCCTCACGTGTGACAGGATCCTTCAGGAGCCCTTCCACTTCTGCTGCCTCTCATGCAAGGTGATTAATCAACTAGAAGTACTTAAGCCGCACTAATCGCTTCCTAATTGTCCTGTCCGAGATGAAAAAAAATCTTTAGTAGAACTCCATGATGAATCATCTAAGCGTGTGTGTGTGTGTGTGTTTGTGCAGGTGGATCATGTGGTAGAGCAGGGAGGGGACCTGTCCAACATCCTGCTGTATCGCGCCGGCGACGAGCTCCCTTTCCCGCGCTTCGAGAACCTCCACGTGGGCGACGCCGACTCTGGGCAGGTCACCCCGAACTCGATCCTCGAGAACTCGCTGCACCACCGCAACGGGTACGGCGGCGGCGGCGGCGGGTCCAGCGACAATGCCGGCAACGGCAATGGCCATGGCGGCGGCGAGCCGGCGGTGGTGAAGAGGAAGAAAGGGGGAGGGTTCTTCCCCAAGATGGTGCTCTCACTGGGCAACAGGAGGAAGGGTGCACCCCACCGATCCCCCCTAGCCTGAGAATTCCCTCGTTTGCAAGCCCCACCCCACCCCAACCCAAACCCCCCTATATATGCGTCATCATGCTGTTAATTAGTTACCGTAGCTAGCCAGTGTTAGTCCCCTATTGGTGGTCGTAGCTGGAGCATTATATTAGTAGCGGTGTGTGTGCTACAGTCCTATGGTTAGCCTAGCCATGTAGAGAGGGAGAGAGAGAGTGTGTGTGTGTGTGTCTGGTTGGTTTGGGAGGGGCCTGATGGCATGGAGGGCCACTTGTAGGAGCCGTAGCTAGGCGAGAAAGTGTTTTGGTGAGAAAGAGAAGAGAAGAGAAGAAGAGAGAAGGATGGATGGGGAAAGCGGTTCCCCTGTTACATGGCCTAGGTAGGCACGGGTCCTTGTGCGGGGCCCACAATGCATGCAGGAGGGCAGGCATGCAGGCTCCCCACAAGGGTGGCTACCAATTTTGTATTACGATGTAACAGGGGCGTCCGCACCCCCTAACTATATGTATACACCCCCCATATATATGTGTGAATTGTTGATGTTTTTGTACATTCATTGTGTTGTGCTTCCCCCACAGTATGTCTCGAGCTAGTGCCTTATTTGAATTACAAACAGATGGTCTTGGCTTGTTGAGTTTGAGAGCTGTTTGTTGCTGGTATGGTGTGCTATCATGCATGGTATGGTATGCATGCATGCACGGCTATTTATCGCAGGACTGTTGGTTGCTTTATTTCGGGCGGCATGTGATGCACACACCCTCCAGCTCCAGTCCAAACTCTTCAGTTAAGGTACTAGCGGGAAATGAGTGTCCTGCGGAATTGTGTTTGATTTGTTTCTACTGTCATTGTGCTTTGCTTGCCACTTTAAAGAGAGCGAGCGAGGGAGAGAGAGAGAGAGTTGGCCCCGTCTAGTCCCATGTCGCCTACTCCTATCAGCCCTGCCTTGTCGCGACTAGCTCCGTCTAGGTCGGCCACACGCGCTGTTTGGTTGGTTACATACATTAGCAAAAGAAATACGTACATGTTTGCCATCCCAAAGAAAATGAAATTTGGCAAGCTGGGCTATGCAGGGAGCCATCAGCCGGCAACTCCCCACGTATTCCGAGGCGATCCAAACACACCATCGGGGAACGCGGGCCCTGTCGGCGCGATCCACAGGATCACAGCCAAAACACCGGACAAAATCTCATAAATTATTGGCCGAGGGACACATAACCACCTATTGACTCTTGTCGCTGGCTGCTGTTCGCCGCGGAAAATCGATCTATCTCACTTTGCTATGCCTCCGTGGCAAAATTTCGTGTTTTTGACCCTTTTTCATACAAATTCAGGATCTAACCCCAATTTTTTTGGGATTTGACCCTTTTCCTTACCGCCAGGACCTCTGGCGGTAGGGTAATACAGCCTAACGCCGGGGTCCCTGACGGCAGTTATTTCATGAGACTCCTCCCCCCTACGCCGGCAGTTTCCCATTCTTTCTCCCCCAAGTCGCCCCTCTCTCCCTCTCTCATCTCCTCCACTCTCCCCCTCGGATCTTCACCGGTTCTTCGCCGTTTTGGCGGATCGAGATGGCCCCGAAGAGAGAAACGTAAGCTCCTCCGATCCCTCCAATTAGTTTTTGCAAACTTGCTTCCGATTCGACGCATTTTTTGCTTGAAATCCCTCATTTTTTTTGAACTTAGATTGGATTTTTTTCCACCTAAGATGGTTTTTGCGTGATTGTAGTTCTAGTTCTTAGTTCTTTACTAAGTAGTGGTAATGAATATGAACTCTAATCAATAGTTCATATGTTAGTGTGAAGATGAACCCTAGTTCATAATTCTTTTCGTTAAAAAAATTATGATGTAATGCATCCGGGAGGAATTGATTGTAGTTTGATGATGCATGTTGATATGATGATATGAAGATGTTGGAGGATTTTTTTTGTTTACAAATATGATGATATGATGCATGTTGGAGGATTTTTTTTTTGTTTAAAAATATGATGATATGATGCATGTTGGAGTAATGATGCATGTTGATATGATTATATGAAGATGTTGCTTGGAGATAATACATTGAAGATGATTGTTGGAGGATTTTTTTTGTTTAAAAATATGATGATATGATGCATGTTGAGTAATGATGCATGTTGATATGATGATATGAAGATGTTTGGAGATAATACATTGAAGATGATTGTTGGAGGATTTTTTTTTTTGTGATATGATGCATGTTGGAGGATTTTTTTATATGAGTAATGTTGATATGATTTGATCCATCATGTGTAGTAGATGTTGTTGGAGGATTTTTTTTGTGATATGATGCATGGTAATATGATTTTGATATGACGCATGTTTATCTATGCTTATGCTTATGATGTTTTTGTTTATGAAATTTTATTAAGGCGGCCACCTCTTGCGAACAACATCGGCCCACGGTACTCCATACTTGACTACGCATTCGACAAGGGTCATCGTGCCCGTTTCATAGAGAACGGAGAGGTAAGTAATATGAATGAAATATTAATCAAAGTTTTCGGATTGATGAAAATAATTTCCTAACTTTTGGCGTTCACTTTTTGACAGATGCTCCAGCCACTGCGCATGAGGGGTCACGGGGTTCATGGGCATATGGACTATGACGAGCGCTACGCGCCGTTCTTTAAGAGAGCCCGGCTATTGGGTTTCGTGTTGCAGTTCAAGCGTCAGCCGCCGACGCTTGTCCACGCTGCTCTCACAACTCTGATTGACCGGTGGTGACCGGAGACCCATTCTTTCCATCTCCCATGCGGGGAGATGACGGTGACCCTCAAGGATTGGTCGATGATTACTGCCATGCCGCTCAAGGGTCATGCACTGACCGGGCGACTGGAGAGGACCAACTGGAAGGAGAGGGTTACCACTCTCATCGGCGGCTGCCCCGAGGCTAAGGGTAACCGTACATCCAGTGTGTCGTTGTCCTGGCTCTCGGAGCACCGGAAGACATGCCCCAAAGACGCCGATGAGACGACTATGGAGTGGTACGCGAGGGCCTACTTGTGGTATCTTCTCACGGAGGTCGTATTTCCAGACGCATCCGGGAACTCTACCAACTGGTCCTATCTATTCCTCCTAGCCAACTGGGATGGAGGGTACAGTTGGGGGACCGCATCTCTCGCCTATCTATACCGTTTAGTAAGTGAGTATCTAATTGCCTACCTACGAAAGTATGTCCATGACATTTTGTTATATCTGATCCTCATTTGATTTTTTGCAGCTTGACGACGCAACGCAGAGGACGGGAGACAAGTCCAATATGGGTGGCTTTGTCTGGGCCTTCTCCATTTGGATGTGGGAGCGGCTGCCGGTGGGGCGTCCTGAGAAGCTGCCAAGACGCCCATGGGGTGCCTATAGCGAAGACGGCGACGAGGCTCGACACCCCACCGTAGCTTACGAGTGGGATGTTTTCAAACTCTACATGGGCCTAAACAAGACTTCGTACAAGACCTACACCAACGAGTTGGACGCTTTGACACATTGGCAGGAATATGAACTTGCTAAACACATTTCTCTTTGATTCCACTTTTGACCGAGAGTGGCAACTTACCACCGTATATGTAATAGGTAAACTGGTGGTCGTATCATGACCGAGAGTGGGACTTTGATCTGAACATGGTGTGCGATGAGGACCGTGGTCTCTGGCGGTGCATCGTGCCCATGATCTGTGTGTACGCCGTCGAGTGGCACTTGCCACAACGTGTGGCCACGCAGTTTGGGATTTTTCAACATACCCCACCGGGCCAGCCCACCGATACCGGCGGCCACGCGCTCCACTTGTGAGTGCCTGCACTTGTTCTTCGTGCCCATGAATTCATTGCGTTCGGCTTTGTTATGATGTTTCTTGTTGCTAATGCCTTGCAGGATGAGCCGGCAGAAGAATCAGTCAATCACAGACTGGGGAGAGCATCATAAAAATCATGTGACGGAGTGGAACCGACGGAGGTACCAGAAAGACGGGGAGAGGAGGGTGACTGTGGCACCCCGGCCCAGAGAAACCGGAACGCCCCATATTCCAGCCTAGAGATCGAGGAGAAGTCTCTGGAATACGGCACTGCTTGACATAGAACAAATCAGATCTTATTACAAGAATAAATACAAAGGTCTGATGTTACAAAGGTTCACATCAACACGGCGACACTATGCCTGCGATACTACACTTGCTCTATGCTAGCAGCAGAACAACTCGAAGCAGCGGAACAACGACGAAGGTGGTGAACTCCACTCTGCAGGGACTCTGGCTGGGACACGATCTAGCTCGCACGAACGGAAACCACGATAAGCAATCAAGCAATCACGGCATCACCTGCAATCTGGCATGACACACCAGGCCAGTACATTGAATGTACTTGCAAGCTCACAACAACCAAAAACATCAAGGCAAGACAACAACATAGCATTAAGCAGGTTAATTAAATTAACAGCTACCATGATACAACATCAACTACTAAGCATGATATGAAACTACTACAGTATTGATAAATCACCATCTCAGATCTCCATAACCATATCTCTCTTGGCTAACCGGCCAACCAATATACCATCTCGATCACCTCGGGATCAAAACCAAATGGTGATCATTCACGGATCACAAACGGACCAACCTCGTGGTCTTGGATCGGTTACCTTGTAACCAAACGGTGATCTTTCCGGCGATCACAACCATGACCAACACTTGGTCTCAAACGGTGATCTTTCTGGCGATCACTACCATGACCAACACTTGGTCTCAACATCATCAACATCCTGCCAATATGTACTGCTCAAAATATCAACATATAAATCACCTATAAGTCATTCCGTCATGTGAGTGTTGATCGAACGGTGTGACCTAGTACGAACCCATGCCCATGCCCATGACCGAGGACTCGGCTATCGATAGTTTACACAAACACACTCTACAGAGGTAGCGCACTGTACCCACACCACGGAACCCAGGGCCTCGCACTCCCATTCGGGTGGACCAACGGCGTTCTGACAAAACCGATCTACTGTCATGACACTCTCCCGGCCACTCCGACTCACTCCCCACTGGGCTAGTTGTGACGCCCCCGATTTAATCGTACACTAATCATGCACGCAAACGTGTACGATCAAGATCAGGGACTCACGGGAAGATATCACAACACAACTCTAAAAGTAAAATAAGTCATACAAGCATCATAATACAAGCCAGGGGCCTCGAGGGCTCGAATACAAGTGCTCGATCATAGACGAAGTCAGCGGAAGCAACAATATCCGAGTACGACATAAGTTAAACAAGTTGCCATAAGATGGCTAGCACAAACGGGATACAAATCGAAGAGGCGCAGCCTCCGCTCGATCCTCCTAGACTACTCCAGTCGGTCGCCGCCGCACTGCACGTAGTAGTAGGCACCTCCGATGTAGTAGTAGTCGCCGCCGACGGTGGCGTCGCCTCTGGCTCCAACATCTGGTTGCGACAACCGTAAAGAAAGGAAAGGGGAAAAGGGGAGAAAGCAACCGTGAGTACTCATCCAAAGTACTACGCAAGCAAGGAGCTACACTACATATGCATGGGTATATGTGTAAAAGGCCATATCAAGGACCGAATGCAGAATGCCGTAATAAGAGGGGATAGCTAATCTTGTCGAAGACTACGCTCGCAGCCTCCGTCTTGCAGCATGTAGAAGAGAGTAGATTGAAGTCCTCCAAGTAGCATCTCCAAGTAGCGCCTCCAAGTAGCATCTCCAAGAGCATCGCATAGCATAATCCTACCCGCGATCCTCTCCTCGTCAGCCTGTTAGGGAGCGATCACCGGGTTGTATCCGCACTTGGAAGGGTGTGTTTTATTAAGTATCCGGTTCTAGTTGTCATAAGGTCAAGGTACAACTCCGGTCGCCCTTTACCGAGGGACACGGCTATTCAATAGATTAACTTCCTGCAGGGTGCACCACATAACCCAACACGCTTGATCCCATTTGGTCGGACACACTTTCTCGGTCATGCCCGCCTCGAAGATCAACACGCCGCAGCCCCACCTAGGCACAACAGAGGTCAAGACGCCGGTCTAAACCTAAGCGCGCAGGGTCCAGGCCCATCGCCTCGAAAGCACACCAAGACGCTATAACGCGCCGGAAGCGTAATCCAGCCCCTTAATACAAGTGCAAAGCTTACGTTCCAATCCAAAGACGCGCCGCTTCGATTCTGTCGACGCCAAGAAGGCTTCGCCGATACCACGACGCGGGATACCCATAACTACTCCCACGTAGATGGTTAGTGCGATAGACCAAATGGCGGACTTAGATCAAATACCAAGATCTCGTTAAGCGTGTTATTATGAAGCAACCATGACGCCGACAGGCCAGGCCCACCTCTCGCCTAGGTGGTCTCAACCTGCCTGCCGCTCCGCCACAAAGATCCACACAGAGGCCGTCGGGAGAAAGGTCCTTTCAATTTCAACAAGTGAATCGCCGCGGGTACTCTTCGAGCGGACCCGACTTTAGTCACCATCTGTAGTATGTATGTATGTATATTATATACCCGTGATCACCTCCCGAGTGATCACGCCCAATAGTATAGCAAGGCGCATCGACAAGAATGTAGGGCCAATGATGATAAACTAGCATCCTATACTAAGCATTTAGGATTGCGGTAAGGTATCAACAGATGTAGCAACAATGTCGCTATGCATCGTAATAGGATCAACGAAAGCAAGAACATGCTACACTACTCTAATGCAAGCAGTATAGAGGAGAATAGGCGATATCTGGTGATCAAGGGGGGCTTGCCTGGTTGCTCTGGCAAGAAGGAGGGGTCGTCAACTCCGTAGTCGAACGGGGCGGCAGCAGCGTCGGTCTCGTAGTCTACCGGAGAGAAGAGGGGGAGAAACAGTAAATACATAGCAAGCAAGTGCATAACAGGACAACAAGCAGAGCTAGACGTGTTCTAACGCGGTATGAGGTGATACCGGTGAAGGGGGGAAACATCCGAGAAAGTATCCCCGGTGTTCCGTGTTTTCGGACAGATGAACCGGAGGTGAAATGTTGCAGGTTTGCTATGCTAGGGACGTGTGGTGGATGAACGGGCTGCGTATTTGGATTCGGCTCGCCGTTCTGAGCAACTTTCATGTACAAAGTTTTTCCATCCAAGCTACGGTTTATTTTATATTAATTTTTAAAAGATTTAATCATTTCTAGAATTAACTAAATAAGAAAATGTAATTATGACGTCAGCATGATGTAAGGGTGATGTCAGCGGTCAGCTTTGACCGTTGACTAGTCAAGTTGACGGGGGGTCCCACATGTAATAGTCCGTTTAGTTAGCAGGCTAGTTAACAGAGTTAATTAGTTTACCTAATGATTAGGTTAGTCTAAACAGAATTAATTAAGTTAAGTTAATTGGTTGATTAATTAATTAATATTTTATTTATTTATTTATGCTTGAAGATATCTTTTTTTATTTAAAACATTCTGGGGCGTGGGCCCCTCGTGTCATGGGCTCAAGGCCTTAGCAGGCGCATGGGTGGTGGTTAACGGGGTGGCGCCCGAACGAGGGGGCGGACCGGGCCCCAGAGGGGGGTACGGGCGCCATAGCGCGGACGACCACGGTGGGGCTCGCCGGCCGGCCGCCTCCGGCGAAGGAAGCCGGGCGAGGAGGGTGCGGTTATGGGCGAATGGGCACGGCGCGGGCGCCGCCGGATCTGGGCTGGTAGGGCGCAAGCGGCGGGCGGCCGACGTCGGTGACGGCCGGTGACGACGGGAGGAGGCGGAGTGGGTGGCACGAGGCGAGGTGGCCTCGCGGGCACTAGCGCACGGCAGCAGAGGCCGGTGCGGTGCAGCCCAAAGGCGAGGCATCGTGGAGAGCAGGAGTGGGGAGCGGGCGCTGCTAAGATGAAGGCAGCGACGATGGCACGGACACGACGGGACAGACGGGGCGCGGCGAGCTGGAGGTTGGGTGTGCCCGGCGAAGCGGCGGCGAGGGAAGGGAGGAGGAGGTCGAGGCTCACGGGAGTTTGCGTGGCACGGCATCGGGGTTGAGGAGGAGACGGAGACGGCGGCGTCGGCGGCGGGGAGGCGATCCGGCGATGGCGTGGCGGCACCAAGACGGCGGGTGGCGACGCAGTACTTCCGGCCCGATCCAGCAGCCTGGGAGTCGGCGAGGCGGCGGAGGTCCACGGCACGTGGTGGTGGCGAAGTCGTGGGCGATGGCACACGGCGGCGATGGTCGATGCCCCAGATCTGGATCGGGGCGAGGAGGGGTGAGGGAAAACGTGGGGGAGTGGGGGTTACTGTTAGGGTTTGGGGTATGGGGTTAGGCCATATAGGCGAAGCAGTAGCGAGTGGGCGGCCGGCCTAGTGGCTGGATGGCAGTTGGGCCATTCACCCCAGGAGAGAGGGTCTTTTCTTCTTTCTTTTAATTTTGTTTTATTTGAAGTTTCTTTTATTTTTAGTTTTACAAAATTACCACTAGTGCCCAAATTTGTATTTATCAACAAACTCTGCAAGATTAATTCTTAACCCATAATAAAATAGTTTTAGCATTTTATAAATTCGATAGGCATTTGTTTAATTGCTTCCACTCTTGCTTTTAATCGTTTTAGAGCCTTTAAACATTTTATCAAAGTTTGGTTTCTCCACCATAATTACTTACGATTTATTTGACACAACCCGAACATTTTAGTTTTGATATTTGAAAATTTTACTATTTGCCTATATTATAAATTTTAATTTGAATCGTTTTTGAACTAACTCGAGTTTATCAACAGTAACTGAGGTGACGTGGCACCATTAGCAGAGGTTTACTGTAGCTTGATTATCCGGGCATCACACTAGTCCTAGGTGGCCCCGTGTCTACCAAAGACACCAACGGCCACCGTCGTGGCCAAAACAATAAACCATCCCAAACAGGGACATGTGCAAATAACAACAACAACGGGCACACAAGGCTTATGTCCGCCTACCTGATCAGGGTAGCGCGCGCCCATAACCTTCCCTCGTTGGAGGCACCGGTGAAAGACACGGCAATAGCATCGCAGTAGGTCCTTCCCATAAAGGCAAATGTGGTTGCACTGGAGAAAGTCCGGTTCGGTGGCACCTGACCAACTTAATGACGGATTTTATCCCCAAAAATAGAATTGTGATAACTGATACTCCGATATCAACTATCAAACTATAATCCAAGTCATAGAAATATCAAACAAATAATCTGAGCATAATATCCTCATATCAAAATACTCCAAAGATAGCATAATATTTCTATCATGATGAATCTGAAAACAATAACTCTACTACTCCAATAACCAGAACAAAGCTATCCAGCTAAGATCCACACGTAAGCATCATCTCTGAAATTAATACTCCAAGCAACAGAACATCGACTAGCATCATGAAAATAATCATACTAACCACTAATAATCCAAAGGTAGCATGACATCCAAAGTAATACTCCAAAATATACTAACAGATATTAACCATAATATCAACCACTAATGCTCCAATGGCAACATGATTACTCATCAGCTGCAAACTTAACTCCTAGTAATCCAAACAATAGCATGGCATCAACAAGATCAAAATAATACTCCGAAAAAATGCCATGCACAGATCACAAGTAGCTAAAACAATATTTTAAACAAGTTAAAATAAGTTAAACTGTGTCACTGCATTATAGTGATGCAAATGGAGGGTGTGGCTTGCCTGGGGTGGAAGAAATCACAGGAAGAAAGTGTGAGAAACTCGCGGAACGAATCGCCGGAAAACGTTCTCTCTCGGAGGGGACTGAATAAGGGCAAGGGCATAAAGGTCATTTCCAGAATATTAACACATGGTGAAAATGGTTCCATCAGAACGGGCTCGACGAAATGAAGAAGTGGGCTTTGGAATCACCTGATTTGGAGCTACTGGTAAAAAGATATAGCTGTTTTTCTGCCAGGGACCTATTTGTAATAAAAATCATCACAAACAGGCCCTTAACAGAAGATTAGAACGTGCACTCTAGGAAATACACTTTCGGTGGATGAAAGCATACATGGCAAAAGCCGTGTCCACTTATCCACACCAGCAGGGGCGGGGCCTATGCGTGTGTGGCTGACGCGCGGGGCCTGAGGCCAGCTGGCAGGAGGGGGCGTCGTCTCCTTCTTCTCCTCGCGCTCGCCCGATGGAACAAAGCAGGAGCTCGTCGCCGGCGATCGTCCCGGCTCTCTGGACCATCCCCATCGACGCTCTGCACACCGGCGAGTTCAGGGATCACGGAGAGGTAGATGACGCCGGGGAGCAGAGGAAGAATCCGAGCACCATTAAAACATGTCAGGGCACTGTGCTCCCGTGGGTGTTCGGAGGCGAGAGTCGGTGAGTGTCGGTGAGGAAACGTACGGAGGGGGAGAGGGGTCCAGGGGAATGACGACAACGCGGGCCAGCTGCTGGACACGCTCACTCGTGCGAAGGCGATGAGAGGAGGAGGGGGTCCAGCACAAACAGCCACTAGACGCGACCACTGCACACATAGCACATGCACAGGCACGCCATTGTCGTGGTGACTGCATGCATTGGCATGTAGCAGGGGAGATGGGCTGGAACTTGTTGTCTACGGGTAAGTTCATCCAGGGGAGGTCTCAACTACGGTGGTAGTTTGGTTAAAAGCGCTCTGGTTAAATGGTAATCAACTTCTGAATTTTACTGCAGTAAACTTGAACGAGAACTGCTGATCAACAGGAAAGGAACTGGAGCCAGATAGTTTATCTGTGAGGTTTAGGGTAAGAAGGACTTTCATCCTGGTAACTTTGAGGAGAAATGGACCAAGAATTAATATAGTTGCTTCATAACTGCATTTTTGGTCTAGAAATGAAGATCATAATGATGCTCTCACATAGAGTAGCAACTTGGGCTAAGATTGGGCAAAGCTTGATTATTTGGACATATGAAGACGCTGTAAAAAGCTCATGCCAAATGGACAAGTCAAAATGGCACTTGCTTCACAAACGTCCTTTCTGTCCAGAAACTTGAAATAATTTTGGAGGTCAAATGGCTCATAGAAATGATGCAAAATTGGGTGGAGAGATGTTTTATGGGTATAAGAATGATTTGGTATTTTATCAGGATTTTTGAAGCAATATAAAATACACTTGCTTCACAACCTGAAAATATTGCCAGAATCAAAGATTTGCTCCTGTGCTCACATAGATGATTGGATGGGGCTGCAAATGGGCGGAGGGGGTTTAATATGAGAACATTAAGGAGGGTGCAAAATCTCAAATCATTTGGATACTCCTAGCTAGTACTTCCTTCACAAAGCCTTCTGTCTGACAGAAACTTTGAAAATTCACTGAGGAAGACTGGCTAGGCAAATAAAGTTGAACTTGTGCATGGGGCAATTATTTGGACATATAATCATGCCCAAAAAGGTATAAATGATACTTCCTTCACAAAGTGCCATTCAGGGCAGAATAGAAAAAGAAATATTAGGGAATTATTTTTGAACTGGCCAAGGAAATGTTTGCGCATATTTGAGCTATATATGACCCAAAGGAATTATGAGAATTATTTGGGGATTTTTGGATGGACAGAAATATAGGTTGCTTCACAACCTAGGGCAGATAGGGTTATTCCTTTAATGAAAAAGGAATTTTCCCTAGAAAAAGAGTTTAGGGTTTGGTCAAGAAGTGAAGTGACATGATCTTGGCAAGGTTTTGAGAATGATGAACCACTTGGGAGGGGAAATGAGGATGATTTCCCAGGTGGCAAGGCCACGGAACCACTCCAAAAAGAAAAATAGAGCAAAAACAAAATAAACCAAAAGAAAAAGAAAAGGGCCAAAAACCAGGCTGTTACAAACCTTCCCCCCTTAAAGAAATCTCGTCCTCGAGATTTGGTTGCTCAGATTTGGTTTCCTTTATTTATTGTTCCCACAAGAATTTTAGATGATCAACTTACCTTGCTCTAGGGTGGTTTGCTTCACCTTTCCACAAATTCTGACGGGTTTTTGCTCACATTCCAAATCCTTTTGCTGACGCAAAATTTCTCATATCTGCGGTGATATCCAATGGACCCGAGCATAATTTTTTTTGTGTGGTCATGAAAACCTTTTTACTTCTGCCATGGGGTTGCTTCAAATAAATGCATGTCTTCTGGGTTCCATAAATGCTGAGAATCATGGCCATCTTCTGACGGGATCTGACTGCTCATAGGTGGCACTGATTTATCTTGATTTATTTTCTTTGGCTCGAGCATGAGATATGTACCAAAGATTTGACTAACTTCTGTCGTGAGCAATATAATGGTGCATGGAGTTATAGCTGTGTCATACCTCAATTATTTACATCTTGAGATTGGCCCAACAGGGGGCTGACGGACAAATGCTTTTCCTGACAAATTGACCATGTACTAGATTTCGTCGGTGAGTATACCGGGTCTGAGCTGATTGTTCGGCTTTTGATTCTTCTCATGAGGTTGATATACCCATATGTGGTAATAGGCTGTGATATGCTTTAATACTTCCGTTGAGGTCAGACTGCTGAGGTTGCAACGGAATCTTGGATCGGACAGAACAGACTTGGATATTCCACACTAACCATGTCAAGTGGGTCACCGGGATATGAAAAATCCTTGAAAATAGAGTAGGCCGCTGAGAGTATGCCATTGTGGATCCATATGGAATTATGGCCTCCAACTGATTTGGGTATCCGGACCCTGATGGTCGTGCAAAAATCATCATACCCTTGCTGTCAGTCTCATCCTTTTTACGGTCATGATTTTCTTTGTCAGGATACCTTACCGAAATAACTTGGTCACACTTGTCCTTGATTCTTCGTATGACCATGGATGTGATTAGTGCCATATTTTTGGCATTATTCCTTGTGCTTGTTTTCTGACCTAGGTCCGCACATATATCACATATACCCGGGGTTTGTAGCTGTACGGAGCTCATTGCTGAGGCCAATCATACAATAACGTGACAAGATTTTATAATATCTCCTTGTCAGTTGCGGGAATAATGACCTTGATGACCATTGTAAGACTGTGGATTCTGTGATGTCATCTCCAGATCTTGTCGATCCTTGTAATTCATGATATGTATTTCTACTCATCTTTATTTTCCTTTGCCTGGCTCGCGAGGTTGTGGGATACTTACTTTGCTTAGGTATATCTGTTGAATCTTTGTCGCATCTCGTATGAGTTACTGATATGACTGGGGATGCATGCTCACCATATATCAGAAGGATATGCCACCGAACACTCGATCCTTGCGATAGGCATATGTTTTGTCTGAATTTTACCTGTGACAAAATTATTGCAAGTCTGGTCCTTGAACTGGACTGCCATACGTTTGCAACTCATCATATAATCTCTAAGGATGGTGCAATATTGTGGTACTAACGCAGACTAAATGGCTTACGAGAGAAACCATCCAAGTAGCTTGCTGAGGAAGACTTGTTAACTTCTGCTCAAATCTTTTGTTTGGGTATCGTGCAGAAGAAGGCTCTATAGCTTACACACGAAGCTTGGTCTGATTATTGTGCTGGAGAAGCCTGAGTTCCGTACTTGAGAAGCTTCTCCTCGGGTTTGCTTATTGAGAAAAAATCATTTCTGTCTTTCAGAAGCTTTTACCGAGGTATCTTGCTGAGAAAGACAGGGTATCATGGGTCGGAAATTGTTCACATATCATGCTGAGGAAAATTGAGGAGCCTTGCATCATAAATTTCTTCCGATAGTGTGTGGAAGAATAATGGATTTCTTATATCCAAAACTTCATACTGATATGCAAACTAAAATCCATACAGACACCCATAATATTCTGAGGTTGATTATTTGCATGAGAAAAATGGTGGACTATCTTCCTTGAGCATATCACATTCTGGATTTATTTCGGATGATAACATATTTCAAGCATCATGCATTGTTGAGCCAAAACTTTGTATATGACCCATACCTCTGTCTGAAAATATACCGTTGGTCTTGCAACTGACTTGTCTTTCTGCTGGCTGGATCATAACTGCTGTGAGGATTTTGCACTGACATAGACACGATGCTGATAGTCAATCCAATACACCATTGGTATTCTGAGCAGATATTAATGCTATAATGCAGTTGACTGGGTAGACCAGAATGTTTAGCTGAGCTTCTTCCAAATATTTGAAATCCTTATTACTTCTTCGAGTCCGGTGTTGGTGGATGAGCAACTCTTTATAGGGAAAAAATAATGTAACACTGGGGCCCAAAAAGAAAGAAGCAAAAGAAAACTCAACTAAACAAAAGCACACAACAACAATCAATTCACACACAATCACTGTCACATATTACTGCTAGTCACACAATATGCATGCCTACTTAAGCACACAAATCTCGCGGGATCTCCGGTTCTACGATCTAGCATGCTGTGACGATGTGCACGAGGATGAATAAATGTGTGGAAGAGTTGGTGTATACAATGCTAGACCAAGTGCTAGTTTAGCCAGGTGGCAACCTGAACAAGCTCGGAGGTGAGGACGTACTCGGTAATCATGTAGTGGTACACAAAGGTCGCAACCACATTATTATCAAGCGGACGGAAAAAGATCCGTACTCGTCCAAGAAATAGGATTGCGGAGAAAAACTGAGGCTGCTGACATTGCCCTTTCTTGATAACTAAGATCATTAAGGATTGCCAACACGACAAAATAAAAGAACAATCCGGGATAGAAGCATTTCTATCACCGAAATGATAGACGAGACTGAAAGAAAGACATCGGCACGATACCTGAGCACCATTTTTGCAAACAGTGTCGGGATCACTTGGCATCACTCTGCTGGGACAGAAATGACACCAAACACCGAAAAAAGGAACTTGGAGAAATGCAAAGGTTGAGCTGTAGTGGATCCGAACCGATGCCATCTACACTCACCAGATAAACCGTTAGAAAATATGCATGCTATGCAACAAACAAATGCGGCAACCAAATGCAATCATCAAGCCAGACTCTATACTATCGATTTCTACCAGTTTCTACTACTCGCGCTAACTAGGGCGTCCTACAGCCAGACCTGCTCTGATAGCAAGCCTGTGGCACCCTGGCTCAGAGAAACCGGAACGCCCCATATTCCATCCCAGAGATCGAGTAGAAGTCTCTGGAATACGACACTGCTTGACGTAGAACAAATCAGCTCTTATTACAAGAATATATACAAAGGTGAAAGGATCGATATAGTTGACTAGGGGGGGGTGAATAGGCAACTAACAATTTTTAGCTTTTATTTACCAAATAAACTTTGCATCAAAGTAGGTTGTCTAGATATGCAACTAGGTGAGCAACCTATATGATGCAACAACAAGTACACAAGCAAGCAAAGGATACAACACAAATAAGCTTGAACAAATAAAGGCACGAGATAACCAAGAGTGGAGCCGGTGAAGACGAGGATGTGTTACCGGAGTTCCTTCCTTTTGAGGGGAAGTATGTCTCCGTTAGAGCGGCGTGGAGGCACAATGCTCCCCAAGAAGCCACTAGGGCCACCGTATTCTCCTCACGCCCTCACACAATGCGAGATGCCGTGATTCCACTATTGGTGCCCTTGAAGGCGGCGACCGAACCTTTACAAACAAGGTTGTGGCAATTTCCACAACTTAATTGGAGGCTCCTAACGACACCACGAAGCTTCACCACAATGGACTATGGCTCAAGATGACCTCAACCGCCTAGGGTGCTCAAACACCAGAGTAACAAGATCCACTAGGGATTAGTGGGGAATCAAATTTCTCTTGGTGGAAGTGTAGATCGGGCCTTTCAATCTAATCCCGAGCAAATCAACAAGTTTGATTGGCTAGGGAGAGAGATCGGGCGAAAATGGAGCTTGAAGCAACAATGGAGCTTTTGGGGTGGAAGAGGTGGTCAACTAGAGGAAGAAGACACCCCTTATATAGTGGAGAGACAAATCCAACCGTTATCCACTTACTCAGCCCGCGACCTGCGGTACTACCACTCTAGACAATCGGTACTATCATAGGGCTCACGGTACTACATGACGATCATGGGTACTACCGCTGCTACGGCAGGAGCTAGTCCAAGCCTGAGCCGCAAAGGCTGAGGGCGTACTGCCGCTGATGCGGTACTACCACTCCCCCTTGTGGTACTACCGCAAGGCCGGATTGTACAAGCATGGGAAGGGCGCGGATGAATAAAAATACATCCGTGCCTACTTCCGCTGAAAATCAAACAGTGCAAAAATCCGACACGGTACTACTGCACCTAGCGGGCGGTATTATCACTACAGGAGCGGATGTAAAAATTACATCTGCCTATTTCCGCTCATGTTCTTGTGCTGCATCAGGACTCACGGTACTATTACACAGACATGGGGCGGTATTATCAAGATAGGGCGCGGATGTAAAAAATTACATCTGCCCATACAACCGCACGAGCGGCTGAGTCCGGTCTGAGGCCGCGGTAATACTGCTCCTTAGGAGCGGTACTACCATGGGCACCTACGGTATTACAACAAGGGCGTGCGGTACTACCGCGGGGGCCTACGGTACTACCGCTCCTAAGAGTAGTACTACTGCATGCCTCAGAACAGCAACACTAGGAATCCTTCTCTTTGCAAATAAGAAGAAAACGGAGGATGCTCCAAAGTGCAAGGGAAAGGCGGTGCAAAGGGAGTAACGTGTAAGTGATGATTCCACCCGAACCTTTCCAACATGGACCCCCTCTTAATAGTACGGCTTTCCTACGACTCAAATCCACCAAAAAGAAACGTAGAAAAACGCCGTCTTCAATAGTCTTCGAGGGCACTGCACCGCCTTGTGCCTAGTGACGAGCGCCCAAATACTCAAGGCACACGATTAGTATGCAAAAGCATTGTCATCAATCACCAAAACACCTTAGGGATATATATGCCCTTACAATATCCCCCTTTTGGTGGATTGATGACAATACGGGATTTGCACAAGGGGAAATAATATAGAACATAAGCAAACCCCACATCTCTAAAATATAGACGAGCTCCCCCTAGATGCGTGTTATCTAGATAAGTGCTTTCGACTGCACGGCACGTATACTAGGATCAACAACCCCCCTATATTTTATAGACAATGCATATCTTGCAACAATAAGGCTAACACTAAACAAGATAGTAAATGTGAGCATAACATAAGTAGCACAATATATCATAAGATCAATAAGGTACGATAGAGTGCATATGTCTTACACCATATGATAGACCAAGTCTCATGAGCAAACTAAACCAAAGCAAGCAAGGTTCATCAGAACAAACACGAGCAAAGCAAACACAAGCACGACACAAGACTCGCAAATCCCTACACTCTCTCCCACTTTGTCATGTACTGCCCCTTCGCCTGCATGCAGAACAAGGTCTTGATCTTGTTCTTCAGCCTCTTAGCCCAAGATGGCTCAAAGGTGGGAGGGATGAAACCCTCAAAGCTGTCCTCGTCTGCTGTCTCCTCCTCATCCTCATCCGCATCCACATCCATGGCAGCCGTAGCCTCAGCACGGGAAGTGGTGTCAACCCACTGAGTCTTGACATAGAGCCTGATGGACTCATGTCGAATCCAACCAGGGGCTTCAAAATCATCCTAAGGGTAGAGCTTCTCCCAAGTTGCCGAGATAAAATGAAACAGATAAGGTCCATAGGGGACCTTGCGGTTGAAGACCGCAAACCGAAGCTCACACCACATGATATGTGAGACATCAAGTGGTGGTGACTGAGAGTTGCGCGCTTCCTCACACAGGAGCAGCATGTCCACAAGATAAGCATGCACCTTGTCCTTGTCACCAATGCATGGGAGGAGAGAGTTGCGGAAGATCCGGTATATGATGTCAAGGAAGGAGTCGAGTACCCAAGATGACTTGCCACTGGAGAGCTTCTTCTCGACGAGGAAGGGATGAAGCTTGTTCTTGTTGGCTGACTCGGGATTGGCATGAGGACGAACACCTTGGGGTGTGGCGAGCCCCTCATCCTGAACACCAAGAAAAGTCATGAACTCCTTCCACGTAGCAGTCAGCTGCCGACCATTGGTCATCCAAGTCATAGTCCGGTCCTCATTAGGATGAAAGTACACTGAGGTGAAGAACTGAGCAACAATCTTAGGATCAAAGTCTTTGTGAAAAGAGATGATGTGCTCAATGCCAAATTGCTCCACAAGATCCAAAGCCTCACCAAAGTAGTCTCGATATTTCTCTTCCCTCATATGATGCATGTCAATCCAGTGCACATCCACATAGATGTTTCGCTTGGTCTTGATCACATCCAGATAATTGAGATTCTGCTGCTTGGTCCAGAACATGTCACTCCCTCAAAAGTTGGCACGAGGATTCACATAGGGATTGATCTTCCTTCGAGAGATGAACTCAGCAAGTGGCATCTCATCCATGCCCATGATGGGTTCCTTGTCCTTGGTGGCGGTGGTCTTGGTCCTACGTTGGGGGGCACTGGAGCCCTCTGGAGCTTCATCTTGATTTCGCAGACGCTTGGAGCCCGTGTCACGGCTTGGATTGGAATGGAAAGTAGAGGCACCAGAGCCACCACCTAAGACATAAAACACAAAAACACACACAAAACGCGAGAAGGATCAATGCAAAGAACTCAACAAAGCAGAGAAACAAGTAGAAATCGCACTGGATAATTGCCACATGAGAGGTTTGATAACAACGGTAACACTGCTTGGTCGCGCGGTACTAAAATTTTAGTGCTGCTCCAAGTCACGGTAGTACCGCGCGGGCGGTAGTACCGCGCTGGAGGTGTGGTAGTACCACACGGTGTCAGATCTGAAACTGCCAATGGATCTAACTGCTACCGCGACAACAAAGCGGTACTATGGTCGACCAAATCTACCATGGGGCAACATATCAAGTACTATCTCTACGCATTACTACTCTCCTACACCCTACTCTTGCAAATATTTAGCCTAAAATCTCAAGAACCACATGCATCTCCCCAAAAATCTAGAAGCAAAAGAACGAACCAACAAGAGAGGGATTTGGGGAGAAACCTTGGTCCATGGCAAGAGGACGTGGTGGGTGTCGGTGTCAAAACCGGCGGATCTAGGGTAGGGGGTCCCGAACTGTGCGTCTAGGCGGATGGTAACATGAGACGAGGGACACGATGTTTTTACCCAGGTTCGGGCCCTCTCGATGGAGGTAAAACCCTACGTCCTGCTTGATTAATATTGATGATATGGGTAGTACAAGAGTAGATCTACCACGAGATCAAGGAGGCTAAACCCTAGAAGCTAGCCTATGGTATGATTGTTGTAATGTATGTTGTCCTACGGGCTAAAGCCCTCCGGTTTGTATAGACACCGGAGAGGGCTAGGGTTACACAGAGTCGGTTACAATGGTAGGAGATCTACATATCCGTATTGCCAAGCTTGCCTTCCACGCCAAGGAAAGTACCATCCGGACACGAGCCGAGTCTTCAATCTTGTATCTTCGTAGTCTTGGAGTCCGCGGATATTGATAGTCCGGCTGTCCGGACACCCCTAGTCCAGACTCCTCAAGAGCCCTCGAACCAGTCTTCAATGATGATAAGTCCGCGCGCATAATGTTCGGCATTGCAAGGCGGGTTCCTCCTTGAAGAATCCAGAGAACATCATGAACACCAGATAGTGTCCGCTCGCAAAATAAATTCCACATTCCACCGTAGAGAGAATAAAATGCACACTTAGCTCAATCTGCTGACGTATTATGCGGCGTGACATCACACCGCAACCAACCCTTTGTTTGAATAGTTTTTACTACACCACCTCAGCACGTTTAGCGAAGCGGTTTCCTTGGCACATCTTGTCGAAGCAGAGATCGTGTTCCCCTTATTCCGGGATTCTCATCAATACGTGCGTGGGTAACCTAACCGCGCCATTGATGGTGGTGCTTGGGAGATAAGCGAGTTTTACCAGGCTGGCGGGGGACGCATAGTTTTGTCCGCCTATATATAAGGGATAAGGATTCACCTTCTCACCTACGCCTTCTTCCTCCTTTGCTTATCCATCCTCGCGAACTCAAGCTCCAACGCCGAGCTCACAAGATCTCGCCGACCTTCTCCGAATATGTCCGAGCGGAGGTAAATGGTTGGCCTCCACCGCTAAGGAGGAGGACATCACCAGCCGCGCAGCACGGATACCTTTCCGGCGATATCGCAGATCGGCTGCCCGAGGAGGGCAGCTCATCCCCACCCCTGTGGCCTCATGAGAGGGTCGCCTTCCTCCCCACTTCCTCCGCGGATCGGGCTTTCCGCCCATCCATTTGTCCGGGGCTCATGTTTTACTACGGCCTGGATTTCCATGATCCGCGCCAACTTCATCCTCAACATCTCGGCGTTTATCGTCATGTGCGAGGCCTTCCTCGCATCCAGCCCCACTTCGCTCTGTGGCTCAAGACCTTCAACATCAAGCAAGGTTGTGAAGGGCACGCAAGCGAATGCGGAGGCGCCATGTTGGGCAAATTGCCCAACGCCCCTTGGATCGAAGGGACCTTCGTGACTCCGCCAAGGGGTGGCAATCGGGTGGTTCTACATCACCGAGCCGCAAGAAACCCACATGGGCGGCGGCCCCGAAGTTCAGATCCGCATCCCCACGCAGCTCACCTCCAGAAAGAGAAGGGCTTGAAGTGGGGCAATCCGTCGAGTGACGGACTCGAGCCTGCATCAAGAAGATGGTGAGCAATAGGCTCAGCTCGCCGACGTGGTCCAAGTCATGCTCATCCGGCGGATCCTCCCATGCCAAGAACGGCATTCAATTTGTGGAGTTCAATCCGAACAGCACCAGCGCTAAGCGGCTCTTCGATACAACATACGAAGGCGCCTGGAGGGTGCTGTTCAAGGGTGCCGAAGCCCCCGCATCCGTGACGGAAGATCGCGGATTCAGCTCGCAGTGCCCAACTGACGAGGTAAGTGATTCAACCCCATCACGGGACACTTTTGATAATTAAATTAACTTTTAGTGGGGTTTCATTCTGCCTCTTCCTTTGACAGGAATGGATGGAGAAGGCCAAGCTGCTGATCAGCCCGGCTCCCATGCCAGAAGACCCAGTGGACGCCCACTTAATAGGGCTGCTGGTTCCGGCACCGCACATGGTGCCGGAGAAGAAGGCCAAGAAGGTGGCCGCGGGGACTCGAAAGAGTTCCCACAATCAGGCGTCTGATGACGACGAGGACTCCTCCCCTGAAGACGAGGAGGAGGAGTACTCTCTCCCAGAGGAGGGAGAGAAGAAAAGGAAGGCTTCCCCCATCGGGGAGGCCGAAGGGTCCAAGAGGGGGAGAACTATCCCCCCGGACAGTTTCGCCAACATCAGCATTGGCGAGGATGAGTGGCCTCCAAGGGCCAGGCGTTCGGCAAGATCGTAAGTATCCGGATCCTTGATGCGTAATGTCTTTTATGTCGCGTAGTATCCTTCTAACGCCGATTTCGCCCGTAGTCCGCCAATGATGATCTCCCGACTCATCGAAGCGGTCATTGGCCTCATCGGATGTGAATTCCATCCCGATCGCCTCCACCCCACGCCGCCGACGAGGACGCCGAGGTGGGATCCCGCAGGACCCATCAGAGGAGGCTCCGAGGCGCCGTCAGCAGCCTCCGGACTTCGTGCCGGACTCTACATCGTAACCCGCAGTGTTTCCAGAGTCCGCAAGCGGCTCCTTCAAAGAAGGGCAGGATCGTGGACGCCGCGGCCTCCGCCCAACCGAGGCGCCGGATAACCTGTTGGAGGCGCTTAAAGGCGCTTCCATCGAGGAAGAACACCGCACTATCATGAGTGCGGTGATAGAGAAGGTTTAGCTCGCTAAGAGCGGGCTGACCGAAGCTCGCAGCAGCCTTCTAACAAAGCTTTGAGGTAAGAAGTTAAAATTATGTAGTGTAATACCAAGATAGACAAGAGTTCTCGATGCTTAGTTCGTGTTCGGAAAGAAAAGCCGGACTAAGGATCTAACAAGATGTACGCAGGTTGCCTAAAATATGTCAATATGGGTTTGCAAAGCTGCGCCGCTAACCTCTCGCCGCACTAACGGCGGAGGTTGACGTGTTGAAGAAGGATCTCGAGCGGTCCGAGCAAGAGCTCGCCATGCCAAGAGGCAGCTCGAGGAAAAGAAGGTGAGTAACACCGCTTTGAATAAGTACCTTATGTAAAAGGATTTTGGTTGTAATAAAATTAACAAGGATAATATGTGTATTGCAGGGGCCACTAACGAGGTGGCAGCCTCAAGGATAGCAGGTCCGCGTCGAACACAAGGCGGCCGCTGAACGGGCTGAGCGAGAAAAGCAGGAGGCACGGGTGGCGGAAGTTCGGCAAGAGCCTGTGCTCTCATGGAAAAGCATGAGAGTTTGGAGCATGACCCCAAGACTCGAGAGTCCGAGCTTGCCTCGCCTCGAAGTGCCAAGTCCGCCAAGGCCGAGGCCCATAAGGCCCTTCAGAAGTTGAGGACATAAAAGATAGTGGCGGGTAAGGCATTTTTCATGCAAAGGGCATGTTAATGTGAACTACCCGACACTTACCCGAATTCGAGCTCTCGAGGCGCTTGCAGATCTCGCGCCAGAGGCGTCGATGCCGCCAAGATTCTATCATGGCGAGGAGGAGCTCGACGGAGAAGGTCTTTTGGTCTCAAGACGCCGAGGCCGCCATCCGGTGCTAAGCGACCACCAAGCAGCTGGTCGAACTCCACAAGGTAGCTGAGGAGGCCATGAAGGGCCTCATAGTCCGGTTGTGGCCTAGACAGGCCATGCCTGGGAGCTACTTTGGCCTAGTGCGGCGGCTGGTGGATGCATGCCCCAGGCTGGATGTAGTCAAGCGCTCCGCCTGTATTGAAGGCGCTCGCCGGGCCCTTGCCCGCATAAAGGTGCAATGGGGCAAACTGGATGCGGAGAAGCTTCTCACGGACCCACCGCCGCCGGGCAAGGAGTATCGCACGCCGGAGAAGTATTATAAAATTGTCCTGAAGGGAGCCTGCGATATTGCAGATGAGTGCTCCCAAAATGTAATTTTTGAGTGAACTCGTTGTATATTTATCCTGTGCGCCGAAAACTTCGTTCATATGCGCCATGAGCAACGCTTGTTTAATTTAAAATATTACCTTTTGTGCGGCCGTTTATAAAATCTGAGAGATGGCAAGTCGTTGGCTTCAGCCCCAAGCCACAACGCCGGGTGTTAGGGATAAACTTGAGCACTCTTGTTCCCATTTTGGGTCCATCTAGGAAGGCGCCAACACGACGAACAAGGCAACCGGACTTATAATGCTTGAATACTCTCACTTAGCCATAGAATTCTATAATTTTAAATTTCGCGAAGCCCCGGTATTCGAAAAGACCGAATCTGGGCGCTTATACACGCCTTCGTCGGACATTATCCGAACTTCGTCAAGCGGCGTGAGTCTTTAGGACCCGAAAAGACCTCTCGAACAATGTACCGCCTCGCCTTATCATGCCCGCCGCTTTTAGCTTTCCATCGAGGCGTTAGTCTGCTCAACCGGGCGCAATCGCAGTGGTTCTCCCAGGCCACCTTAGGCGATGTAACGGAACGTAAGGCACCAAAACGTGGGAGCCGCAAACCCAACTATTGACCCAAGACATGATTCGAGCCGATTCATATAATGCTATAAGTTCGGGTGCCGACTTGTGAAAGTGTTCGACTTTATCACACCATAATTTGGGGAATGAAGCCCTCGGCGATTCGGCCGCACTCAAAATATACGGTGCAAGATGTCATGTAATGAACATATATATAAAAGATAATGCAATTGCATTAGAAAGGTGCTGCATTATTTATGAAAGAAAGTCTGCTAGTAGGGCGGATCGATACAAATAGTCTTGTAAGCAAGGGATTTGGACTAAATAAACATGTCCCCTCCGGGATGAGCTACAGACTTGGTGTATATAATCGAATTTAATGCTCGAATTGAGACCACCAATGTTCGTCGACCTTCTTTAGTCCCCGATTGTTGCATCATGAGTTCGGCAGATTCGCCAACGGACAGGCTTCCGTTAATGAGTCCTGTGTACATAAAAGAAGAAAAATAAAATAAAAAGAAAGGAGGCGACTTGTGAGCCCCTGGTGTGGTCGAGCCGCACTGGGTCCATTGTGATCGTGCCTTTCCTCGCACCCATCGATTCCAAAGCGTAATGATGTACGTGGAGTGTTATTCTCGCGATCATGCGCGGGCGAGGGTTGGGGCCGCATTGCTACGCGTTTCGCTTCGCGCCCGGTGGTCTTGGTTGGTATTGTTCGGCGCTCTCAGATCCGCTTTTTAACCGCCGGACTTGGGAATTGCCTTAGAAGGCTGCTCAGATTTCCGCCATGAGAGCAGCAGATGTTCCTCCGCTCGAGGAGCGTTCGTATTCCCATTGACCGTGATGACTCCACGAGGGCCTCGCATCTTGAGCTTTAGGTATGCATAACGCGGCACCACGCTGAATTTTGCAAACGCAGTTCGTCCGAAAGCAGAGCATGATAGCCGCCTGCGAACGGGACTATGTCAAGATTAACTCTTCGCTTCGGAAATTATCCGGGATCCAAGACCACTTCCAGTGATCGAGCTGCATAGGTTGGCTTCCACTCGGATGACACCTTTAAAGGTTGTCTTTGTAGGTTTAATCCTTGATGGGTCTATGCCCATTTTGCGACCGATCCCGATAAAGGTGTTCAGCTCCGCCGCCGCCCATCGGGACTCTCGTGAGGTGAAATCCATCGACGATTGGGTCTAAAACCATGCGGCGAATCCGCCTTTGGCGATGCTGGTCGGATGATCTCTTCGATCGAAAGTGATCGGACAAGAGGACCATGGATTGAACTTTGGGGCGATCGCTCCATCGCCAGACGCCCCTTAGTGCGCGCTTCCTCTCCCTCTTGGGTATGTGGGTCGCAGATATCATATTCACCGTCCGAACTTGGGGAAACCCTTCGCCCTCTCGTTGTTCGGCGGTCGGGTCTCTTCCTCGTCGTTCTGTTGTTTAGCCCTTGTCATTGTTTTCGCAATTAACTTGCCGGCCTGCTTGAACACCCAAAGCAATCTCTATTAGTGTGGTTAGCTGGCTTTTCAGAGGTGCCATGTATCCGCATAAGCGGTTGAGTATTCGGTCCAGATTGGACGGACCGGAGTGGTTCTTTGAATGGCTTCTTCCACGACCGGTTTAGAGCCTCGAATCCGGCATTGACCGCCAGATCCTCCTTATCGTCGCCGCACGCGGCGCTTGTTTTGTTTCGACGTGACTGCCGTTGTTGTCCTTGGTATCCGGACTGCCAGAATTTTTACGGAGGTTGTTGCTACGGGCTAGCCAGCTGTCCTCTCCCGCGCAAAGCGGTCATTATCAATGTGAGGGCTGCCATGGATTTCGCTTTTCCCGCCCCAGTGCGGGCTAGCCATTCGTCCGGATGTTATGCTTGAAGGCTGCAAGGGCCTCTGATTCGACAATCGACGATTTGGTTTTCTTTGCCAAGAACCGTGTCCAGAATTGTCCGCCGATTCATCCGCTGCTGAATAATGTGGCTTAGGTCATCGGCGTCGGTGGTCGACTTACGTGCCCTGGAAGTTGTCGAGGAATGCGGCTTCCAGGTCCTCCCAGCACCCAATTGACTCTGCGGGCAAGCTGTTTAGCCAATGCCGAGCTGGTCCTTTAAGCTTGAGTGGGAGGTACTTGATGGCATGGAGATCATCACCGCGGGCCATATGAATGTGGAGGAGATAGTCTTCGATCCAAACCGCGGGGTCTGTTGTGCCATCGTAAGATTCGATGTTTACGGGTTTAAACCCTTCGGGGATCTGATGATCCATTACTTCGTCAGTGAAGCATAGAGGGTGTCTGGCGCCAGATTGAGCAATATCGCGACGCAGCTCGAGAGAGCGCCGCTCGCTGTGTTCGCCCGCCAGGTTATTATATCCGCGCGATGATATTCGCTGTGAGTCGAGGGCGCCCACGAGATGGATCTGGATTGCCTTGCCTTGTCCTCCAATATGTCTCGCAAGTCCGCGCGTTCCCTCTTGGCTTTGTACTTTTGGAGCGATGCCGGGTACGGTCTTGGCTGGGGCCTCGATGCCTCTTCGCCACGACCACGGGTGGTCGGTCACCATATCGCGGCGTTGGTGATGGAGGTGTGTATGCTTCCTCCTCTAATCGGGGAGCAGCTTGCGCCTTGGGTAACTTTTGAGGGACGCTCGAGTTTATACTCTTCGCCGCGAGGACCTCGGTCCATCGATCGCCAGCAGGTCCTGATCAGCTTGAAGCTGTTGCTGCTTTTTCTTTAGGCTGTTTCTTTGTGGCGATAAGCCCGCGCTTGAAGCGCTCTTGTTCGACGGGATCTCGGTATGACGAATTCGCCATCGTTGAGACTTGCTTCGCCTTCGGAGGGAGGCATATAGTTATGATCCTCAACCTCTTCGTCGCCGCCCCCACATGAGGGCTTGCTTTCGCATCCTCCCGCTGAGTCTTGCTGGAGGGGATTGTCTTCGCACTCTCCGAGTATTATTATCTCTCGTGCCGAATCTCCATTCTTGCTATGGCGGATTTAGAGCGCGGCGGCGTCGGCGTTTGGGCTGTTTCTTTAGAGAGTCTCGCCTCCGCCGCTTCTTCGCCATCCCCGTCTTTTGGGGTGTCCACCATATATATGTCGATGACGAGGTGGTCTTCAATATACAGTAGGCGCTGGCTCCTGTTCGTCTCCGGCATCGTCGTCCATAGCGTCGATGTCGTCGGAATCGTAGTCCCGCATGTCGGTTAGATCATCGACAGTGGCTACAAAGTGGGTGGTGGGCGGGCTCTGAATTTCTTCGTCGTCCATACCCCAACCATCCTGGCCATAGTCCGGCCAAGAGTCTCCTGATAACGAGAGATGCTTTAGTGAATTCAGGATATCGCCAAAAGGCGAGTATTGAAAGATGTCCGCGGCGGTGAATTCCATAACCGGCGCCCAATCCGGATCGACTGGTAGGGCGCTGGAGGTTCAAGTCCGCAAGGAGTCCGCGCCGAATCACAAGTTTCGGGGGCAAGTTTGGTGTTCGCCCATCGCCATAGATGTTGAAGCCCCTGTGGCGCGCTTATCCACCAGCCTCGATCGGGCGATCGGCCGGGCTAATGGCGAAGCAGATCCGTATGCGCCACCAAGGCACTGCTCGCGGCAGAGCTAGATCATGCCCATCGCCACAAAGCGCGGCGCTTGGTCAGGCTCGAGTCCGTCGAAGATCAAGTCTCCGCGACATCGGCCGTGAAGTTTAAGCTTCCAAATCGACCGACGCCGGGCGAGCTTTTGATCTGCTCCAGATGGCCAAGTGAATTGGCCCGCAGGCGGCCGCCGAATATGAAGATCTGTCCGGGAGAAAAGTCTCACCCGACAACGTTGTTGGTTGAAGATGCCATCAAGCCTATCGGTGACAATACGAGGAACTCTCAATGAAAGCACCAATGTCGGTGTCAAACCGCGGATCTCGGTAGGGGGTCCCGAATCTGCGCGCCTAGGCGGATGGTAACAGGAGACGAGGGACACGATGTTTTACCTGTGTTGGGCCCTCTCGATGGAGGTAAAACCCACGCCCTGCTTGATTAATATTGATGATATGGGTAGTACAAGAGTAGATCTACCACGAGATCAAGGAGGCTAAACCCTAGAAGCTAGCCTATGGTATGATTGTTGTAATGTATGTTGTCCTCACGGACTAAAGCCCTCCGGTTTATATAGACACCGGAGAGGGCTAGGGTTACACAGAGTCGGTTACAATGGTAGGAGATCTACATATCCGTATTGCCAAGCTTGCCTTCCACGCCAAGGAAAGTACCATCCGGACACGAGCCAGAGTCTTCAATCTTGTATCTTCGTAGTCTTGGAGTCCGGCGGATATTGATAGTCCGGCTGTCCGGACACCCCCTAGTCCAGGACTCCCTCAGTGGGGAACAATCCCACCGGTCGGAATCCGAGGAGAGCGGCCGGAGACGGAGATCCGGCGAGGGCCTCCGGTGCCGTCCTTGGGCAGGAGAGAGAGAGGCGGCGTGGGGAGAAAGAGTGAATGGGTATGGGGGAGTTAGAACTCCCCCTGCCTGCTCTTAACCCCCACGCGCTCGCTACTCCGCGGTAGTACCGCACGTCCTTGCGGTAGTACCGCCCGGGTGGAAGTACCGCGCCCTGGGCGGTAGTACTGCTCCACTAGCGGCAGTAAAAAATTATTGCCGTGCTGGTTGCGATAGTAACGTGTCCTTGCGGTAGTACCGTGGTAGGCCACGGTAGTACCGTGAACCCAAGAGAATGCAGTTTCAACCAAAGGGAAAAACACCTTTGCACGGAACCTTCAAGCGAACGAACACACCAACGAGCTAACAAATGAGACACCACCAGCACAAGCTCGGCACGAAGAGAGAAAATCAAGAGACAACAAGGACCAAAAACGAGACACAACCTCTCCAAGGAGAGGGCGATGGCTGGAGCCACCTATGTTTGAGTCGATTGGTATGGCACCATGAGGAATTATCCTTGGACCCATGACCAAAACTCGTCTTTGAAGCACAAGTACCATAAAAAATGGCTAATGTGAAAGAGTTGATCAATATATGCATAATGGGGGAGGGAGAGTTCATTGAGAGAACAACACTCCCCCTATGTCCATGCCTACACCCAAACTAGACAACAAGTTGAGTGTGGTGGGGGTGTGCAAGGGTTCAAGTCACATTACTCGAATCAATGATATTTAGCTCATGCCTTAACTCGCAAAATCTTGCTTCATCCAAGGTCTTCATGAAAATATCTGCAAGGTTATCATGAGTGTTGGCATAGTTGAGCTCGATCTCCCCTCACCTAATATGATCCTGGATGAAGTGATACCGAATCTCAATATGCTTTGTCTTGAAGTGTTGCACCGGGTTGAGAGAAATCTTGATGGCACTTTCATTGTCACACCAAAGAGGCACTTTGTCACAAATGACACCGTAATCCTTTAAAGTTTGCCTCATCCATAAGAGTTGTGCACAAAAACTACTGGCCGCCACATACTCCGCTTCGGTGGACGAGAGAGACACACAGCTTTGCTTCTTGGAAGACCAACTCACCAAAGAGCAACCAAGAAATTGGCACCCTCCGGAAGTGGACTTCCTATCCACTTTGTCTCCCGCCCAATAAGAATCCGAATATCCTTCAAGCTTGAAGTTTGCCCCTCTTGGATACCATAAGCCAAAGTTTGGGGTATGAGCCAAATATCGAAAGATTCGCTTGACCATCACAAAGTGGCTTTCCTTAGGTGCGGCTTGAAACCGTGCACAAATTCCCACACTCGACATGATATCCGGTCTAGATGCACAAAGGTAAAGCAAGGATCCAATCATGGAGCGATATATCTTTTGATCCACCACTTTACCATTGGGATCAATGTCAAGTTGGCACTTGGTGGGCATTGGGGTGGAAGCCGGCTTGACATCACTTAGCTTGAATCTCTTTAGCATGTCATGAGTGTATTTGCTTTGGTTGATGAAGGTTCCTTCTCTTCTTTGTTTGACTTCGAACCCAAGGAAGAACTTCAACTCTCCCATCGACGACATCTTGAACTTAGAGGTCATGAGAGCGGCAAATTCCTCATTGAAAGCTTTATTAGGGGAACCAAATATAATATCATCAACGTATAGTTGGCACACAAACAACTCCCCTTTGACCTTCTTAGTAAAAAGAGTGAGATCGATTTGCCCAACTTCAAATCCATGATCTTGCACCAACTCGGTAAGGTGGTCATACCACGCACCTGGGGCTTGCTTAAGGCCATAGAGTGCCTTATCGAGTTGATACACATGATCGGGGAAGTATGGATCCTCAAACCCGGGGGGTTGCTTGACATAAACCAACTCATTAATAGGACCATTAAGAAAAGCACTCTTCACATCCATTTGTTGTAACTTAAAGTTGTGATGGTAAGCATAAGCAATCAACAAACTAATGGATTCAAGGTGAGCAACGGGAGCAAAGGTTTCACCGTAGTCGATACACTCGACTTGGGAGTAGCCTTGTGCTACCAATCTTGCCTTCTTGCGAACGATGGTCCCATGAGCATCTTGCTTGTTCTTGAATATCCACTTAGTTTCAATGACATTGTGGTTCCCCGATGGCCTTGGCACCAATCTCCACACCTTGTTGTACTCAGAGTTGTTGAGTTCTTCATGCATGGCATGGAGCCAATCCGGATCTTCGAGCGCCTCATAGACCTTTCGAGGTTCAACACAAGAGACAAACGCGTGATGTTCACAATAGTTTGCTAATTTTCTACGAGTGCTTACCCCTTTTCTTAGGCTTCCAACCACATTTTCCATGAGATAACCTTTGGTAGTGAGCTTGCAAGCAATCTTCACGGCACGACGCTCTAATTCCTCCTCGGATGTGAAAGGAGAAGGGGTAACTTGATCATCTTGAGCGCCGTCTTGAGCTTGTTCTTGATCTTGAGCTTGCTCTTGATCTTGAACTTGATCAAAGGGGAGAACTTGACCTTGGGCATCATTTGGTGGTTCACCACCATCTTGAGGTTGATCTTGCCCTTGATCTTGTTCATAATGTTGAGGGCCTTCACTTTGTTCTTCGGAAGCGTGTGGGTCTTGGGTTGGTGATGGCTCCACTTGAGTGGAGCATTGTCCTTCTCCTTCGGCCACAAGGGGTTCCTCAATGGGTAGGATATGACCCACACCCATTCTTCTTATGGCTTGGGGAGGAATTTCATCACCTACATCACAAGTACCACTTTGCTCCACTTGGGAGCCGTTATTTTCGTCAAACTCCGCGTCACACGTCTCCTCAATGAGTCTGGTGGACATGTTGAGAACACGGTAAGCATGAGAGTTTGTAGCATAACCAACAAATATGCCCTCATAAGCTCTAGCCTCAAATTTAGACAAACGAACACCTTTCTTGAGAATGAAACACTTACACCCAAACACCCGGAAGTACTTGAGGTTGGGCTTGTTACCGGTAAGTATTTCATAAGGATTCTTGTTCAAGCCTTTGCGGAGATAGAGCCGATTGGATGCATGACATGCTGTGTTGATGGCTTTAGCCCAAAAGTTGTATGGAGACTTGAACTCTGCCATCATGGTCCTTGCCGCATCCATCAACGTCCGGTTCTTCCTCTCTGCGACACCATTTTGTTGAGGGGTATATGGTGCAGAATATTGATGCTTGATCCCCTCATCACTAAGAAACACATCCAAGGTGTAGTTCTTGAACTCGGTTCCATTATCACTTCTTATTGTCAAGATCTTTGCATCATGTTGACGTTGAGCTTCATTTGCAAAGTCGATGACGGTTTGTTGAGTCTCACTCTTCCTCTTGAAGAAATATACCCAAGTATATCTTGAGTAATCATCCACAATCACCAAGCAATTCTTTCTACCTCCAAGACTATAAAAGGATGGAGGCCCAAAGAGATCCATGTGAAGGAGCTCCAAGGGTCTCTTCGAGTAGATGATAGTCGTGGGAGGGTGAGCCTTCTCATGAAGCTTTCCTTCGATACAAGCACTGCAAGCACGATCTTTGGCAAAACTAAAATTTGTTAGTCCGCGGACATGGTCCCCCTTGAGAAGACTTTGCAAAGATCTCATATTGACGTGGGCTAAACGGCGATGCCGAAGCCATCCCACATCAAATTTAGCCATTAGGCATGTCGCAGTCTTAGTGGGTCGCTCCGAAAAGTTAATCACATAAAGACCATTCTCGACATGCCCAACAAAGGCTACTTTAAGAGTCTTGCTCCACAAGAGGGCCATGGTATCAATATCAAAGAAAGTGGCGAAGCCCATGAGTGCAAGTTGACGAACGGAAAGTAGACTGTAAGCAAGGGACTCAACAAGCATGACTTTCTCGATCGTCAGATCATGAGAAATGACAACCTTGCAAAGACCCAATACCTTAGAAGACGAGGCATCACCCCACTCGACATTGGTGGGCATAGAAGGGATCTTGTGCACGTCCACCACCAAGTCCTTGCTTCCGGTCATATGATTTGTTGCTCCACTATCGAGCAACCATGACCCCCCACCAGAAGCAAACACCTACAAGAGAACAATGCTTGGTTTTAGGTACCCATTTTGTAATGGGTCCTTTGATGTTAGTAACAAGGGTCTTAGGAACCCAAATAGACCATTCAATGTACTCATAAGGAGAACGAACAAATTTAGCATAAACATGCCCATCACTAGCACGACACAACACATAAGAATGGTTAACGTCGCCGGCTTTGTTGGAAGGGGTGGCATTGCCCTTTTTGACATTACCACTCTTCACATTGTTCTTCTTATCCTTAGGAGCACCCTCTCCCTCCTTCACAAAAGTTTGCTTGAGAGGGGGAGGTCGTTTGGCCTTGTCGTTCTTCTTGTTGTTCTTGGACTTAGGTATGAACCAAACTCCCTCCTTGGCCACAACTTCCTTTTGATTGCTCAAAAGGTCATTGAGGTTCTTCTCACCTTGTATGCACGTCACAAGGCCTTTCACAAGTTGCTCCTTCAACTTGGCATTCTCCTCCACAAGATGCATGTGCTCACAACACGGGTTAGTGGTATTTGCATTATCAATTAGTACCATATGAGGAAAGGTGGCTTTTTCTTTGGTTAGCTTCACTTGGAGTTGATCATGAGACTCCTTGAGGCTAGCATGAGAACCCTTCAAGACCTTGTGGGCCTTGTAGGGTATATCAAACTCCTCCTTGAGTCTAGCATGGTCAACACCAAGTTTAGCCTTCTCGGAAGTTAGCACACGAGATACAATAAGAGCATGATCAAGATCTTTCTTTAACTTAGCATGGTCATCGTTGTGTGACTCCTCAAGAGCCAAACAATGTCCACGCTCTTCCTCAAGAGCATTAGAGAGATCCGATATCTCATCGGCATAGTCACGACTATGTCCTTCCATCTTAGAGATGGTTTCTTCATGAGCCTCGATCATGTCATTGGCTTCACCAAGTTGTTCCAAGAGAGCAACGAAGTGCTTCTTGGATTTGCCCTTGAGCTTACTCATAAAATACTCAAATTCATGTACTTCCTCATTAGACCCCTCACTTTCATCAATGCCATCCGTCAAGGAGGGATTAGTAATGATGGTGGTTTTGATGTTGGGGGTTACCTTGTAGGTGGCTTTAGCCATGAGACACTTGGCGGTGATGTTCTTGTTGGGCGAGTCGAAGAAGGACACCCGTGGAGTTGCAGAAATGGCAACGGAGGCCATGGCCATGGCTTCACTCTTCATCATCATCATCATCCTCATGGTATTCTTCTTGAACCACCAACCCTCGAGTAGGAGTCTTTTTGGTGAAGTTGTTCTTGTTTGGGAAGGACTTGGCTTTGTCTTTTCGGATGAGCTTGCCACCATTGTCTTCCCGCTTCTCGTAAGGGCAATCCACAACAAAGTGGCTCACATTGCCACAATTGTAACATGTTCTCACACGTTGCTTGCCGTTGAACCCACTTGAGTTGTTCTTGTTGAAGTTGGGCCTTGTGTTCTTCTTGCTCCAAAATTGCCTTGAAGCAAGAGCCATGTGCTCATGATAATCATATTTTGTATCTTCGGGGTTGCTCTCCTCATCTTCCTCTTCTTCCTCTTATTCCACAATAACCTTGGCCTTCAAAGCAAGGTTGGGCTTCTTTGCTCTTTGAGAACGCAACACCGCGTTGTCGGCGGTCTTGTCCAAGATCCTCATTGCCACAAACTCATCCAACACTTCATTTGAGGTCAAGGAGTGGCAGTCCGGTGTTTGACAGATGACGGAGGACATGGCCTTGTGGTAAGGCATCATTGCTTTGAGGAACTTGCGCTTGATCCAATTATCATCCGTGTCCCTGCTCCCATGATCTTAGGGTGCGACCGCGAGTTTGGTTACTCTCCGAAAGAGCTCATGAGGTTCTTCATCTTCTTTCATTGCAAACTCATCGGCTTCATCTTGCACCACTTCATAGTTGGAGCGTTGAATGCTTGCGCTTCCCTTATAGAGGGAAACAACACAATGCCAAGCATCTTTGGCCATGGCGAAGGGTCGAAGATGAGGGAGATCTTCGGGTGGAACTGCATCTTGAATGATGAAGAGAGCATTCTCATTGAATTGATTATCCACGACTTCTCTCGGGGTGAAGTTGCTTCGGTCATGTGGATGGAAACCTTCTTCAATGATTCTCCAAAGATTAGTATTCACATGATTTAAATGACGCTTGAAGCGATAAACCCAAGAATCAAAGTCCTCATTTTCACAATCTTAGGAGGAGGACCAGCATGATTTAAATGAGTAGAGGGAATCGGTCCTCCATAAATTGGAGGTTCCACATTGGCAAAGATGTCGGTGCCATTTCTACCACTAGTAGAAGGACCCTTTTCACTAGTAGCTTCCCCCTTGTTGGAGTTAGCATCCGTCACCTTGTTAGTGGGATCACCCACTTCCAACGGCGAGGTAGATAGTTTAATTCATTCTAAGAATTTATTAAACATGCTTTCAACCTCGGTTGTCATGGAGGTTTTCAATGTGTCCAAAGCCACATTGAATTCCTCACGAGAAACCGCGGTTTCCCCATCGGTCATAGACGAGCTCGGATTCACACCGGAGTGCTCCTCCACACCGTCTACGGTGTCAACCATACTCTTCGGACGGCAAAGTCCTTAATAAAGATACGAGGCTCTAATACCAATTGAAAGGATCAATATAGTTGACTAGAGGGGGGTGAATAGGCAACTAACAATTTTTAGCTTTTTTTTACCAAAGTAAACTTTGCATCAAAGTAGGTTGTCTAGATATGCAACTAGGTGAGCAACCTATATGATGCAACAACAAGTACACAAGCAAGCAAAGGATACAACACAAATAAGCTTGAACAAGTAAAGGCACAAGATAACCAAGAGTGGATCCGGTGAAGACGAGGATGTGTTACTGAAGTTCCTTCCTTTTGAGGGGAAGTACGTCTCTGTTAGAGCAGTGTGGAGGCACAATGCTCCCCAAAAAGCCACTAGGGCCACCATATTCTCCTCACGCCCTGACACAATGCGAGATGCCGTGATTCCACTATTGGTGCCCTTGAAGGCGACGACCGAACCTTTACAAACAAGGTTGCGGCAATCTCCACAACTTAATTGGAGGCTCCCAACAACACCACGAAGCTTCACCACAATGGACTATGGCTCCGCGGTGACCTCAACCATCTAGGGTGCTCAAACACCCAAGAGTAACAAGATCCTCTAAGGATTTAGTGGGGGGAATCAAATTTCTCTTGGTGGAAGTGTAGATCAGGGCTTCTCAACCAATCCCGAGAAAATCAAGAAGTTTGATTGGCTAGGGAGAGAGATCGGGCGAAAATGGAGCTTGGAGCAACAATGGAGCTTTTGGGGTGGAAGAGGTGGTGAACTAGTGGAAGAAGACATCCCTTATATAGTGGAGAGACAAATCCAACCGTTATCCACTTACTCAGCCCGCGACCTGCGGTACTACCGCTCCAGACAAGCGGTACTACCGCAGGGGCTCACAGTACTACTACGGCAGACCGCGGTACTACCGCTGCTATGGCAGGAGCTAGTCCAAGCCTGAGCCGCAAAGGCTGAGGGCGGTACTGCCGCTGACGCGGTACTACCGCTCCCCCTTGTGGTACTACCGCAAGGCCGGATTGTACAAGCCTGGGAAGGGGGCGGATGAATAAAAATACATCCGTGCCTATTTCCGCTGAAAATCAAACAGTGCAAAAATCCAACACGGTACTACCAAGACCAAGGGCGGTATACCAGCACAGGAGCGGATGTAAAAAATTACATCCACCCCTACTTCCGCTCATGTTGCTGTGCCAGACCAGGACTCACGGTACTACCGCACACATGGGGTGGTACTACCGCGTAGGGCACGGATGTAAAAATTTACATCCGCCCCTACAGCCGCACGAGCGGCTGAGTCCGGTCTGAGGCCATGGTACTACAGCTCCTTAGGAGCGGTACTACCGTGGGAACCTACGGTACTATCGCAAGGGCATGCGGTACTACCGTGGGGGTCTGCGGTACTACCGCTCCTAAGAGCAGTACTACCGCGTGCCTCAGAATAGCAGCAATAGGAATCCTTCTCTTTGCAAATATGAAGAAAACGGAGGATGCTCCAAAGTGCAAGGGAAAGGCGGTGCAAAGGGAGTAAATGTGTACGTGATGATTCCTCCCGAACCTTTCCAACGCGGACCCCCTCTTAATATTACGGCTTTCCTACGACCCAAATCCACCGAAAAGAAACATAGAAAAATGCCATCTTCAATAGTCTTCGAGGGGCACCAAACCATCTTGTGCCTAGTGACGAAGCGTCTGAAATACTCAAGGCACACGATTAGTCCGCAAAAGCATCGTCATCAATCACCAAAACACCTTTGGGATAAATAACCCTTACAAAAGGTCTGATGTTACAAAGGTTCACATCAACATGGCGAAACTACGCCTCCGATACTACACTTGCTCTATGCTAGCAGCGGAACAACTCGAAGCAGCGGAAATCTTCTAGGAGCGGAGCAACGACGAAGGTGGTGAACTCCACTCTGCAGGGACTCTGGCTGGGACACGATCTAGCTCGCACGAACGGAAACCCCAACAAGCAATCAAGCAATCACGGCATCACCTGCAATCTGGCATGACACGCCAGGTCAGTACATTAAATGTACTTGCAAGCTCACAACAACCAAAAACATCAAGGCAAGATAACAACATGGCATTAAGCAGGTTAATTAAATTAACAGCTACCATGATTCAACAGCAACTACTAAGCATGAAATGAAACTACTACAATACTGATAAATCACCATCTCTGATCTCCATAACCATATCTTTCTTAGCAAACCGGCCAAGCAATATATCATCTCGATCACGTCGTGATCAAAACCAAACGGTGATCATTCACGGATCACAAACGGACCAACCTCGTGGTCTTGGATCGGGTTACCTTGTAACCAAACGGTGATCTTTCCGGCGATCACAACCATGACGAACACTTGGTCTCAAACTGTGATCTTTCCGGCGATCACCACCATGACCAACACTTGGTCTCAACATCATCAACATCCTGCCAATCTGTACTGCTCAAAATATCAACATATAAATCACCTATAAGTCATTCCATCATGTGAGTGTTGATCGAACGGTTTAACCTAGTACGAACCTATGCCCATGACCGAGGACGCGGCTATCGATAATTTAAACAAACACACTCCGCAGAGGTAGCGCACTGTACCCACACCACGGAACCCATGGCTTCGCACTCCCATTCGGGTGGACCAACGGCAATCCGACGAAACCGATCTACTGCCATGACACTCTCCGGCCACTCCGACTCACTCCCCACCGGGCTAGTCCTGGGTGGCCCCGTGTCTACCAAAGACACCAACGGCCACCGTCGTGGCCAAAACAATAAACCGTCCCAAACGTGGACATGTGCTCATAACAACAACAACGGGCACACAAGGCTTATGTCCGCCTACCTGATCAGGGCAGCACGCTCCCATAACCTTCCCTCGTTGGAGGCACCGGCGAGAGACACGGCAATAGCATCGCATTAGGGCCTTCCCATAAAGGCAAATGTGGTTGCACTGGAGAAAGCCCGGTTCGGTGGCACCTGACCAACTTAATGACGGATTTTATCCCCAAAAACAGAATTGTGATAACTGATACTCCGACATCAACTATCAAACTATAATCCAAGTCATAGCAATATCCAACAAATAATCTGAGCATAATATCCTCATATCAAAATACTCCAAAGATAGCATAATATTTCTATCATGATGAATCTGAAAACAATAACTCTACTACTCTAATAACCAGAACAAAGCTATCTAGCTAAGATCCACACATAAGCATCATCTCCAAAATTAATACTCCAAGCAACAGAACATCGACTAGCATCATGAAAATAATCATACTAACCACTAATAATCCAAAGGTAGCATGACATCCAAAGTAATACTCCAAAATATACTAACAAATATCATTATGAAACAACCATAATATCAACCACTAATACTCCAATGGCAACATGATTACTCATCAATTGCAAACATAACTCCTAGTAATCCAAACAATAGCATGGCATCAAAAAAAAATCAAAATAATACTCCGAGAAAATGCCATGCACAGATCACAAGTAGCTAAAACAATATTTTAAACAAGTTCAAATAAGTTAAACCATGTCACTGCATTACAGTGATGCAAATGGATGGTGTGGCTTGCCTGGGGTGGAAGAAATAACCGGAAGAAAGTGCGAGAAACTCGCAGAACGAATCGCCAGAAAAAATTCTCTCTCGAAGGGGATTGAATAAAGGCAAGGGCATAAAGGTCATTTCCAGAAAATTAAAACATGGTGAAAATGGTTCCATCAGAACGGGCTCGACGAAACGAAGAAGTGGGCTTTGGAATCACCTGATTTGGAGCTACTCGTAAAAAGATATAGCCATTTTTCTGCCAGGGACCTATCTATAATAAAAATCATCACAAACAGGCCCTTAACAGAAAACAAGAATGCGCACTTTGGGAAATACGCTTTCGGTGGATGAAAGCGTACACGACAAAAGCCGTGTCCACTTATCCACGCCAGCAGGGGCGGGGCCTATGCGTGTGTGGCTGGTGCGCGGGGCTCGAGGCGAGCTGGCAGGAGGGGGCGTCGTCTCCTTCTTCTCCTCGCGCTCGCCCAACGGAACAGAGCAGGAGCTCGTCACCGGCGATCGTCCCGGCTCTCTGGACCATCCCATCGAAGCTCCGCACACCGGCGAGTTCAGGGCTACGAGGCGCTCCTGCCTGGGCCCTTCACGCTCGCCGAGGTGCATCGGAGAGAGAGCAGCCATGGTCGGGGCGGACGGGGATCTACGGGCTCGAGTGAACTCAGGGCCAGAGGCCACCAGAGAAGGAAGGGGAGCGCTGGGGTGGATCTAGGATGGTGGTGGAGACCTCTGGTGGTGGTGGAAGGCAAGCAGGGGGACGGGGTTGAGCAAATTTAGCCGAGCATGGCCGACGGCCATTGCAGCAATGGTGGTATCGGGAGCTCCTGGAGCTTAGTGGAGTGGTCGGGCAGGGCTCTGGGGGAGTGGTGAGGCGAGTGGAGTGCTCGGGTTGCGCAGGGGGGGGGGGCTTGAATAGCCGCAGGGAGGAGCACGGTCTCGGGTGCCACCGGGCACGTCCGGCGGAGGCTCTAGCGACGACCAGCGAGCACGGGAAGATGATGAAGCATTGATGCAAGGATGAGGAGAGGTAGACGACGTCAGGGAGAAGAGGAAGAAGCCGAGCACCATTAAAACATGTTGGGGCATTGTGCTCCCGTGGGCGTTCGGCGGCGAGCGTCGGTGAGGAAGCGGACGGAGGGGGAGAGGGGTCCAGGGAAATGGCGCGGGCCAGCTGCTGGACACGCTAACGTGTGCGAAGGCGATGAGAGGAGGAGAAGGTCTAGCACAAATAACCACTGGACGCGACCACTTCACACAGAGCGCATGCACAGGCACGCCATTGTCATGGCACCATGTGCACTGGCATGTAGCAGGGGAGATGGGCTGGAACTTGTTGTCTACGGGTAAGTTCATCTAGGGGAGGTCTCAACTACGGTGGTAGTTTGGTTAAAAGCGCTCTGGTTAAATGGTAATCAACTTCTGAAGTTTACTGCAGTAAACTTGAACGAGAACTACTGATCAACAGTAAACGAACTGGAGCCAGAGAGTTTGTCTGCGAGGTTTAGGGTAAGAAGGACTTTCATCCTGGTAACTTTGAGGAGAAATGGACCAAGAATTAATATAGTTGCTTCACAATTGCATTTTTGGTCTAGAAATGAAGATCGTGATGACGCTCTCACATAGAGTAGCAACTTGGGCTAAGATTGGGTAAAGCTTGATTATTCGGACATATGAAGATGCTGTAAAAATCTCATGCCAAATGGACAAGCCAAAATGGCACTTGCTTCACAAACATCCTTTCTGTCCAGAAACTTGAAATAATTTTGGTGGTCAAATGGATCATAGCAATGATGCCAAATTGGGTGGAGAGATATTTTATGGGTATAAGAATGATCTGGTAATTTATGAGGATTTTTGAAGCAATATAAAATATACTTGCTTCACAACCTGAAAATATTGCCAGAATCAAAGATTTTCTCCTGTGCTCACATAGATGATTGGTTGGGGCTACAAATGGGTGGAGGGGGTTAATATGAGCACATTAAGGAGGTGCAAAAGCTCAACTTATTTGGATACTCCTAGCTAGTACTTCCTTCACAAAGCCTTCTGTCTGACAGAAACTTTGAAAATTCACTGAGGAAGATTGGCTAAGCAAATAAAGTTGAACTTGTGCATGGGGCAATTATTTGGACATATAATCATGCCCAAAAAGGTTGGGAGCCACTAGTAAAGATATAAATGACCCTTCCTTCACAAAGTGCTATTCAGGACAGAATAGAAAAAGGAATATTAGGGAATTATTTTTGAACTAGCCAAGGAAATGTTTGGGCATATTTGAGCTATATATGACCCAAAGGAATTATGACAATTATTTGGGGATTTTTGGATGGACAGAAATATAGGTTGCTTCACAACTTAGGGCAGATAGGGTTATTCCTTTAATGAAAAAGGAATTTTCCCTAGAAAAAGAGTTTAGGGTTTGGTCAAGAAGTGAAGTGACATTATCTTGGCAAGGTTTTGAGAATGATGAGCCACTTTGGAGGGGAAATGAGGATGATTTCCTAGGTGGCAAGGCCACGGAACCACTCCAAAAAGAAAAACAGAGCAAAAACCAAATAAATCAAAGAAAAAGAAAAGGGCCAAAAACCAGGCTGTTACAGTGACTGACTGGGATGCTTACCTGAAACGACACATGAAGTGGTACGACGATGGCCAGAAGCACCGTCTTTGTCTTAGGCCTCGGTGGACGGCGGAAGACATCGCGGAGGTGGAGAGGGATGACCCTGAGGAAGAGGCCTACTAGACCGGCATCAGAGACATGCACTGTGGATTTAGGGAGTTTGCCCCCCTCATCAATAGAGTGGTAAGTTTGAACCGAGAGGTTCTATTTAAATTATTATATTCATCATCATGACTGACTTATGCCGTTGCAGTCTGGTGAGCTGAACAAATGCATCTTTGAAGCCTCAGATGCACTAGGTGATGCCCCCGGGGGCGTACAATCTAATAACAAAATGAGGGGGACGATGAAGGTACAATTTCAGCCTCCTCGGAACAGATGCATCTTCTTCACTTGCAATCATAAACATGATACTTATTATGCCCTTGTTTCATTGTGAGTGCAGATGTGCTGGAGCTGGGTCGGTTGAAGCTTATCAGCCTGTAGCCACACAGGGTCACATCGCCTCATCGAGCCGTGCTCCCTTGTCGTCTAGGTTGGTTGAGAAGGAGGAGGAGGAGGAGGAGGAGGAGGAGGAGGAGGAGGCCACACATGAAGAAAGGGAGGAGGAGGATGAGAGCAACGGGGAGGAGGAGTGCGATGAAGATTATGGACCTCCAACAACTCAATCATCTCAAGCACCTCAAGTGCCGCCGAAGAGGAATCCGAAGAAGAAGGATTTGCTGAGTCCGGACCCTTTCCAGAGACCGGTTACTTGACGGCCCAAGAAGAAGACTGAAGAGCTTCATTCAAAGAGTAACGAGGACCGTACCTCCAAGAGGGGAAGAAGCAACTGATTATGCTCTTCAATAGTTTGCAATTTGGTTGAACTTCATTTGGTTGAACTTGTCTAGTGGTTGTGAAACTACATGGAACTATGTGTTTGCAATTTGTGAAACTATGTGGAACTCCGTTTACTAATTAGTTGAAGTTCGTTTGAAATGTTCTATGCACTTCAACTTTTGTTAATGTGTATGGGATGCCCAAGTTTAACTGTTTAAGATCTGTGATATTGCTGTCATATTTGTGAAACTTGCTGTGATATTGTTTTTGAAAAGAATCAAGCAAATAAACTTCAAAAAATAAAACACAGGACCCTACCGCCAACCCCTCTGGCAGTAGGGTGAACCTACCGCCAGGGCACTTCCATTTTTCATCATAGAAGCTTTGTGAAGGCAAAACCCAGCCACAACCTACCGCTAGAGACCCTGCCGGTAGGGTACTACTCCATGTCAGCCTAGCCAAATGGCCGCCGTCCCCCTCCGTCGCACCCTACCGCCAGGCCCCCTGGCGGTAGGCTATATAACCCTACCGCCAGAGCCCGTGGCGGTGGCAAAAGGGTCAAATCCCGAATTTTTTCCCAACCGGGGTCACATCCTGAATTTGAATAAAAAAAGGGACAAAACACGAAATTTTGCCTGCCTCCGTATCGCACAATCCATTGTGCTTTAGAGCATCTCTAGCAGACCCACGAAACGTGAAACTGTAAATGCAGTTTACAGTTTGCACATGGGCAATTGTGCAGGTTCAAAATCACAGCGGCAGAACAAAACCTGTATCCAAACCTGTAAAATTTAAAAAATAGTTTTGCGCGAGAAATTTAAGCAAAAGCTCGCCGGAGCTTGCTCGCATAGATACTTTTTCTTCATATAAGTTCGTACACATCATGCATATCAATACTGATGCATATATTACATATAAATTTGGGGGAGCTAAGTCGGGCCTATGCTACTGTACTAGTACACAAAATTGAGCTGACCGGAGGAGTCGAGGTCGACATAGAACTTCGCCTGCCTTCATCAGTTGTAGGTCGGCCTCCTTGGATGCGTGCGCCTGCCACACGACGACACCCGTCTGGAGGAAGAGACACTCGTACTCGAGCTTGCGGCGGATGCGCTCTTCTAGCTCCTCTTGCTCCCTCGCCGACCGCTCGAGGACGACGCGCTCGAGGAGCTCCTCCTTCCCTGGGGGGAGGTAATCCTCGGGCCCGATCACGCCTCGGCACGGCGGCGCATCAGACTCTACGATGCACAGTGCGAGCTCCTCCACCGGCTCCCTCTTCACCGGAATGAGCCGCGAGCTCGATGCACCCGCGGATGAGCTCCCTGCGGACCAGGAGCCGGAGAAGGCGTGGCGGCGGCTAGCAAGCTCGCGATCGAAATCGTCTAGCTCGCGGCAGGCGAACACCGGCGGCGGCCGGCTATCGCTGTTGAGCCACCGACGTGCCCCCCGCTTGCGCGCAGCGTCAGATCTGGCGCAGCGGCGGGGCTCCGCCTCATCCCCAAAGCTACCATAGCCGTCCTTTGCTTTGGCAGGCTCGCCGACGGCAAGAAATTGAGCTGGCGGTGGGGAATCATGGGGGATACGCGGCGACGCGCGACTGTGGGGCGATAGGGTTTTGACCCGCATTTGTCTCGCAAACCCATAGTTATATGGCTTCGGGGGTAACATTTGCGTGCCGTGGTAAAAATATTTACGGGCCGGACGTGTATACGGGCTCTTTGCTAGTCATAAATTTGGGCCGAGCCCGTATACTCGCCAGAATGATGCAGGTTTTCACGTTATGCGGGGTCTGCTAGAGATGCTCTTATAACCTTAGCCTTCCGAATTTCACACACACACACACAGACACAAACACACAAATGAAAAGATAAGACTCCCCATTAGTGCTAATTTGATTGCCATAATTTTGAGCTTTTTTCTTCCATAAGTTTAAACTAGCCGCGAACAAGGACTCCACTTGCCTCGAGGTCGAGGGGTCCGGAAGGAATGACACGATGCATGTCAGTTTAGCAGCGGTCGTATAGGGCGCTATGAATGCGTCCGTACATTGTCGAGCATGGGGTATGGTCGTTCCAGTTTGAACTTTCATGGCTTAGAGCAACAGGCTCCCCAGGAAACGATTTTTTTGCTGGTGCTGAAAAAAAAACTCAGTCCTCCCTCAGGATGCCGAATTGCATCGATTCGACCCATTCTTTGGCCCGAAGATCCTAGGCCGAACCCAACCCATTTTTTGGCCCGGTGATCCCAGTGCACTGGCGGGCACTTTGGGGCTCCGGCGGAAGGAAAAAGTGGCGCGTGGGGATGCTTGCATACGGAGCTCCCTGTGATATACTGGAAAACTGTGGACACATGGCTGAGTCCACCACCATTGAGTGTTTATACAAGTTTTGCAGGGCAGTGGTGGTAGTGTTTGGACCACAATACTTGCGATGACCCAATGTTGAAGACACTACTCGGATCATAGCACAAAATAGCAAGAGGATTTCCTGGGATGCTTGGAAGCATCGTCTACATGCATTGGGCATGAAAAAACTATCAATTTGCTTGGCAGGGAATGTACAAAGGCACCAAAGGATCTTGCAGTGTGGTACTTGAGGCCGTGGCCACACAGGACCTTTAGATTTGTGACTCCTTTGTGGGGCTGGAATTCGAGCCGAGTCGAGCCAGCTCAGCTCGACTCGCCAGAGCTCGTTTCGTTAACGAGCTAGCTCGACTCGACTCGTTACTATAATGAGCTCAAACCCAAGATTGGCTCGACTCGTATAACTCGCGAGCTGGCTCGTTTAGCTTGTTAAGCTCGTTTAATATATAAACATAAAGACCTCAAATATGATAAAAATGATTATGCATATATTAAACATATATATCACTATACAATTGCAATTTTCTTGTAACGCGTGAGTCTCCTAGGAGGCTAGGCCTTCAACTGCTCGGCCTTGGGTTGTGCGCCTGGGACGTAGGCTATTTAGTGGCTGATCTTTCTTTGTATTGGGAGTGGGTGATCTATTGTATTGAGCCTAACGAGTTACACGAGTACTCGTGAGATTGGCTCGTTTAACTTGGTCTATAAACGATCTTAAACTAAAGCTCGGCTCGACTCGTTATTCTTCGAGTTCGAGTCGATTTGAGCCGAGTCACAAGCTACTTGTTTAGCTCGCGAGCTTCGAGCTTTTTTTCCAGCCCTACTCCTTTGGTATGCCAGGAACTCACAATGACATCAACGTACTGCAGTGCTCGAATGTCTTTGCCAAGCTTGTTGAAGGTGATGCTCCTCCAGTGAACTTCGAGGTCAATGGGCGCCACTACAACAAGGGATACTACCTAGCAGATGTCATCTATCCGATATGGTCCACATTTGTGAAGACTATCTCAAACCCTGTGCCAGGAGACAAGAACTCCTACTTGGCCAAGTGTTAGGAGGCTTGCAGGAAGGATGTCGAGCGGGTATTTGGTGTGCTCCAATCTCGATTTGCTGTTGTCCGGTGCCCCGCTCTGACCTGGTCGAAAGATCAAATGTGGGTAGTCATGACTTGCTGTGTCATCTTGCACAACATGATCATTGAGAGGGAGTAGGAAGAGCTAGTGTTCGACACTGAACCATATTACATACAGGGACCTCTTGCCCAAGTTGATCACCAGCTACCGGCATCATGGGTTGCCTTCCTCAATATGCGTCAGGAGATCCAAAACCCACAGGTGCATCAACAACTACAACACGATCTGGTGGAGCACCTATGGAGGCTCAAGGGCAACGCCTGGTTCAACGTGTGATGAACTCTGAGTTTTAATTTGTGTTTGAATTATAAAATTGCTTCGTTGATCTATTTGATTTATATTGATTTCTGTGATGAGGTATGTGATAAGAAAATTATGTTGAATTTGTGGCGAAGCACTCCGAATTTGGGCTTAATTTGCGCTGAAATTGGGCCAAAATCGACGACTGGGAGGCGAACTTGGGCGGGGTCGGTGGGAACCCGAGCCCCCCCCCCACGCCGAATACCGCCTATTGGCCCCCCAAGTGGCGATATTTCAAGTCCCTGGGCGGCCGAATGACTGGAGATGCTCTTATCCCTTCCCCATGTTGAAAATATATGAATGGAAATATATGAGATTTATGTGACCTGGAATCTGTTTAAGTATAGGGTGGTATTCAAGCCATGAAACAATTTTAGGAAAATATCTAAAGACCTATTGAAGTAAATATGCCCTAGAGGCAATAATAAAGTTATTATTTATTTCCTTATTTCATGATAAATGTTTATTATTCATGCTAGAATTGTATTAACAGGAAACTTAGTACATGTGTGAATACATAGACAAAACATAGTGTCCGTATGCCTCTACTTGACTAGCTCTTTAATCAAAGAAGGTTAAGTTTCCTAACCATAGACATGTGTTGTCATTTGATGAACGGGATCACATCATTAGGAGAATGATGTGATGGACATGACCCATCCGTTAGCTTAGCATTATGATCGTTCTGAGTTTCATTCCTCGCTTTCTTCATGACTTATACATGTTCCTCAGACTATGAGATTATGCAACTCCCGAATACCGGAGGAACACCTTGTCTGCTATCAAACATCACAACGTAAATGGGTGATTATAAAGATGCTCTACAGGTGTCTCCGAAGGTGTTTGTTGGGTTGGCATAGATCGAGATTAGGATTTGTCACTCCATGTATCGGAGAGGTATCTCTAGGGCCTCTCGGTAATGCTCATCACTATAAGCCTTGCAAGCAATGTGACTAATGAGTTAGTTACGCGATGAAGCATTGCAGAATGAGTAAAGCGACTTGCCGGTAACGAGATTGAACTAGGTATGATGATACCGACGATCGAGTCTCGGGCAAGTAACATACCGATGACAAAGGGAACAACCTATATTGTTATGTGGTTTGACCGATAAAGTCTTCGAAGAATATGTAGGAGCCAATATGAGCATCCAGGTTCCGCTATTGGTTATTGATCGAAGATGTGTCTCGATCATGTCTACATAGTTCTCGAACCCGTAGGGTCCGCACGTTTAACGTTCGATGACGATTTGTATTATGAGTTATGTGTTTTGATGACCGAAGTTTGTTCGGAGTCCCGGATGATATCACGGATATGGAGAGGAGTCTCAAAATGGTTGAGACATAAATATTGATATATTGGACCATATTATTCGGGCACCGGAAGTATTCTGGGTAGTTTCGGGTAAAAAGGAGTGCCGGAGGGGTTACCGGAACCCCCGGGGGAACTAATGGGCCACCATGGGCCTTAGTGTGGAGAGAGAGGAGGGCGGCTAGGGCTGGCCGCATGCCCCCCTTAGCAGTCTGAATTGGACAAGGGATGGGGGGCGGCGCCCCCTTTCCTACTCCCTCTTCCTCTGCTTCCTTCCCCTCTCTTCCTTGTAAAGGAATCCTACTAGGACTAGTAGTCCTAGTAGGACTCCCTCTCCTTGGGCACGAGGGCTTGAAGTTTGTTCGGAGTCCTGGATGAGATTACGGACGTGACGAGGAGTCTTGAAATGGTCAAGATATAAAGATTGATATATTGGACCATGTTATTCGGACACCAGAAGTGTTCCGGGTAGTTTCGGTTAAAAACGGAGTGCCGGAGGGGTTACCGGAACCCCCGGGGAAAGTAATGGGCCATCATGGGCCTTAGTGGAGAGAGAGGAGGGTGGCTACGGCTGGCCGTGCGCCCCCCTTAGCAGTTCGAATTGGACAAGGGAAGGGGGGTCGGCGCCCCCTTTCCTACTCCCTCTTCGTCTCCTTCCTTCCCCCTCTCTTCCTTGTAGAGGAATCCTACTAGGACTAGTAGTCCTGGTAGGACTCCCTCTCCTTGGGCGCGCCCCCTAGGGCTGGCTGGCCTTCCCTTCCTCCTTTATATACGGGGGCAGGGCGGCACCCTAGAACACACCAAGTTTTTCCTTAGGCGTGTGCGGTACCCCCTCCATTGTTACACACCTCGATCATATCGCCGTAGTGCTTAGGCGAAGCCCTGCACCGGTAACTTCATCATCATCGTTGCCACACAGTCGTGCTGACGGAACTCACCCTCGTCTTCAACTGGATCAAGAGCACGAGGGACGTCATTGAGCTGAACATGTGCTGAACGCGAAGGTGCCGTACGTTCGGTACTTAGATCGGTTGGATCGCGAAGAAGTTCGACTACATCAACCGCGTTACTAAATGCTTCCGCTTTCGGTCTACGAGGGTACATGGACACACTCTCCCCTCTCGTTGCTATGCATCTCCTAGATAGATCTTGCGTGATCGTAGGAATTTTTTTGAAATTACCACATTCCGCAATACCTATGTGGGTAGTTTTGGACCTTTTTGAAAGAGATCGTCTTCCACATGCTATTGGAGCTTGTGAAGATGAGTGATACCCGCGCTCTCCCCTCTTCCGCCCGACTTGCACGTCGTGTTTCGTGATCGAGCCGAGTCAAGCTCAGTTCTATATCATGTGTGCGTTTAATTTTTGCCACTCAGGAACTATAATTAATTCTCAGTTAATTACATGTCATTTATGGACGTGCCACGAATTTGAGATACCTTATCATGGGCTGAAACAAAGAAGTTGATATGTCTGGATTACGCACCAAAAAAATAAATCTTTTATAACTCTGGGTAGCAATGTGTGGGATACACGTAGAAAGAGCACATTGGAAAATTAAGTACGTAACAAGAACTAACGGAGACGGTGGTGAGCTAGTAAGTTTCTCATAACATAAAATGGCACAAATTTCGATGCATGGAACTTATCGGATGGCCTATGTTCAGAAAGAAACTGTAGTAAGTTTCATAGAACGCAACTTAAGAGAACAAGATCTAGAAACATGGGAGTAGCAATGAAATAAAATGGTGGTCTTGGTAGGTCTCAAAAAATGTAGACTTTGGAGTAACAATGAAATAAACTGGTACAAGAATTATTGGAAGAATGAAATTGTCACGGCATCTCTAAAGAAAAAGTGAACTAATAATGAATATGTTGGAGGCCACATGATGTTGATGGAAATATTAGCACATTTTCAACTAATCTAATGCACAAGTAAATGGTAAGCATGGCAAATACGGTATGCATCTCAAAATGATACCTAAGCATGTGAGCACATACAGTACATATAATCAAAATATCTATGAACAACATATATACGGCCAGCACATGACCGGGCAAATAGGGGATGAAAAAGTCATACCCTCCGGTTAAGCCCATGAGGCAGCGACATCGGCAGCCTCGGCATCGGCATCGGCCTTCTTCTTGGCAGCTTCGTCGTCAGCCATGGAGTCGATGCAGGGGAAGTAGTGGAAGCAGAGGCGGACAGAGACGGGGATGCATCGGGAGCAGTCTATTGAGATGCTCCCCAAAAACCTTATTGTCGTTCTCCTGGGTAGGATCTCGAATGACAAAGTTCCTGAGGCACCTGATCTCCCGACCAACCATGCACGCGGTCATCAGGATGGGATCGCCGGAAGCTACATAGAGAGAGGAACCAAGGCCCATGACCGAGTGTGCGAACAACCCACGGTCCAATGTCTTGGACATCGGCACTACTGTAGTGACTTGTCAATTAATCCGAGATTAATTTACTATTCCTGACCGGCAACAATAAGCATCGGGTCGGCTCATTCCCGCAACCTGTGGTGCGCGCGCGTGTCGTGACGAGGCGAGGCTGGCAGCAGAGGAGGAGGATATCCTTTTCCCAAACTCTCAGTGGCATATGGTAGAGCAACCCTTATAAAGGGGTCTCACTCTCACTCCATTAGTAGTCTGGTATAAAACTTCCCACCACTCTCCATGCACCTAAATGGGCCTTAGAGATTAACCAGAGATTATTGTCTTATATGGGCCTAAGCCAATCTATAATCCAACAAACCCCCACCAGATCTTGAGGCACAAAAGTTTCCGAACTGTTCCAAACAATTTTTGATATACCAGAATTTTCCGCAGAGACAGATAAGTTGAACATCCACCTAGAGCAATAGGATTAGACTTCTTCACAACTGAACAATGGGCCATCCCTTGAATGTCAGTTTGGCGTACAGAAGTTCCCCCTATTGTCAGCTAATACATGGTTGCCGAAGGCTAAACCCCACTTGGAGCTTATTTGTCATACTCCTCACCTTCTCGTGAGCTTCCTAGAGATTACCCAATCTCACGGACTGTGACAAGCAGTCAGGCTCACATAGGTGTGTTCCTTGATGTCTACTATGCAACTTTATTCTTGTAGACTCGTGTTGAGCCTCCAAGCGCAGAGTTTTGTAGGACAGTAGCAATTTTCCCTCAAGTGGATGACCTAAGGTTTATCAATCCGTGGGAGGTGTAGGATGAAGATAGTCTCTCTCGAACAACCCTGCAATCAAATACAAGAATCTCTTGTGTCCCCAACACACCCAATAAAAATGGCAAATTGTATAGGTGAACTAGTTCGGCTAAGAGATGGTGATAAAAGTGTAGTATGGATAGTAGATAAGAGTTCTTCTAGTGCGAACAATAAAAAACAGCAAGGTAGTAAATAGTAAAACGGAGCACAAATGATATTGCAATGATGGAAAATGAGGCCTAGGGTGCATACTTTCACTAGTGCAATCTCTCAACAATGCTAACATAGTTGGATCATATGATTATCCCTCAAAGTGCAATAAAGAATCACTCCCAAGTTCCTATTAGCGGAGAACAAAAGATAGAAATTGTTTGTAGGGTACGAAACCACCTCAAAGCTATTCTTTCCGATCAATCTAACCAAGAGTTCATACTAAAATAACACCATATGACACACATCAACCAACTCCAATGTCACCTAGATACTCCGATGTTACCAGAAGTATCTGTGAGTTAATTCTATGATATGCATCAAACAAGTTCATGATCATAATGTTCAATCCACACAAAGAACTACAAGGAGACCCTAAAGTTTCTATCGGAGAAAAGATAATAAAAACATGCATCAACCCCTATGCATATATTACCCCAACGTCACCTTGGGAATCCGCAAGTTGAGTGCCATAGCATACATCAAGTGAATCAATATGATACCCCATTGTCACCTCAAGTATTCACACCACAAGACATACATCATGTGTTCTCAGACCTGAACATTCAATCCGACAAGACAAAACTTCGAAGGGTAAAGATTCAATTCATTACAACAAGACTATAGAGGGGAGAAACATCACATGATCCATCTATGTTAACAAAGCCCATGATACATCAAGATCGTGACATCTCAAGATCACGAGAGAGCGAGCGAGAGAGAGAGAGAGAGAGAGAGAGAGAGAGAGAGAGAGAGAGAGAGAGATGAAACATGTAGCTACTAGTACAAACCCTCAACCCCAAGGGTGGACTACTCCCTCCTCATCGTGGTGGCCGTCGGGATGATGAAGCTGGCCACCGGTGATGATTTCCCTCTCCGTGGAAGTGCCAGAATGTGGTCTAGATTGGTTTTTCGTGGCTACAGAGGCTTGCGGCGGCAGAACTTCCGATATAGTGTCTCCCAGAGAGTTTTTTTGGAATATTTGAGAATTTATAGTGTGAAGAGGGGGTGCGGGAGGCCACCGAGGTGGGCACAACCCACCGGGGCATGCCTGGGGGCCCAGGCGCACCCTGATGGGTTGTGCCCCCTTGGAGCACCCCAGAGGTTCTGCTCTGGCCCATTAGTGGTCTTCTGGTCCATAAAAATCTACAAAAAGCTTCGCGGTCTTTGGACTCTGTTTGATATCGATTTCCTGCGATGCAAAAAACAGCAACTGGCACTAGGCACTGGGTCAATAGGTTAGTCCCAAAAAATGATATAAAGTTGCTATAAAATGATTGCAAAACACCCAAGAATGATAATATAATAGCATGAATACTTCATAAATTATAGATACGTTGGAGACATATCAGCATCCCCAAGCTTAATTCCTACTCCTCCTCGAGTAGGTAAATGATAACAAAAATAATTTATGAAGTGTGAATGCTAGCAAAGTGCATTAGTTTGATCAATAGTAATTTCAATAACTTTTCCTAGCATCATAACAACAATTCTTTCTTATAAAACTTCTCATGTTAAAGTAGCAACCAATTCACATGTTATGTTTCAAATGATGAATTCTCTTGAAACTCAACAACCTATGTTCTCAGTCACCAAGCGATTACAATTAAACTTATTCAACAAAGTCTAAGTAATAGCTCCATATACTCAACCATCATATAGTATTCTATGATGGCTAACACTCAATGCACACATGAGCAAAACGTTTCAGCCACACACATAGAAAGATAGGGGCTTATCATTTCGCCTCCCAACGTATTCACCTTAGGGGTGATGTCAACAATAATAACTCCTGCTACCCATATTCAACTGGACATATGTGCCTAGATATTTCCTCAACACATGATGCTTGCCAAAAGAGAAAATAAAAAGGAATAGAAAGAAAAACTTTGACTCTTTGCATAAAAGTAAATACTGAAAAGTAAAATATAGGCCCTTCGCAGAGGGAAGCAGAGGTTGCCATGCGCTTATTTGTTCGTATGCTCAACCTCTTAGTGCAAAAGAATGTCATGTTATATTGCCCTTTATGATAGCAAAGTTTATTATGCAGTCTGTCGCTTTTATTTTTTGCCATCACAAGTTCGTACAACGCTCAATTTTCTCTTACACTGAATGATCTAACACTTTTAGAAGCAATTTTTATTGCCTTATTGCACCAATGACAACTTACTTGATGGATCTTGCTCAATCCTTAGGTAGGTATGGTGGAATCTTGAAGATAAGATTTGGTTTTAAGGGTTTTTTGGATGCCCAAGCAGTATCTCTACTTGGTGCGGAATTTTTGGCTAGAAAAGATGGGGGCAAGCACCACATGTTGAAGGATCTATGGCAATATAACTTCTATGTGAATATGAACAAACATAAATCATTATGTTGTCTTGTCCAATGTCAACAATTTTGGCATATAATATTTTGACGGGGGCTCACAATCACAAAATATTTCTAGGATAGTGTATTTGCATGTGAAAGTTCTCCTCCTTCTACTAATCATTCATGAATTGCTTGTATGACCAATATTGTGATTGTCAAGCTTCAAAAGATTTCAATTTATAAACCCAATGTGAAGCTACCACTATGGATGATATGCACATATAATTTCAACTTCATGAGATTCAATTCATTTAGTGATTTACTCATAGGATATGAGTGAAGCACGAGAGTAAATGACAAACTACTCCAAAAATATATAAGTGAAGATCAAGCGAGTAGTTAAGTAAAGGGGTAGCTAATTGAGGACTCTCTCTTATTTAAAAACTTTCTGATATAATTATTTTATTAAAACAACAAGCAAAACAAAATAAAATGTCATTCCAAGAATAGCAAAACTCATGTGAAGAAGCAAAAACTTAGGCTCAACCAGTACTAACCAATAATTGTTGAAGAAGAACGGTGGGATGCCTACCGGGGCATCCCCAAGCTTAGATGCTTGAGACTTCTTGGTATATTATCTTGGGATGCCTTGGGCATCCCCAATCTTGAGCTTTTGTCCTTAATTTCTTTTATATCATGTTTTCCCTAAATCTTAGAAACTTCATCCACACAAAACTCAACAAGAACTCGTGAGATAAATTAGTATAAATCAATGCAAAACCTTATCATTCTCTATTGTAGCAAATCACTAAAATTATTATTTGACATTGCATACTAAATGCCTCTGCATATTTAATACTCCTATCCTCAAATACAATCATTAAACAAGCAAACATATGCAAACAATGCAACCATAACAACAATGTGCCAAAACAGTACAGTCTATAAAGAATGCAAGATTCATCATACTTCCCTAACTCCAAAAATTATGAAAATTTACCACGTCGTAGAAAATTTATCAGAGCTTATGATGCAAAAAGTTTCAACATTTTATCACATTCTGACTTTTCTTGGGAATTTTTGGAACAACGACAATTTTCTATTTTGAAACAGCAACATGTAGACTTGCAAAATAAGCATGATAAAGGCTATCCTTGACATTTTTATTTAAAATAAAGATGAAAAAAATTATTATAAATAAAAGCATGTAAATCCTAGCAAAATAAAATGACACTCCAAGTAAAACTCATATCATGTGACGAATGAAAACATAGCTCCAAGTGAGGTTACCGATAATGTTGGAGACGAAAGAGGGGATGCCTTCTGGGGCATACTCAAGCTTAGTTGCTTGGACCTTCATCGAATATTACCTTTGTTGGGGAACGTAGTAATTTCAAAAAAATTCCTACGCACTCGCAAGATCATGGTGATGCATAGCAATGAGAGGGGAGAGTGTTGTCCACGTACCCTCGTAGACCGAAAGTGGAAGCATTAGCACAACGTGGTTGATGTAGTCGTACGTCTTCACGGCCCGACCGATCAAGCACCGAAAGCACGACACCTCCGTGTTCTTGCACACGTTCATATTGATGACGTCCATCGAACTCTGATCCAGCCGAGTGTCGAGGGAGAGTTCCGTCAGCACGACGGCGTGGTGACGATGATGATGTTCTACCGACGCAGGGCTTCGCCTAAGCACCGCTACAATATTATCGAGGTGGAATATAGTGGAGGGGGGGGGGCACCGCACATGGCTAATAGATCTCAAGTATCAACTGTTGTTGTGTCTAGAGGTGCCCCCTGCCCCCGTATATAAAGGAGCAAGGGGGAGGGGGCAGCCGGCCAGGAGGGGGCGCGCCAGGTGGAGTCCTACTTCCACCGGGAGTAGGACTCCTTCCTTTCCTTGTCCAAGTAGGAGAGGGGGAAGGAAGGGAGAGAGGGGAGGAAGGAAAGGGGGGCACCGCCCCCTCCTTGTCCTATTCCGACTAGAGGGAGAGGGGGAGCGCGGCCTCCCGTGGCCGCCCCTCCTCTTCTCTACTTTGGGCCCATGAGGCCCATTAACCCCCCGTGGGGTTCCGGTAACCCCCCGGTACTCCGGTATATATCCGATAACCCCCAGAACCATTCTAGTGTCCGAATATAGTCGTCCAATATATCAATCTTCATGTCTTGACCATTTCGAGACTCCTCATCATGTCCGTGATCACATCCGGGACTCCGAACTATCTTCGGTACATCATAATATATAAACTCATAATATAACCGTCATCTAACTTTAATCGTGCGGACCCTATGGGTTCGAGCACTATGTAGACATGAGCGAGACACGTCTCCGGTCAATAACCAATAGCGAAACCTGGATGCTCATATTGGCTCCTATATATTCTACGAAGATCTTTATCGGTTAAACCGCACAACAACATACGTTGTTCCCTTTGTCATCGGTATGTTATATCTCAATACCTAGTTCAATCTCGTTACCGACAAATCTCTATACTTGTACGTAATTCATCATTCCGTAACTAACTCATTAGCTACATTGCTTGCAAGGCTTATAGTGATGTGCATTATCGAGAGGTCCTAGAGATACCTCTCCGACAATCGGAGTGACAAAACCTAATCTAGAAGTATGCCAACTCAACATGTACCTTTGGAGACACCTGTAGATCTCCTTTATAATCACCCAGTTACGTTGTGACGTTTGGTAGCACACAAAGTGTTCCTCCGGTAAACGGGAGTTGCATAATCTCATAGTTGTAGGAACATGTATAAGTCATGAAGAAAGCAATAGCAACATACTAAACGATCAAGTGCTAAGCTAACGGAATGGGTCAAGTCAATCACATCATTCTCCTAATGATGTGATCCCGTTAATCAAATGACAACTCATGTCTATGGTCAGGAAACGTAACCATCTTTGATCAACGAGCTAGTCAAGTAGAGGCATACTACTGACACTATGTTTGTCTATGTATTCACACATGTATTATGTTTCCGGTTAATACAATTCTAGCATGAATAATAAAAACATTTATCATGATATAAGGAAATAAATAATAACTGTATTATTGCCTCTAGGGCATATTTCCTTCAACCTTGGGGTGCCTTGGGCATCCCCAAGATTAGGGTCTTGTCACTCCTTATTCTCCATATATCGACATCTCACCCAAAACTTGAAAACTTCAATCACACAAAACTTAACGGAACTTCGTGAGATAGGTTAGTATGATAAAGTGCAAACCATTTCACTTTGGTACTGTCAAAGACAAGATTCATAATTGTTTCCACACAATTACCAATGTAGCCTATCATTCCACAATTTATGTTGAGCAATATAGGCCATAGAAATTAGAAAACAAGCAAACTATGCATGGAAAACAGAATCTGTCAAAAACAGAACAATCTGTATTAATCTGTACTGCAACCATACTTCTACTACTCCAAAAATTCTGAAAAATTAGGAAAACATAGAGAATTTGTATATCTATCACCTGTAAACATTTCATATCAAAATCACATTACAGTGAATTTTAGAAATTACTGGAATGGGCGCAAAACTTTCTGTTTTTGCACGGATTCAAGTCAACTATCATCCACACTATCCCAAAGGCTTTACTTGGCACTTTATTGAAACAAAACAAAAAAAACATGATTACTACAGTAGTATAATCATGTGAACACACAAAAACAGTAGGTAAAGTGTTGGGTTGTCTCCCAACAAGAGCTTTTCTTTAATGCCTTTTAGCTAGGCAGGATGAGTTCAATGATGCTCACATAAAAGATAAGAATTGAAACATAACAAGAGCATCATGAATCATAAGTTCCTCTCTCATAATAATTTTAAGTAGCATCATGAATAGATTCAACAATATAACTATCACATAAAGCATTCTTTTCATGATACATAAGCATAGAAATTTTATTACCCTTTATGGCATACGTGACATCATAATAATAATCATAGATAAGAACATTATTGTCATAATCAATTGAAACCTCTTCCAAAATAGTGGATGTATCACTAAATAAAGTCATGACCTTTCCAAACCCAGTTTCATCAATATTTTAATAAGATTCAACACCCTCCAAAATAGTGGGATCACTACTACCTAGAGTTGACACTCTTCCAAACCCACTTTCATCATTTTAATCATCATAAATAGGAGGCATGCTATCATCATAATAAATTTTGTTATCGAAAGTAGAAGGAATAAAAGGATCATGTTCATTATGCAAAGCATCCCCAAGCTTAGGACAAGCATTATTTTCAGCAAACAAATCTTCAAACATTTCATACTCATCAAACATAGCATCCCCAAGCTTGTGGTTTGCATATCATCCACTACTGCAGGATGCTGCTAACGCGACACTTCGATCAGAGACCCTTCAAGAAATTGTGTGCGATGCAATAATCACAAACGGTGGTGTAAGAGAACCGTCTAAAATGTGCAAAACATTTGCAATGACGGATGCATCAAACACGGTTCAAATTTTAGTTGCATGTGCAATGAAGAGCATATGGTTGATCCAGCAGAACTGTTTGTGATGAGGAAGAACAACAGAAACGGGCAGCCATATCAATGTTTGTGCGATACACGACATACAGTACCCTCCAATGAACTGTGTGCTATTAGGGAATGCAACAGAAACGGTCAACCAGATCAAGGTGTGTGCGATATATGGCATACGGTTCACTCGGACAAACTGTTTTCGGTTAGGAAAGAGAAGGGAAACAGTTCATCTTAACAACATGTGTCCGTCTGTGATATGCGGCATTTGCCAGCCAAAGAACCCAAATGTTTCTTGTAAACTATATGTGTGTGATATCCAGCAAACAACACACTCGGATGAACTGTTTGCAATGAGAAATTATAACACAAACGGTTACTATAGTAAGTTCGTGTCCGGTTCTATTCGTACAAAAAACTTTGAAAAATGCAAACTAGTTGTTTGCGTGTAAACAATTATCAAAAAGTAACGAGATAGACCTTCTTCAAGCCAATCAACATGTGTTCAAAAAAAAGAAATGTCAAATATTACAAAACAAAGACCTCGATAGACCTTGCTGCTGTAGATCCCTCTTTCCAGCCTTTATTGCGCAACACAATGGAAACGGTTCAACTGAACAATATGTGTGTGATACACGGCAAACAGGTCCATGATCAGAAATGTGTGCGAAGACCAATAATAACACAGACGATTGCTGCTAATAAGCCATGTGATTTGCTCTGTCTGCAGAAGAATAACATGTATATATATAACTGAAATAAACATCCAATTACATAAGTGACTATATAGATCATTCGCACACACCTCAATAAACAATTGCATGCATTCTAAAGTAGGAGAAACGATCGTCTAGTCATCTACTTCTTGTGATGCTCCCGCCATTGCTCTGTGGCTCGATCCCTCGCCTGGGGCATGAACAAGACAATTCCTCATGTCAACGATACGCCTGTACATCTCGTAGCTTGTGCACGCGTCATTGGCCGGGTACTTGACGTGTTCTTCATCCATTATCTCATGCCAAACACTGTGCTAGGTGTCCTTGTCCTTCTTGCTCTCATCCTTCATCTTCATGTAGTAGGGGTCGATGATAGCCGAGGCGAGGTCAACCAAGGAGTTAAGTTTGTTCTTGGCCCTGCCCCAGACCTTGAAGTGGTCCTGGATGTTGACAAGATTCGGTCATTTCAAGCCCGAAACCTTGAGCGCTTTTAGATCGTTGGTGGTGTCCACCACAGCGAACTTGTAATCAGAGCTGTTGATAAACGTGGAGAAACGCTCGCAAGGCCTTGTGGCCAGGTGGTAGTGGTAGACAAGGACGTCAAGTCGCATGCACAACTGGGCAACGACAACCTTCTGGTCATGCCCGACACGACCGATGGTGTACTCGAGGTCGAAGCCGACCACTTGGTACTTGTCCTTGGCAAGGAACGGCTCCATAGTTTGGATGGGGCTCTCTATCGACACCGAATTGTTCGTGCACACCATTGAGAGGGACTTTCCCTCATGTGGGTGTCCACTACGTGATGCATGGTGAACTGCCCGCCGTTGTCATTGTCGTTCGTTGGGAGCGCCATTGGTGCCACGAAGATCGCCATTGGAACCGTTGGATGTCCTCTCTGTATGTGTCGTTGTGGAGGTGCTTATTGTGTCGTGTGACGCAGGAAATGAAGGTAAATGGCCGCAAGAATAAATGGGGGCCGGGCGGCCTGGATTCTCGGCGCGTCCACATGGCGGTTTTTGCATCGGTAACTGCATTGTGGAGCCGCGCCCGGCGCAACCGCATGCACACGAACGTGCGTGATCGTGCGTCGGCCCCAAACACTGGCAGCGCGCGTGGAGGGACAAGGGCAGAGCACGCAGAGGGATGCGAGAGGGCAGAGTGCGCCGCGGCCGCCTCAACCGCAAGCATCCACGTGCATAGAGCAGTTGAACACGCAGGAAATGGTCGCCTACAAGCTAGCCGACACTTGCATCGCTGCGTAGAGAGCGGCCGTGTGCTACTACCTCCGTCTTGGTCTATAGACCCTTTATATTATGTGCCATACTTTTCCCTCAAATTTAACCAACAAAATGTTAATGCACGTTATAAAAATTATATAATTGGAAACTATGTTCAAATACGAATCCAACTATATAATCTTTGGCGACATGCATTCGTATTTTATTAGTTAAATCCTACTTATAAACCAGGACGGGTGTATAGTAGGTAATTCAATCACAAACATTTTTTTATTAACCATATGTGTATGTGGCCTTTCATCCTCCTCTCACATGTCTTGTCACCCCGCAGCCGCAGACGGCTTATAAGCATAAGCTTGCTTGTGTGGGAAGCGTTCTTTTAATGACGGTGGCGCCAATGAATCGTCGGTGAGCCCGTTCCCGCGCAACCTCGCGAGTTCCGATGCAAGCTTCCCGCCCGACTGGGTGAAATCCCCCAAAATCCCAATGCTTACCGGCCTGCCATAAAAACCCTCACGGCCGACGAGTCCTGCATCACGTTTTCCCCTCCCTCCCTGTAGCTTATCTCTTCTGCTTCTTCCACAATCGCCAATGGCACCGGTCCGTCGTGGTCGCTCAGCCACTTCGCCGTCATCAGACGATAGCTCCAGCTAGGAGGCTACATCGCGGCAGCGGCAAAGTCCCCGGCATAGTGTAGTGCACGTGGCGTCCCTGTTGGGTTTGCGCGGAACACCCACCACACGCTCCGCCGTCGGTGCCCGTCGGCAGCTGTTGCCGGCAACTGTTGCCGGCCGCCGTTGCCGCCACACCACCGTCGAAAGCCAGGGCCATCGCCCGCTCCGCCGCCGCGACCCGAAGGCGGGAGGTGGCCGTCGTGGCCGCCACCCCACTGCCAGCCACCGTGGCCATCACCCGCTGCGCCACCGCGGCCCGAAGGCGGGAGGTGGTGGTTGAGGGAGTCCTGGATTAGGGGGTATCCGGATAGCCAGACTGTATACATCGTACGAACTATTGAAGCGTGAAGATACAAGACTCAAGACTTCGGCCCGTGTCCGGATGGAACTCTCCTTTGCGTGGAAGACAAGCTTGGCGATCCGGATATTGTGTTTCCTTCCTTGTAACTGACTCCATGTAAACCCTAGCCCTCTCCGTTGTCTATATAAACCGGAGAGGTTGGTCCTTAGAAGGCCGATCACAATTACAATCATACCATCATAGGCTAGCTTCTAGGGTTTAGCCTCTACGATCTCGTGGTAGATCTACTCTTGTACTACCCATATCTTCAATATTAATCAAGCAGGAAGTAGGGTTTTACCTCCATCGAGAGGGCCCGAACCCGGGTAAACATTGTGTCCCTTGCTTCATGTTACCATCAGCCTAGACGCACAAATCGGGACCCCCTACCTGAGATCCGCCGGTTTTGACACCGACATTGGTGCTTTCATTGAGAGTTCCTCTGTGTCGTCGGTGCCAGGCTTGATGGCTCCTTCGATCGTCGTCAACGACACGGTCCAGGGTAAGACTTTCTTCCCCGGACAGATCTTCGTGTTCGGCGGCTTCGCACTGCGGGCCAATTTGCTTGGCCATCTGGAGCAGATCGACAGTTACGCCCATGGCCACCAAATCAGGTACGGAAACCTGAACTACACGGTGGATATCCATGGAGACTTGATCTTCGACGGATTCGGGCCCGCGCTAGGGGCACCGGACAGTCACGACGAGCATGGCTTGGACCTGCTGTCGGACATCTCTTGGGATATCACCCCTGCAGTAGCCCCGGACTCAAATCCAGAGCAGGCTGCATTGCCTAAAGACGGAGGAATGGACCCCGCCCCGTAGGCCGTACCCTCATCGGCGATGGAGCCGAACACAGGCCTCACTTCTAAGGAAGCCCGTAATTCCGGACCCCCGGATTCGTATCCGGTTGTAGGTTCCAGTTCGCGCGTTCCCGAGCATGCCGAGCCTGGTTGGGCTCCGGTATTGGAGTTCACCGCCGTGGACATCTTTCAGCACTCGCCCTTTGGCGACATGCTGAACTCATTAAGGTCTCTCTCTTTGTCAGGAGGCTCTGGGCCGAACTATGTCCGGCTTGAGTGGGAAGCAGGCGACGAAGGAATTCAGTGCCCACCCACCACCCACTTCATTGCCACGGTCAATGATTTAACCGACGTGCTTGACTTCGACTTCGAAGACATCGACGGTATAGACGACGATGCAGGAGAATTACAGGAGCCACCGCTCATAGGGCGATGGACGGCCACCTCCTCATATGATATATATGGTGGACACTCCGAAAGAAACCAATGGCGACGATGCAACGGAGGACAACCCCTCAGGGAGAAAAGCAAAGCATGGGCGTCATCGGCGCCGCTCCAAGCCCCACCACAGCAATACCGACCCCGAAGAGGAAAACAATCCGGATGGCACCGAAGAAGAATACAACCCTGATCAGCCCGCCTTCGAACAGGCCGAACAGGAAGATGAGAAGGTCAGCCCAGAAGAACAGGCGATGGACGGATATCCGGAGGAGGACAACTACATGCCCCCATCCGAAGACGAGATTAGCCTCGGTGATGACGAGTTCGGCGTGCCTGAGGATCCCGTGGAACAGGAGCGCTTCAAGCGTCGGCTTATAGCCACTACGAGGAGCCTGAAGAAGAAGCAGCAGCAACTCCAACTGATCAAGACCTGCTCACAGATAGATGGACTGAAGTCCTGGCAGCCGAGGAATACGGACTCGAGCGCCAAACGGCTGACCGGCCACCCCGTGGCCGGGATAAAATGGGGTATCAGCCCGAATACCAGCCCGCACCCCCACGCCAACACACTACGGCCCGGGGCAACATGCAAGACCTGCAAGATATTCTGGAAAACAAAGCAAGACATCCAAGATCGATCTACGGATCGCGGGGGCATGCCCCAGCGATCGACGATGACCGTCACGCTGGATACATCATCAACAAGTCCGGCCGGGCCGAATACAGCAACCCAGACCAGTTCGAACTGCGTAGCCACATAGACCGGCACAGAGGCGCCGCACACGCCCTCTGCTTCACTGATGAAGTGATGGACCATGAATTCCCAGAAGGGTTCAAACCCGTAAACATTGAATCATACGATGGCACAACAGACCCCGCAGTATGGATCGAAGATTTCCTTCTCCACATTCACATGGCCCGCGGAGATGATCTACACTCCATCAAGTATCTTCCCCTTAAGCTCAAAGGGCCAGCCCGACACTGGCTAAATGGCCTGCCAGCAAATTCCATTGGCAGTTGGGAAAACCTGGAAGACGCATTCCTCAACAACTTCCAGGGCACATATGTGCGACCACCGGACGCCGATGACCTGAGCCACATTACTCAACAGCCCAGAGAATCAACCAGGAATTCTGGACTCGGTTCCTAACTAAAAAGAACCAAATAGTCGACTGTCCGGACGCCGAAGCCCTGGCGGCTTTTAAGCATAATATCCATGACGAGTGGCTCGCTCGACACCTCGGCCAGGAAAAACCCAAGTCCATGGCAGCTCTCACAACACTAATGACCCGCTTTTGTGCAGGCGAGGACAGCTAGTTGGCTCGCAGCGGCACCATGCCACAATCCGGCACCTCGGACGGCCGCGATACTAATGGCAAGCCATGGCGTAACAGACATAAGCGACAGAACAACGACGACAACACTGAAGACACGGCAGTCAATGCCGGATTCAGCGGATCCATGTCCGGTCAGCGGAAGAAGCCGTTCAAAAGAAATAATCAGGGACCGTCCAGTCTGGATCGCATACTAGAGCGCTCGTGCCAAATTCATGGCACCCTGGACAAGCCAGCCAACCACACCAATAGAGACTGCTGGGTGTTCAAATAGGCCGGCAAAATAAATGCCGAAAACAATTACAAGGGGATGCACAACAACGATGACGAAGAGCCCCGGCGTCCGAACACCGGGGGACAGAAGAAATTTCCCCCCAGGTGAAAACGATCAACATGATCTACGCCATGCACATCCCCAAGCTGGAATGAAAGCGGGCACTACGGAACGTCTATGCGATGGAGCCAGTCGCCCCCAAATTCAACCCATGGTCAGCTTGTCCGATCACCTTTGATCGTAGGGATCACCCTACTAGCATCCGTCATGGCGGCTCAGCCGCATTGGTACTAGACCCAATCATCAACGGATTCCACCTCACGCGAGTCCTTCTGAACGGCGGCAGCAGCCTTAACCTGCTTTATCAGGGCACAGTGTGCAAAATGGGCATTGACCCTTCAAGGATCAAGCCCACCAAAACCACCTTTAAAGGTGTAATTCTTGGAGTAGAGGCACGCTATACGGGATCTATAACTTTGGAAGTGGTCTTCGGATCTCTCGACAACTTCTGAAGCAAAGAATTAATCTTCGATATCGTCCCTTTCCGCAGTGGTTATCACGCACTGCTCAGACGAACCACATTCGCTAGATTCAATGCGGTACCCCACTATGCATACCTCAAGCTCAAGATGCCAGGCCCGCGCGGGGTCATAACAGTCAACGGAAACATGGACCGCTCTCTCTCAATAGAGGAGCATACTGCAGCCCTCGCGGCGGAAGTACAATGCGGCCTACTCCGACAAACCAATCCGGCAACAACAACTTCGAGCACCGTCAAGAGTGTCCGGAAAACCCCGCAACAGGACCATCAAGCACGCCAAGAGCGGGACTAGCAGTCCGGCCTCTGCTCAAGCCCCACCAAGGCGGCATTCGTGCCACGCGCACACAATTACGCACTCAAGATACCATGGGCGTAGGCGGAGGCGCAACAATGACTTAGTCAATAGTACGGGTAACCGCTACGTACCTCCATAACCCTTCCTTTTACCTTTCAGGACATTGCTTTAGTGCAGCCTCTTCAGAAGAGCCGGATGGCCGGACTCACATAGGGGAGAAAACCAAGGAGGCAATAGGCGTTGCACACAGAAGGAAATACCCAGGTGGAATCTATTTACGATCGGTATACCTGTTTTATCTATCTGTACGCAGCCTGCCCCCGGATAGGACATGTCAAATAGTCCTATTTATCTTCGCTCAACGCATCCTTTGTAAATATACGCTTAAACGTATTATTCATCAATGGGAGATCATAAATAGCTTCAGCTTATTATTCTTATTTGAGCATTTTTTTTCTTATAAATGTTTATTTGATATTGCATCCATACACCTTGGTATGTTCAGCTTGCCAGGGGCTTCTTATGGCGCCCCATAATACGGCAAGACAAGTCCGAACACTTTCAACAGTGCGGCACCCCGAACTTATAGCACTATATGCATCAGCTCCGAATCATGTCTTGGGTCTACAGTTGGGTTAGCCCGGCTCCCATGTTTTGGTACCTTACGTTCCGTTCTATCGGCTAAGGTAGCGCAGGGAGAACTACTGCGATTGTGTCCCAGTTCTTCGGACGAGCACCTCGATGAAAGCCGGCGGACCGGCATGATGTGGCAAGAGCTGGTCGCTGTTCGAGAGGTCTTAAAATCCTTAAAGATTTTTCCGCTTTAGGCGATAAATCGGCTTCGTCCGATCTAGGCGTATATAGCGCCCCAATTCGGCCTTCCGGATTCTAGGGGCTTCGCCGAAATTTAAAATTGTAGACTTCTATGGCTAAGTGAAAGTTATAAAGCCGCATAGTCCGATTGCCTTGTTCGCTGCGCCGGACACCTCCTTAAGGGACCAAACATTTGGATAAAGAGTGTCCGAATTTTCCACGAACACCCCAGTACTAGTTACGTGGGGGCGGAAGCCGACAACTGGCCTACTTTCAGAATTTTATAAACTGCCGCATAGAAGGTAATATTTTAAATCAAACAGTGCTACATAGCACAAGTAACTTCGTCTTTAAATTACAAACATGACAGAAGCGAATTCATTCTAAAATGGTGTCCTTGGTACATTCATCGGCCACGAGACAAGCGCCCTTCTTCACGCCGTCATAGTACATCTCGGGATGGCGATGCGCCTTGCCCTTCGGCGGCCCGTCCTTCACCAGCTTCTCTGTGTCCAGCTTCCCCCAATGCACCTTTGCGCGGGCAAAGGCCCGGCGGGCACCCTCAATGCAAATGGATCACTTGATCACTTCAAGCCGCGGACACGCATCCACCATCCGCTTGATCAGGCCGAAGTAGCTAGTGGGCAGGAGCTCACCAGGCCACATACGGAATATGAAATCTTTCATAGCCACTTCGGCCGCCCTGTGGAGTTCGACCAACTGCTTCAGTTGGTCACTCAGAGGCATTGGCTGTTCGGCCCCAGCGTACTGGGACCAGAACAGCTTCTCTGTTGAGCTCCCCTCTTGGGCACGGTAGAACTCTGCGGCATCTGAAATGCTGCGTGGCAGATCTGCGAATGCCCCTGGAGAGCTCCGAATTCGAGTAAGTAAAAGAAACGCCTCCTCCACATGTTTGCTTTGCATAAAGAATTTCTTACCCGCCGCTATCTTTTTGGCCTCCTGGACCTCCTGCTGTGCCTTCTCGGCTTCGGCCTTGGCATCCTTCATACTAACAAGGGCCTTCGCAAGCTCAGCCTCTTTCATCTTCAGATCATGCTCCACGGACTCGAACTTCTTGCCGAGGTCCCGGAGCTCTAGCTGTACCTCGCCCACTCTAGCAGTTTGCTTTTCGCACTCTTTGCATTCCAAGGCCGCCTTGTCTTTGGCCTCGGACAACGCTTTCTTCAGGGACGCCACTTCGGTGGTGGTCCCTGTTACACAGTCACGACGCTTTGGCGTTAGACTAACCAATTTTGTCTATCCTTAACTACACAAGAGCGGGGAATCACTTACCCTTGTTCTCTTCGAGCTGCCTCTTCGTGAGGTCGAGCTCTCCCTGCGCCTGCTCCAGGTTCCGCTTCAGTTCGGCAACCTCGGCTGTGCGGGCAGCAGCGGCAAGCAACACAGCCTGCTTATTCACATGAATATTTCCTGCGGATTATAATTGGCCCTCCGTTTGGTTTTTCTTTCCGAACACCAAACAGAGTATCAAGGGCTACTACCTATCGGGTGGTAATTATACACACATTTATTACTTACCTCAAAGCCTGTCGGGAGGCTGGTGCAAGCTTCGGTTAGTCCGCTCTTGGTGGACGAAACCTTCCAAATCACCGCACTCATAAGAGTACGGTGCTCTTCATCCATGGAAGCGCCGCGAAGAGCTTCCAACAGACAATCCGGCGCCTCGGGCGCCACGGAAGTCCTCGATGCAGACGGCTCGCCCTCCCTAACAAGGGGCTGTCTGCCTGAGTGCGGAACTATTGAAGGTTCCGGAACGGTGTTCGGCTGAGAGCCCGGCTTGCGGTGGCTCTCATCGACACGATCCGCGGGGATCTTGCACCCCGCGTATCCGACATCTGGAATCCCGCCTTGGGGCGTCTCCAGAGTCACCTCCCCCGCTCTGGGAGCCTTCGGGACAACACCTCCGTGTCATTTGCGGGCTGAGGAGTAGTGGCCGTCGGAAGTGAATTCATCTCCGAATCGCTCAGGGACCCGGAAGAAGATACCTCAGGGTGAGCCCTGGCCGGACTGCACATATGTTCGGCGTTATAAAAAGCTATGGAGTGAAGACATGAAAGAGTGTGAACACTTACGATCGCACTGGGGCTTCCCTCGGGGCAGCCACCCCTCCTCGCTGAGAGCGACTGTGGCGGAATAGTCCGGAAGGGACACCTTCCCCTTATTGGATGCCCGGGCCTCACCCTCCGGGCGGTTTTCCTCTTTTTCTCCTCCCCAGTGCGGGGAGGTAGGATTTCTTCTTGCTCCCTCCCGCCGCCGCGGGAGGAATCTGTCTCGTCGTCGTCGAACGACGTGGGTATGATGGCCTTGTGCCGAGGGCCTTTTCCGGCCCTTGGTCCGCCTCTCCAGGCCCCTCATCCTTTCCGGATGGGGCGTATTCTTCTTCTTCTTCTTCCTCCCCTTCGTGGGAGGAGTGTGCCTCGTCGTCTTCGGACGAGGCTTTTGGCACAACCATACGACGGAGACCCTTTCGGGTCCCTGGGGCCTTCTTTTTGGCCTTCTTCTTCGGCACCTTGTACGGCGCCGGGACCAGCATCTCTGTTAAGAGAGCATCAGCGGGGCCTTCGGGCAGCGGAGCCGGACAGTCAATCTGCTCTGCTGTCTCCACATAATCCTGGGCAACTACGCACAGTTAAATAAGACTCCCCCATAAACATATTGGGAAGAACTGAATCCGGTGGTAGCCTGAAAACTCACCTGACTAGGGGGCCGCGCTGCATGGAGCCCGCGGTCCTCGGATGTGGGAGGAGGTACTTCGGAGGCCTTGAACAACACCTTCCATGCGCCTTTATGCGTCATGTTGTAGAGCCTCTAAAGCGTCTGGTGTTTGGCCGGGACGAACTCCCACAGATTGAATGCCTACCTTTGGCATGGCAGAATCCGGCGAACGAGAATGACCTGGATCACGTTGACAAACTTGATGTTCTTGTCCTTCATGCTCCTGATGCAGGTTTGGAGTCTGACCAGCTCTATAGATTCACCCCAGGATATGCCCTTCCTTTCCCAAGAGGTGAGCCGCATGGGGGTGCCGGATCAGAACTCGGGTGCCGCCGCCCAGTTGGCGCCGCGCGGCTCGGTGATGTAGAACCACCCCGACTGCCACCCCTTTACGATTTCCGCAAAGGAGCCGTCAAGCCAAGTGACGTTAGGCATCTTGCCCACCATGGCACCTCCGCACTCTGCTTGTTGGCCGCTCACGATCTTCGGCTTCACGCAGAAGGTTTGCAGCCACAAGCCAAAATGAGGCTTCATGCGGAGAAAGGCCTCGCATACGACGATGAACGCCGAGATGTTGAGGACGAAATTTGGGGCTAGATCATGGAAATCTAGCCCGTAGTAGAACATGAGCCCGCGGACGAAGGGATGAAGTGGAAATCCCAGTCCACGGACGAAGTGGGCGACGAACACGACCCTCTCGTGGGGTCCTGGGGTCGGAATGACCTGCCCGGCGTCCGGTAACCAATGCGCTATGTCTACGGCCAAGTTGTAACGCCCCGGATTCGATGCGCCAGGTGTCCGCCAGTTATTCGCCGTCGTTGCCATGTCATTTGCTTGCGTGTTGCATTTTATCATGTCATCATGTGCATTTCATTTTGCATACGTGTTCGTCTCATGCATCCGAGCATCTTCCCCGTTGTCCGTTTTGCAATCCGGCACTCCTATGTCCCCCGGCGTCCCCTTTTGTCTCCTGTCGTGAGTGGGTGTTAAACTTTCTCGGAATGGCCCGAGGTTTGCCATGACCTTGGTATAACACCGTGAACCGCGCTGTCAAGTTTCGTGCCATTTGGAGGTCGTTTGATACTCCAACGGTTAACCGGGTAACCGTAAAGCCTCTCTCTCTTTGCAGCCCAACACCCCTTCCAAACTGGCCCAAAACCCAGCAAACTCCCTTCCATGCTCTCGGTCGTTCGATCACGATCGCGTGGCCGAAAACCGCTCCTCATTTGGACTCTCTAGCTCCCTCTACCTATAAATAGGCCCTCCCTTCCATTTCGCGGATGAAACCCTAGCCTAGCCTCTTCCCCCGCTTGCCGGACATGTCCGCCTCCGCACAGACGTGTCCACCGCCGCCGCCGTCCGCCTCCCGGCTCCTGAGCGCCGCCCGCGCCCAGCTGGCGCCCCTCCGCGCGCTACGCCCGAGGCTCCTCCGCCTCCGCGCTGCCCGCTGCGCGCTTAGCGCCGCCGCCCGCCGACCAGGCCGCCTCTCGGCGCCGCCGCGCGTCCCACAGGCGCCCGCCGGATCCGGCGAGACCGGCTCGGCCCGCCGTCCCGACCTGCCGGCGCCTTCTCCGTCGCCCGCGAGCCTCCCTCGCCGGAGACCATCGCCGGCACGGCCTCCCTCAACCCTGCGTGCGTGCGGGCGCACGCGCAGCCGCGCTTCGCTCGTGGGCCTCGACCTGCTGCCCACGGCCCAGATCCGCCGGCCCGCCTTGCCTATTTCCAGATGGGCTGAGCCCATGGGTGAGCGAACCCCCTTTTCCGCCTGAGCATCTTTTAGTTATTCTACGCTCGTCCTGTTTTTTTATGAAAATCTGCCAAGTCCCGGAATGGTCATAATATGTTGCTCTGTTCGTTGCATCATATCTCCACGCATGCTGCTCCGTTTTGTGCGTGTAATATGTCAAATTGTTCGCCTCGACGAGTACTACATTTCATTACATGGCATCATTTTCATTTGAGCTCATCTTGATGCCCAAAATGCTGTTGGAAGAGTGCATGTTGATGTTAATCTGCTGAAACTGTTATAACATGCTCATTTGTCATTTTTGCCATGTTTGATGTGTGCATCCTATGAGGTTGATGTCTACATGTGTTTTGATCTATGCCATGCCATATTTTCAGGGGTGCCATCCATGTATTTTTGTACCTTGTGTGCTGAGTGCATCGAGCTTGTTAAGGAGGGTACTTGCTGTTGCTGTTTTGCTAGACTGTTTCTGTTATATTTTGTTGCTATGTTAACCTGCTGCTACAAGTCATTTCGTGCATTATTTTGGAGATGTTCAGTAAGGATGAGTTGTTATACATGTCTTTCTCTATCCATTCATCCCCTTGGTTGCAATTATAGCCTGTTGTATCATGTTGTAATCTTGCTCCAAAGTTGCTAAATGATGTTGCTGTCAACCTGTTAACATGAAGTTCAGTTTTGGCCATGTGTTTTTCTAGTGATCCATGCACCCTATGAACTTGTTCTTGCCATGATTAGCTTCATAAACATGCCTTCTTGCTGTTGGTTGCCTTGCCATGCCATGTATTGCTCTGTGGTGAGTGGTTCAAGCTCACAAACATGCTTACTTATTGTTGTTCCTGCCATGTTTGAATCTGTAATATAACTTGCCATGTTTACATGGGTGCCATCATATTTTCTATGCCTTTTTGGCTCATGGTCAGTAAGGGACTCTTGTTCTATGCATTTAGTAAATTCATGTCATGCCTTTGTTTGCCATGATAAGTTCCTGTAACATGTTGTTTGATAGCTCTAAAAACATTGCAACCTGATGTTATTTCTGAAAGTCTGAAACTGTTATTATTTGCAATCTTTCCATGTGTGTTTGAGCATGTTCTAGTGATTTCTGGAGATAGCTCAGTGTTCATGTTTTGTCATGCTTTACCTGTACTTCATGCCCATGCCTTTTGTTATTATGTTGGGGTGCTGTAGCATGTAGTTTTGGTGCTTGCAATATGCCTAGTTGCTGTTATGGACAGATTGTTGCTATGACTTGTATAGAGTGTGTGTTACACCGTTGCTCCGTTTTGAGTGTGCTCTATATGAAACTTGCTTGATTTTGCATGTAGTTTCATATTATCATGTTGCATCCTTGTTTTGGTGTGTTTTCTTGATGTTTGGGTGCATTTTGCATCAATGCCATGCTTAACTTGTTTTGCTCATATCTTCTAGGCCATAGCTCCAAATCTAATGAACTTTATATGTAACTTGACTAGAATTTCGTGTAGATCATCTTGGTGCATCTTAACTTGCTGTTTAACAACTTGATCATAAGGTTTATTCAGATCTGGAACAATTTCGAAATATGCATATGAGGACTTACCGGAATTGTTATATGTTGTTTCCGGCCTCATTTAAACTTGCCTTGATGTGTTGTTCTTGTTTGCATCATCTCTTGCCATGAGTAGCCCCATGTAGATTTGTCATGCATCATGCTTATTGTGCATCATGTCATGTCCATGTGTGGTGTGTTTACCATGTTGTGTGCTTCTTCTTGTTAGTTCCTGTTTCGTTGCGATCGTGAGGATTCGTTCGTCTACGGTTGGTTCGGCTTCACCCGTTCGTCTTCTTCATGGACTCGTTCTTCTTCCTTGCGGGATTTTAGGCAAGATGACTGCTACCCTGGATCTCACTACTATCATTGCTATGCTAGTTGCTTCGTTCTATCGCTATGCTGCGTTACCTATCATTTGCTCTTCAAGCCTCCCCAAATTGCCATGAACCTCTAACCTTTGACACCCTTCCTAGCAAACCGTTGTTTGGCTATGTTACCGCTTCTGCTCAGCCCCTCTTATAGCGTTGCTAGTTGCAGGTGAAGTTGAAGATTGCTCCATGGTGGACAAGGTTTATGTTAAGATATCACAATATCTCTTATATTATTAATGCATCTATATATTTGGTAAAGGGTGGAAGGCTCGGCCTTATGCCTGGTGTTTTGTTCCACTCTTGTCGCCCTAGTTTCCGTCATACGGTGTTATGTTCCCGATTTTTGCGTTCCTTACTGCGGTCGGGTGATTTATGGGACCCCCGACGGTTCGCTTTGAATAAAACTTGTCCAGCAAGGCCCAACCTTGGTTTTACCATTTGCCTCACCACCACCTATACCCTTCCCTCGGTCGGCCAACCCGAGGGTCATCTTTATTTTAGCCCCGGGCGGTGCTTGTCTAAGTGTTGGTCGAATCGAGCTACTGCAGGGGCCACCTCGGGAAACTTCGAAGTCTGGTTTTACTCGTAGCTTGACTTATCGGTGTTGCCACGAGAGCGAGATATGTGCAGCTCCTATTGGGATGTCGGCGCATCGGGCGGCTTTGCTGGTCTTGTTTTACCATTGTCGAAATGTCTTGTAAACCGGGATTCGAGACCGATCGAGTCTTCTGGGAGAAGGTATATCCTTCGTTGATCGTGAGAGCTTATCATGGGCTAAGTTGGGACACCCACAGGGTATAAACTTTCGAGAGCCGTGCCCGCGGTTATGTGGCGAGATGGGAATTTGTTAATGTCGGTTGTAGATAACTTGACACGGATCTGAATTAAAACACATCAACCGCGTGTGTAGCGTGATGGTCTCTTCTCGTGAGTCCGGAAGTGAACACGGTTTACGTGTTATGTTTGACATAAGTAGGAGTTCAGGATCACCTCTTGATCATTGCTAGCTTCACGACCGTTCCTTTGTTTCTCTTCTCGCTCTCATTTGCGTATGTTAGCCACCATACTTGCTTAGTCATTGCTGCAACCTCACCGCTTTACCCTTCTTTTCCTATTAAGCTTTGCTAGTCTTGATACCCATGGTAATGGGATTCTTTGAGTCCTCGTGGCTCCTGATTACTACAACAACGATTGCGGTACAGGTTTTCCGATGATCTTGCCTTGAGGCGATGTTTACTTGTTTTGGAGTTCTTCTTACGCTTCTTCTTGATCGGGGATAGGTTCGGTCGGCAGCTTTGGGCTAGCAGGGTGGATGTCGTTTGAGTTTCTGTTTGTGTTTCATCCGTAGTCGGATGGTGCTCTTATGTAAGATGATGTTGTATTCATGTGACATTGTATGTCTTGGATGTACCCTCACTATTATGTAATGTTGAAGTAATGATATCCACCTTGCAAAAGCGTCTTCAAGATGCGCTTCTATCCTTGGTGGGACCTTCGAGTTCCTTTAGGATAGGGTCGCATCTTGGGCGTGACACAAGTATCCGGCCGCCCGAAGATTTGTGATATGCTTCTCCTTGATGGTGGAGGCCACCCACTTGCCTCTTGCTCTGGACATATTTAGCCGTGCGGGGAAGATTTGGGCTTGGGCGCTGGAGCTCGAGGGGGCAAGGGTGGGCAAAGGAGGAAGAAGGCGTGGGTGAAAATGGGGAAATCTTATCCCTTTATAGAGGCGCCGAAAGCGGTGCGCCTCCCCACTTGCCCATTGAGAATCACTTGCTTCCCAAGCGCCACGATTGATGGCTGGTGGGATTACCCATACCCGTATTGATGAGAATCCCGTGATAAGGGGACATGATCTCTACGTTGACAAGACGTGTCGGGAAAACCGCCTCGCAATATGCGCTGTGGCTGGTGGTAGGAAAACGGTTCGAATAATGACCCGAAAGTAATGACACGTCGTGTTGTCTAAAAATTGTTAGCAGATTGCATTTGTGAAATCCCATTCTCTCTACAGTGGTACATGAAGATCATTTTGTGGATCCGGACACGATTCAAGTGTTCGATAATTATTCTGGAGTATTCGGAGAAGAAACCCGCCTTGCAATGCCGAAGACAAGACTGCGCGCCGGACTTATCGTCATTGAAGCCTGGTTCAGGGGCTACTAAGGGAGTCCTAGATTAGGGGGTATCCGGACAGCCGGACTGTATACATCATCCGGACTATTGAAGCGTGAAGATACAAGACTCAAGACTTCGGCCCGTGTCCGGATGGGACTCTCCTTTGCGTGGAAGACAAGCTTGGCAATCCGGATATTGTGTTTCCTTCCTTGTAACCGACTCCATGTAAACCCTAGCCCTCTCTGGTGTCTATATAAACCGGAGAGGTTGGTCCTTAGAAGGCCGATCACAATTACAATCATACCATCATAGGCTAGCTTCTAGGGTTTAGCCTCTACGATCTCGTGGTAGATCTACTCTTGTACTACCCATATCTTCAATATTAATCAAGCAGGAAGTAGGGTTTTACCTCCATCGAGAGGGCCCGAACCTGGGTAAACATTGTGTCCCTTGCTTCCTGTTACCATCAGCCTAGACACACAGATCAGGACCCCCTACCCGAGATCCGCCGGTTTTGACACCGGCAGTGGTCGTGGCCGCCACCCCATCGTCGGCCGCCCTGGCTGCTAGCCCACCGTCGACCGCCGGGGTCATCACCCGTTCCGCCACCGGCGCCCGAAGGAGGGAGGCGGAGGTGGATGCCGGCACGTGCATCAATGACCTTGCGCACTACACCGAGTTCCTGCAGGAGGAGGAGGAGGACAACCTCGTCGAGCACGCAAAGAGCCTTACCGCTGCCGTGTCCGCGGCACACGCCGCCTCAGAGGCGAGGAATTAGGAGATCTACGAGGAGAACCACTGCTTCGAGAGGGATCGTCTCGAGCAGCAGTGGGCGTTCGAGCTGGCGAGCGTCGCCGAACGTGCAAGAGCGGCAGGCACCGTATTGCATTTGTCCAGCTCGTCGGTAGGCTCCTACTCCTCTGCCTCTTACTGAGTGCGCTCGGCTGAGGAGAGGCTGCCAGAAGTGGTACAAAGCCCCTCCATAGTATTAGTAGTAGTATTTAGGGGCTATTTTGTTCAGCTCATCTGACTATAGATGTGGTGGAATTGTACAACATACTTTAAATTAGCTAGTATATAAAGTAGAACTAGATATTTCAGTACATGGTTGGCAACAATTGGGGAAAATTTTGGTCAGTTCAGCTGTCGAGTTGAACTGTTTGTATAAATTAAGCACGAGTGCTTAATCTATGAATGAAATATATGCTTAATTACTGAATTTTAGTTGCAAAAATTAGATAGTGCTAGTGATTTTTAGCTGCATATTTTGACAAATCACAGTGTTACAAGGTTGACAAATGGCAATGTTACTAGATCAACAAATGTCAATCTTTCAAGTTTGACAAATGGCAACATACCCAATATGACAGCTGCAAATCTTACCAAATTGTTCGTTAGTGGTTGCACACGGCTCATCCAAAACAACCGTTTGCGTTGAAGAGCTGGACCAATCCTACTCTCGCTTTGCATACGGGTGTTCTATCTAGAACTTTTGCGATCAAGAGCTACACAAATCCTGCTGGGCACATTTTCCCTTGGCTTCCTAGGGAAGCTGTCGGTTTGCATACATGTGTTCTATCTAAAACTTTTGCCATCGAGATACAATATTAAACCCAAGAAAAAAAACTATTTCCGGCGGCGGCGGAGGCGGCGTGCCGCACCGTCCTTGTCGTTGTCATCCTCCGGGACACCGTTGTTGAAGTCTTCAAGGCAGCTCAGAATGTTCTTCACTTGTAAATCAAACATCATGTCGTTGCGCGATCGACGGGCGGGGCGCGGGAGGACGACAGCTTGCGGCGCTGAGAGGTAGCGGTCGGCAGTAGTGTCCCATGCCGCTGAGGGGGGCGCGCGCAGAGGCACGGGCGCGGCGGGTGCAGCCAAATGCATAGGGACCGGCGCAGTGGTGGGTGGAGGGGCGCGCATGGGCACGGGTGCTGGCGCTGGCATGTACACGAGCCCGCGCGGGTCCGCGGAGACCTCGGTGAGCCCACGGCTTCCAACTTTGCGATAGTGCTCGACGACCAGCCTGTCAATGCTAAGGTGATGGTCGCTGGCGCGGGTGCGGGGATGGGAGCTGGGACGGGAGCGGGGGCAGCAACAACCGCAACCAACTCGTTCTGGGCCCTGTCCATGAGGCCCCTTTCCTCCTTATTTTCAATCACCTCCAGCTCGGAGTCGACTTCACCAAATTTGAAGACTAGTGGCAGATGATCCTTCTGCGCCATGACGTTGGTGGAGGTCTGCGGGAGGGAGGGGAATGGGAGGCGAATAGTAAGGCCGCCCGTATTAAGTAGCGGCTCGGGCGCCATTAATGAAGAGGAAGGCGGGCGGCCATGGAAGTCAAAGGGCTCGATTCCCAGTGAGCCTGCACAGCGTACAGCTCACACGCTTCCCGATGAGCCTGCACATTGGAGGACAGCTTGCATGCCTCTTGGTCAGCCTGCACACCAGACTGCACTCGCACGCCTCCCGTTCAGTCAAGCAGCTGTCCGCACGGCACCTCCTATAGCCATTAAAATGAAGACACATGGTGTCACGTGAATGGTTAACATAACGCACCCAATTTGAATTATACAAACATTTGCGAGGTTAGAGTGACAACTATTTGTTTGAAAAAGCCTTTGTTTTTCTGTTATTCGAGTGCTTCTTCTCTCAAAATGGACACGAAAAATACCACATCATGTCGGGTGCCATTCCATGATATGATGCCAAGTTTCATGAATTTCAGACAAGTTTTGGATTTGCTAGAATTTAAAAACAAAGTATCTCAACGTTTTGCCGGCAATCAACAGTGCCCTAGTGTTTGAAATTCATTCCCATTTCTTGCATGGGACCTAAGCATGCACCCAAGGAAAAAGATTTGATTTTTCAACCAATTTATATGCATTGGAGCATGTGCATGTAGTTCAAATTTGAATTATGCACATAAAATGCCTAGAAAACCCAGTTAATGTAAAAAATGTCCAAACGAACCCCAAAAAATTACAAAATTTAACACACCACTCCTGTTGTTCTATGTTGATACTAGAAAAAAATTTGAAAGCAATAAGAGGCAGTGGATATCATTTCGTCCCCGAAGGTGGGACGTTCCCTACCGAAACCATCAGGCTTTTTGGGAGAAGCTCTGGTTTGTGAGAAGCTTATACCCAAACCTGCCCCAAATGGGACAAAGAAGTTACCACGACATGTTGATGCCGCTCCATGATAGCATGCCAAGTTTCATGAATGTCAAATGAGTTTTTGGTTTACTAGAATTTAAAAACCAGGAATCTCAATGTCTGCGGCCGAGTGACGGTGGTAGGGTGTTTGACATTCATTCTCATTTCTTGCATGGGACCTAAGCATGCAACCAAGGACACAAATTTGAATTTTCAACCAATTTAAATGCATTAGAGCATGTGAATGTAGTCCAAATTTGAATTATGCACATAAATGCATCGAAAACTCAATTAATGCATAAAAATGTCCAAACGAACCCCGAAAACCCCCAAAAAATGACAGGACATTCCTGTTGTTCTATGTTGACACTAGAAATTTTTTGAAATCAATAAGAGGCAGTTGATATCATATCGTCCCCAAAGGTGGGACATTCCCTACCGAAACCATCAGGCTTGTTGTGAGAAGCTCTGGTTTGTGAGAAGCTTGTACCCAAACCTGCCCCAAATGGGACAAAAAATTTACCATGGCATGTTGATGCCGCTCAATGATAGCATGCCAAGTTTCATGAATTTCAGACGAGTTTTGGATTTACTAGAATTTAAAAACCAGGAATCTCAATGTTTGCGGTCGAGTGACGGTGGCAAGGTGTTTGACATTCATTCCCATTTCTTGCATGGGACCTAAGCATGCAACCAAGGACACAAATTTGAATTTTGAACCAATTTATATGCATTAGAGCATGTGCATGTAGTTCAAATTTGAATTGTGCTCATAAATGCATCGAAAACTCAATTAATGCATAAAAATGTCCAAACGAACCCCGAAAAATCCCAAAAATTGACACAACACTCCTGTTGTTCTATGTTGACACTAGAAATTTTTTGAAAGCAATAATAGGCAGCTGATATCATTTCGTCCCCAAAGGTGGGACATTCCCTACCGAAACCATTAGGCTTGTTGTGAGAAGCTCTGGTTTGTCAAAAGCTTATACCCAAACCTACCCCAAATGGGACAAAAAATTTACCACGACATGTTGATGCTGCTCCATGATAGCATGCCAAGTTTCATGAATTTCAGACGAGTTTTGGATTTACTAGAATCTAAAAACCAGGAATCTCAATGTTTGCAGCCGAGTGACGGTGGCAGGGTGTTTGAAATTCATTCCCATTTCTTGCATGGGACCTAAGCATGCAACCAAGAACACAAATTTGAATTTTCAACCAATTTATATGCATTAGAGCGTGTGCATGTAGTTCAAATTTGAATTGTGCTCATAAATGCATTGAAAACGCAATTAATGCATAAAAAATGTCAACACAAACCCCGAAAAATTCCAAAAATTGACACAACACTCGTGTTGTTCTATGTTGACACGAGAAACATTTTGAAAGTAAGAAGAGGCAACATATATAATTTTGTCCCCCAAGGTGGCACGTACCCTACTGAAACCAATAGGTTTGTTGTGAGAGAAGCTCTGGTTTGCGAGAAGCTTATACCGGCACCTGCCCCAAATGGGACAATATTTTTACCATGGCATGTCGCTGTCATTCCATGATATCATGTCAAGTTTCATGAATTTTAGACAAGTTTTCAATTTACTAGAATGTTAAAAGCATGTATCTCAATGTTAGCGGCTGAGCGACAGTGTCAAGGTTTTTGACATTCATTCTCATTTCTTGCATGTGACCTAAGCTTGCAACCAAGGACAAACATTTGGTTTTGCAACCCGTTTTTAGACTGGAGCATGTGGTTTAATTTTGAATTGTGCACCTGAAATGCCTAGAAAACCAAGTTAGCGTATAAAATGTCCAAACGAACCCTGAACAATTCCAATTTTTTATGACACACATATAGTTGCATGTTCACTGCAGATAAAAGATCTAGCAATTCAAACACTGTCCATTGCCGTTGTGACCCCATTATGTAATTCAAATCAAATTAAAAAATCAAGTAGATCCCACACAATTTATTATCACCAACTGTGTGAGATGCAGTACAAAATATCCTGGAGCACCGTCGGTGTATAGTACGCCTATGGCTTACGTGAGAAGGTGCGTCGGCTACAGTCCATAGCCGGCGTGTCAAGCACACTAGCTCGCTCCCCAAATATCATTTAACTGTTCAATCGTCGCCGGTGAAAGATGGGGACGTGGACCCACGTCGTGAGGGCAACGGTGGCCCATAACGGCGAGAGCCCGGCCGCAGCCGCCATGCGCGTGCTAACATTGTGCATGCGCGCGGCCGCAATCTGCGACCGGGCGGCCATGGCAGCCCAAACGGATGCTGTTGCTTCTCAGGTGGCGGCAGCAACATCTGCCTCGGGGATAGCAGCTGGCAAGAGCGGCACAACGACTATCCATTCCACAACGATGGCCTTAGCCCTGATGGAGGCTGCCCACGCCCAGCTCATGGTGGTCACCGCAGAAATCAAAAGAAGCTTCTCCGACAATGGTTGGCAACCCACGGCCGAAGAGTTGGCAATCGCCGAGAGCGTTCGAGCAGCAGTCCGTTCCTCCGCCGCATATCTTGCGACGACGGAGCCCGTCCAAGCCCAGATCGCGGCCGCCCACGTCCAGCTTGTGGTGGCCTTTTCGAAAGAGATGGCAGACGCAGATGGCGAGATGCTTGCTGAATATGGTGTGATGGATGCCATGGAGCTCCGTCCCCAGGAGACCGTCGGGCGCGTGCTGGACATGGAGGAGGCGGCGGAGATCGATGAGCACCAACCATAGTAGTACTCTTTGTTTTGTTTAATTAAGAGCGCTGGTCTTTAATTTGTTAGAGTAATGTTTAGGCCAGCTAGCTCTGTTAATTGCTGAACTTGCTCGATTAGGAAGTGTGGGTGTGCTATAGTCTCCTTTGTGTACCCAAATCATGTAATGACGTGGATGAGTACTGTAACCAGGGAAATTTGAACCAAAAATTTTGACATTCAAACTCATTGCACACGGGTTAAGCTATCTAAATCGCTTGTGATGTTCACATAATTGACACTTTGCACACACGTGTCAATAAGGGACTGGTTCAAACTCATCGCACACGTGTCTGTGATGAGTTCTGAATAAGGGACCGTGTCTGATGACACTTTGCACACCAGTTTTTCACTGAAGCGATTCCAAATTTTTGGCTTCCGTGGAAATATCTACCTCCCGGCCGTCCCCCTTACCAAAATACACATTTCCCCTGTTTCCGCCTTCCTTTCCTAGTTGAAACCTTCGCTACTTGCTTGCAGCGCCACCTGTCGGTGTCAAAACCGGCGGATCTTGGGTAGGGGGTCCCAAACTGTGCGTCTAAGGCTAATGGTAACAGGAGGCAGGGGACACGATGTTTTACCCAGGTTCGGGCCCTCTCGATGGAGGTAATACACTACTTCCTGCTTGATTGATCTTGATGATATGAGTATTACAAGATTTGATCTACCACGAGATCGTAGAGGCTAAACCCTAGAAGCTAGCCTACGATTCTGATTGTTCTCGTCCTACGGACTAAACCTTTCAGTTTATATAGACATCGGAGGAGGCTAGGGTTACACAGATTCGGTTACAAAGAAGGAGATCTAACATCCAGATCGCCAAGCTTTTCTTCCACGCAAAGGAGAGTCCCATCCGGACACGGGACTAAGTCTTGAGTCTTGTATCTTCATAGTCCAACAGTCCGGCCAAAGTGTATAGTCCGGCTGTCCGGATACCCCCTAATCCAGGACTCCCTCAGTAGCCCCTGAACTAGGCTTCAATGACGATGAGTCCGGCGCGCAGATTGTCTTCGGCATTGCAAGGCGGGTTCCATCTCCAAATACTCCAAAGTAGATTGAGGATCATGTCCGGCTCCATAAAATAATTTCCGCACACCACCGTAGAGAGCATAACACTTTACAAATCTAATCTGCTGACAATTTTTCACGGTGTTCCCTCACGCCGCGGCCTGGGTTAATATGAACCGGTTTTTCTTGGCCTGCCACGACACACATTGCAAGGCGGTTTTATTGGCACGCCTCGTCGAAGCAGAGATGGTGTTTCCCTTATTGCGGGATGTTCATCAATACGGGTGCGGGTAACTCAACCGTACCGCCAATCGCGGCGAGTGGGGAACGAGCAGGTTCTACCAGGCAGGTAGGGAGGCGCAAAAGTTTTTGTGGCCTCTATAAAGAGAAAATGCCTCTTCTTCTTTACCCACGCCTTTTCCTTTCGCTTGTCCATTCCCCTTCCCTCGAGCCCCAGCGCCCAAGCGCTCGTCTTCTCCACCAAAAAGCGGTTCTCCGAAGATGTTCGGATCCGGAGCAGGAGGCAAATGGATGGTCTCTACCGTCCAGGAGAAGGATATTAAAAAGCTTCGAGAGGCCGGGTACCTGGCCAAGAAAATCGGCCATCATCTTCCGACGGCGGGATAGATTGTCCCTAATCCGGAGCCTCACGAGAGGGTCGTGATTCTTCCTCATTTTATCCGCGGGCTCGGGTTCCCCTTCACCCATTTGTTCGTGGCATCATGTATTATTACGGGATTGATTTTCCTGATCTTTCCCATAATTCTTTCCTTAACATCTCGACGTTTATCATCGTGTGTGAGGCCTTTCTCCGTATTCGCCCCACTTTGGCTTATGGCTGAAGATCTTTAATGTGAAGCCCAAGGTGGTGAACGTCGAGCACGCCGAGTGCGGCGGCGCCATGGTGAGCAAGATGCCCAAGGTCACACGACCGACATGCACCATCAATGATTCCGTTAAGGAGTGGCAGCAGAAGTGGTTCTACATCACTGAGCCGCGCGGTAAAAAGTGGGTCGCTACTCCCGAATTCAGATCCGGAGCCCCCCTGCGGCTCACGTCCTGGCCCAAGAAGGGCCTGAACTGGTCCTCATCCGATGAGCTATCAGTGCTCCAAACACGCGTCAAGGGCGTGGTAGACAAGGATGTCAAACTTGTCAATGTAGTCCAGGTGATGTTAATTCGCCTGGTTCTCCCTTGCCAGCACCGGGCCTGTAATTTTTGGGAATAGAACCCGACCGAGCACCAGACCCTGTGCGAGCTCTACGGCTCCTCACACAAGGATATCTGGAAGGTTCTCTTCAAGTCCGGCAAACCGTGGCCTGGCTCCGTCGAGGACCGCGGGTATCAACTGTCCCACTCCGCAAGTCCATTAAGTTATCACTATGTTTTGTCTGTCCATGTTTATCTGGCATATCCCGAGGGAGATGCTTTATCATGCTCTCCGCAATTATCCCAAGAATGGACGAAGAAGGTGGGGCGGATACATTGTCCGGCCCCGCTGCTGGAGGAACCGGCAGGACCTCCTATGACGAAGATGTTGGTCCCGGCGCCTTACAAGGCGCCGAAGAAAGAGGCCTTCAAGGAGGCCAAGGAGACCCGGAGCGGCCTCCGTCGCCGCGGTGCCTTGGACACAAAATCCAAAGACTCCAACGCCCATCCTTCCTCTGAAGATGAAGAGGAGGAGGAAGAAGACAAGTCCTCCACGGGGTGGAGGGAAGAAAAGGACGGCCTCCTTATCCTTGGAGGCCGAATCACCGAATAGGGAAAAAAATCCCTTCCAGAGGCGTCCACCACGGCTACCAATAGCAGCCCGGAGTGGGAACCCAGGGCCCAGCCCCCGGTAAAATCATGAGTACACAAAATCCGAACACGCCTAAGCACCCAGGATTACTAAGGTGCAATACTTTAACTTGCGCCATACTTTGTGCAGCCCGGCGAGGTCTCGCGCCCAACAGTCCTCATCGAAGGATTCGCCGAGCTCAGATGCCCTAGAGAGCGAGACGCCTCCGGAGGCCCCTTCCCCGAAGCCTGGGCATGACACCGAGGTGTCGTCTCAGCAGGACCCATACCAGGGAGGGCACACCTCTGGGGCCGGATACACGGCAGCAATGGTTCCCATGAACGTCGACGGCGGGGGCGATTTTAGATTCGGCCCGCAGCCGGACACGGTCCTAGAGACCTTCGAAGCTCCAGGATCAGGCAGGCAGCCCCCCTTGACGGAAGGAGGCAAGCCCGCTCCGCTGGAAACCTCTGTCCAAACAGAGCTGTAGGGCGGCCTATCGACAGCGCTAAAGAATGCGTCCATCATCGATGAACATCACGCCCTTATGGGTGCGGTGATTGAAAAGATTCAGCCCGCTGAGAGCGAACTGAATGAATCCTGCATTAGCCTTATAAAAGGCTTTGAGGTATGTTTTCAGTAACCTTTGAAGGTTTTCATTGTATGAACGGTAGCCACGATGCCTTTGTCGGTGAAAGGGAGAGAGGCGGACGGGGATCAAATTCGCTTCCAGCGGAGACTCGATTAATGACATGTATCTCTTTTTTGAAAACAGGCGTCTGTAGCAACGACCGCCTCTCGTACTGCGGAAGTGTCCGGACTAAAGCAGAGTCTAGAGCGGACCGAAGAAGAACTTGGCCAAGTGAAGAAACGGTTGGAGGACAAGCAAGGTATGTCGAAACCTTTGATAAATTAAGCACAAATGAGTAGTTGTGCCTGATGAAATCATTTGTACTATTTGCTCTAGGAGCAAATGCTGAAATTGAGGCGCTGAAGAAGGCTGTGGCCGAAGCCGACAAGAAGGCGCGCCATGAGCAGAGCTCTTCGTGAGAAGCACGAGGCAGGGTCATTGAAGCTGAGCGAGGCTCGGGAGGCGAAGCGAGACCTTGGGCAGAGTCTAGCGAGGAAAGAATCGAACTCGCCCAAGCCCTCCAAGCCGCGAGATGATGTTGGGAGGAAGCCGAGGTGCTCTGAAGGACATTCGGGAGGCGAGGAGGATTGCGGCTGGTAAGGCTTTTTTGCTCAAAGCGATTTTTATATAGTAACAGGAGAAACGCAAAGTGACAAATTGAATTCTTGTTTCTCCAGGGGCGTTTGTAGACTTCCCATGCAGCATATCTAATGCTGCTCAATTCTACCGGGCTGAGGAGAAGAAGTCTGTGAAAAAGCATTTCTGGTCGCAGTATTTGGTGCCGAATTATCCGGTGCCCTTTGTCGATCAGCTGAAGCAGCTGATCGAACTGCACCAGGCGGCCGAACTAGCAATGAAGGACTTAGTTGTCCGGCTGTGGCCCGCTGAGCCAATTCCAAGCAGTTACTTCGGACTCGTGAAGCGGATTGTTGGTGCTTGCCCTCGGCTCGAAGTCATTAAGCGCTCGGTCTGTATAGAAGGTGCACGCATGGCATTTGCCCGTGTGAAGGTGCACTGGGGGAAGCTTGATGCTGAAAAGCTGATGACTAAGGGACCAGCGGCGGGTGAGGAGCACCGCAAGCCTGAATTATATTATGATGGTGTCCTGAAAGGAGCCCGCCTTGTGGGGGAACAATGTACCAAAGACATTATATTTCCCTGAAGGCAGTCATCTTTGTCCTTTATGTCACGGGACACTGCGCTTGTTATTATTTATTGCACTGTTAATGAAAGTTTTTTTCTTCTGTCTGGCCATTTGGTATATATGAATCGAGAGTTGGCGATCGTAAAACTACCTTTACGTAGTGAGTATGGGGGTGTTCGTGATATACCTGAACACTCTTTATCCCATTCTTGGGTCCTTGAAGGAGGCGTTCATCACAGCGAACAAGGCAATCAGACTATAGGGCTTTATCACTCTCACTTAGCCATAGGAATTCGAGTATCGTAGGCGCAGCCCCTAGTGTTCGGAAGACCGTACGAGGGGCTCTAACAGCGTCTGCTTGAAAGACCGATCCGTCGCACCCTGCATTTGTTATGGCATTATGCAGAATAAATCCTTAAAGATTTTACAACCTCTCGAACAGCTGACCAGCTCTCGCCGTATCATGATAGTCAGTTTTCGGCTTTCTCTACTGAGGTGCTCATCCGAAAGAACCGGGACACAGTCGTAGTAGTTCTCCTAGCTCTACCTTAGCCAATGGAGCGGAACGTAAGGTACCAAAACATGGGAGCTGGGCAAACCCAACTAATGACCCAAGACATGATTCGGAGCTGATGCATATAGTGCTATAAGTTCGGGTGCCGGGCGACCGAGAGGGTGGCCGGACTTTGTTGCCATATTATGAGGACAATGAAGCCCCTGGTATAGTGGGGCATGACACTATGTTTGAGTGCCGTTATGACGAAAAAGGCGTCAATGAGGAATGACGGCCGGTAAGTGTCATATAGTTCTATGTGTTGTAGTGGAGTGACACGTCTATGCGTACAAGTATGGTTTATGCTATAAAAGGAGGAGTACTGGAGGAACCTGTTGCGACCGGACGGGAGGAAGCTGTGTGCGGATCCGAAGTGTATCTGGACTGTCTTTTTTGGGAATACTTGTGTACCTCTTTGTGCGTCCGAGCTGATTCCATGTTGCAGTCTGTTACGCACAAAAGTGAGCTTTATTGCGACGGACGGGAGGAAGCATGTGTCTTGGATCGAAGTGTATCGGATGTCTTCTTGGGGAATACTTGTGTATTCCCTCTTTGTCTTGTCGAGCTGATTCCATGTCACCAGTCTTGTTCTGCGCAAAAGTGAGCCTGTAAAGAAAAAAAATGCTTTGAGGCATTTGTGTGTCATAGGGTGGTTGAACCGCAGGTGCTTGGTAGGAGCCTGGTCAAGCCGGGCTATCATGCCATAAAGTAGCTCGGACTCCTTTGTTGGTGTCCGAGGGGTTGGCTGTCGAATCAAGGTTCGATAGAAAGGCACAACTCGCTACCTCAGCGACGGTATACTTTCCAGTGTCGGGGTGGAGTTCGGCCTTGCCCATAATCGTGACTATGTCACATGGGTTTGGCATGGTGTGGTACCGCGTTGAGTCGAGCCAATGCGCTTCATCCCGGTAGTATATAATAGTTACTGTATAAGGGGACAATACCGAAGATTTACTCTTCGGTGTGGTGTTTGTTTGGTGATCCGAAGACAACCTCCAGGGTGGTGGGCCTGTAAGACTTGGCCTTTGCACCTGGAATGACATCTTTGAGAAGATGTTTTTAGTGTGTTTGATCCTCGAGCGATCAATACCTATCTGGTGAACCGTGTCTTGGCGCAGCAAGTTTGGGCTGTTTTTTATGCCAATAGTGGCTCATGTGAGGTGGAACCCACCAACTGTTGGGTCGATGGTAAGTGTAATTGAATTGCCATGGTTGAAGTTGGCTGGACGGTTTGTGTGACCGGAGATGATCGGCCGTATTTTTGTACCGTGGGGTGACTTGTATTGTTGAGTCGGCATCCCGAGGAGTACACATTCGTTCCCTTGTTGGTTTGCGTAGGATTTTTCTTTTACATCATAATGTTTGATGGTCTGGGCTCCTCGTTGTCTTCATAGCTTTGAGACCCCTTTTTATTAATTTCGGCGCAGGACCGGCTGTTTTGTTTTGAAGATCCGGCATTCTCTATTGGTATGATTGGCTGCCATTCCAGGGGTACCATGAATTTGACATGGTTGGTCGAGTATGCTGCCCGGGCCGGATGGGCCTGTATAGTTCTCTTTCGGTGGCGAGATTGGGAGCGCGGAATCCGGCACCGGCTTGCCGTGTGCAGGCGTCACCATTATTTTGTGGCGCTTATTGAGGAGTCTGGACTAGGGGTGTCAGGATAGCGAACTATCATCATTGGCGGACTCCAAGACTATGAAGATACAAGATTGAAGACTTCGTCCCGTGTCCGGATGGGACTTTCCTTGGCGTGGAAGGCAAGCTTGGCGATACGGATATGTAGATCTCCTACCATTGTAATCGACTCTGTGTAACCCTAGCCCTCTCCGATGTCTATATAAACCGGAGGGGTTTTAGTCCATAGGACGAACAACAATCATACCATAGGCTAGCTTCTAGGGTTTAGCCTCCTTGATCTCGTGGCAGATCTACTTTTGTACTACCCATATCATCAATATTAATCAAGCAGTAGTAGGGTTTTACCTCCACTGAGAGGGCCCAAATCTGGGTAAAAACATCGTGTCCCTTGTCTCTGTTACCATCCGCCTAGACGCCTGATTCGGGACCCCCTACCCGAGATCCGCGGTTTGACACCGACATTGGTGCTCTCGTTGAGAGTTCCTCGTGTCGTCACCTATAGGCCCGATGGCTGTTTGATCATCAACAACAGCGGTCCGGGCGAGACTTTTCTCCCGGATAGATCTTACGTATGGCGACCGCCTTCTTGGGCAATTCACTTGGCCATCTGGAAGCGAATCGAAAGCTACGCCCCTGGCCATCAGGTCACATTGGAAGTTTGAACTATACGGCCGACATCCGCGGAGACTTGATCTTCGACGGATTCAAGCCACAGCCGAGCGTGCCGCACTGTCACGATGGGTATGATTTAGCTCTACCACTGGATAGTGCCCTGGAGGCCGCACCAGAGTTCGCTCCGACCTTTAGCTCGGAGCCGACTGCGCCGATCGAGGATGGGTGGCTGGACGCCGCCTCGGAGGCTGCTACCCCTACGGCGATAAAGCCGAATACCGATCCTGTCCCTTGTGCAGCTCGTGACTCGAAGGTGCCGGACTCCTCTCTGGACCCTGAACCTTCCGCGCCCCTATCAGTCGAACCCGATTGGGCACCGATCATGGAGTTCACCGCTGCAGACATCTTTCAGCACTCGCCTTTCGGCGACATCCTGAATTCGCTAAAGTGTCTCTCTTTATTAGGAGAGCCTTGGCCGGATTATGGCCAGGACGGTTGGGATGCGGACGACGAAGAAATTCAAATCCCACCCACCACCCACCGTAGCCCGCGCCGATGACTTAACCGACATGCTAGATTTCGACTCGAAGACATCGGCGGTATGGGCGGCGATGCCGGAGGCGACCAGAACCAGCGCCTACAGGGCACTTGAAAGCCACCTCGTCATACGACATATACATGGTGGACATCCCAAAGGATGGGAATGGCGATGGAACAGCGGAGGATGACCCTTCCAAAAAATAGCCTAAGCGCCCGGCATCGTGGCGCGCTCCATCCCCACGGCAAGAATGGAGGTTCGGCACGGAGATAATAACACACCGAGCAGTGCGAAGACAACCCCTCCGGCAAGATTCAGCACGGGAGGATAGAAAGCCAGCCCTCGTGAGAGGCGGCGAGACAAAGAGGTAGAGGATGATAATTACATGCCTCCCTCCGGAGCGAGGCAAGCCTCGGCTGACGACCAATTTAATAGTGCTGAGGATCCCGTCGAACAAGAGCGTTTTAAACGCAGGCTTATGGCTAGGGCAAGCAGCCTCAAGAAAAAGCACCAACAACTTAGAGCTGACCAAGATTTGCTAGCCGACAGATGGACTGAAGTCCTTGCGGCCAAAGAGTATGAACTCGAACGCCCCTCCAAAAGCTACCCAAACGCAAGCTGCTGCCCCGATTAGAGGAGGAAGCACATAAACCTACATCACCAGCGCACAATATGGCCGACCGGCCACCTCGTGGCCGCGACAGAGAGGCCTCTAGGCCCTCCACTAAAGCCATACCCCGGCATCGCTCGAAAAGTACAAAGTCACGGGGGAACGCGCCGGACTTGCAAGACATATTTGAGGATAAGGCAAGACAAACAAGATCGATCTACGGATCGCATGGGCACCCCACGATACGCGACAACAACCGTCACGCCGGATACAACAATCCCGGCCGGGCCGAACACAATAGACAAAGCTCGTTTGAGCTGTGTCGTGATATAGCCCAATACAGAGGCGGCGCACACCCACTATGCTTCACAGATGAAGTAATGGATCATCAAATCCCCGAAGGGTTCAAACATGTGAACATTGAATCCTACAATGGCACAAAAGATCCTGTGGTTTGGATCGAAGACTATCTCCTTCATATCCACATGGCCCGTGGTGATGATCTTCACGCCATCAAATACCTCCCACTCAAGCTTAAAGGACCAGCTCGGCATTGGCTTAACGACTGCCCGGCGAGAATCAATTGGGTGTTGGGAGGACACGGAAGCCGCATTCTCGATAACTTCCGGGCACATATAATGCGACCACCAGACGCCGATGACCTAAGCCACATATTTCAGCAGCCAGACGAATCGGCCAGACAATTCTGGACACGGTTCTTAACCAAGAAAAATCAAATCGTTGACTGTCCGGACACTGAGGCCCTTGCAGCCTTCAAACACAACATCCATGACGAATGGCTTGCCCGACACCTAGGACAGGAAAAGCCGAAATCAATGGCAGCTCTCACATCACTCATGACCGACTTTTGTGCGGGAGAAGACAGCTGGCTAGCCCGCAGTAACAACCTAACCAAAAACTCTGGTAGCTCGGATACCAAAGACAGCAATGGCGGTCGCGTCATAATAAGCACAAAGCGCCGCATTAACGCGATATCACTGAAGATCACGGTAGTCAGCGCCCGGATTCGAGGCTCTAAACCTGGTCGTGGAAAAAGCCATTCAAAGAACCACTCGGGCCTGTCAATTTGGACCGGATACTCGATCGCTTGTGCGGATACGGCACCCGAAAAAGCTAATCACACCGCGAGGATTGTTGGGTGTTCAAGCGGCGAGCAAGTTAATCGCTGAAAGCAATGACAAGGGTTGCATAAGCGAAGGCGAGGAGGAACACGGCCGCCGAACAATAGAGGATAGAAGGTTTCCCCCACAAGTCCGGACGGTGAACATGATATCGCAACCCACATACCCAAAGGGAGGCGGAGCGTGCGCTCGAGGGCGTATACGATGGAGCCAGTCGCCCCAAAGTTCAAACCGTGGTCCTCCTACCCGATCACTTTTGATCGAAGGGACCACCCCACCAGCATCCGCCATGGCGGATTCACCGCGTTGGTTTTAGACCCAATTGTCGACGGATTTCACCTCACTAGAGTCACGATGGGCGGCGGCAGACTGAACCTGCTTTATCGGGATCTGATGCGCAAGATGGGCATAGACCCTCAAAGTTAAACCCACAAAGACGACCTTCAAAGGCGTCATACCAGGTGTAGAGGCCAATTGTACAGGCTTAGTTACACTTGAAGTGGTCTTCGGATCTCCGGATAACTTCCGAAGCGAGGAGTTAATCTTGGACATAGTCCTGTTCCGCAGCGGCTATCATGCACTGCTCGGACGAACCGCATTTGCAAAATTCAATGCGGTGCCACACTACGCATACCTCAAGCTCAAGATGCCAGGCCCTCGAGGAGACATCACGGTCAATAGAAACACCGAATGCTCTCTACAAACGGAGGAGCATACAACGGCTCTCGCGGCGGAAGTACAGAGTAGCCTCTCAAGGAAATTCTTGAGTCCGGCTGCTAAGCGACCGGACACCGTCAAGCGCGCCCGGAGTAACCTACAACAAGACCACCTGGCACGTTCCGAGCACGCATAGCAATGCGGCCCCAAACCCAGCCCTCGCAATATCGCGAGACATGTACCACGCGTACATCACTACGCTATGGAGATACCATGGGCATAGGGGGAGGGGTATGACCACAGCACGCCCAGAGTCCGGCTCAACCACACCAGGGGCTCCCAAATGTGTCATCTTTTTTTTCTTCTTTTTCTTCTTATCCTCAGGACTCCATTTTTCAGAAGCCCTATCCGTGAAGAGACACCGCCGAACTCACGATCAACAGGCGGGGAAGCGGAAAAGCTTCTGACAGTATCCGGTGGTCTCTGTCGGTGTCAAAACTGGCGGATCTCGGGTAGGGGTCCCAACTGTGCGTCTAGGCGGATGGTAACAAGAGGCGAGGACACAATGTTTTACCCAGGTTGGGCTCTCTCGATGGAGGTAAAACCCTCGTCCTGCTTGATTAATATTGATGATATGGGTAGTACAAGAGTAGATCTACCACGAGATCAAGGAGGCTAAACCCTAGAAGCTAGCCTATGGTATGATTGTTGAGATGTATGTTAGATCCCTACGGACTAAGGCCCTCTGGTTTATATAGACCTTTGAGAGGCTAGGGTTACCTGAGTCGGTTACAATGGTAGGAGATCTACACATCCGTATTGCCAAACTTGCCTTCAAGCCAAGGAAATTACCTTGGGACACGAGCGGAGTCTTCAATCTTCTATCTTCGTGTGCAGGAGTCGGTGGATATTGATAGTCCGGCTGTCGGACACCCCTAATCGAGGACTCCTCGGTAGCCCCGAACCAGGCTTCAATGGCGATAAGTCCAGCGTGCTTGTAGTCTTGGCGTTGCAAAGCGGGTTCTCCTTCAAATCCATGTACTGCGAATAGTGTCGGCTTCATCTTGAATCTGTGCTCCTCGGCTTCTCATGAAATTATGGCCCTCTTCCAGCGTCGCCGCGAATCGAAAAGCCGAGGTCTGTCGATTGTACTAAAGTAGGGTACCTTAGTACCCCGAACATGTCTGCCATGATGCATGCACCCAGCGGCAAGGCTTGCGGACGCCCATAAGACCCTCCATCACACCTACTACTGCCATTCAGAACAAAGTATTAACCAAAAGCGAAGGCCCGGCAAGAGGAGCTTGCCGGGAAGGCCGCTGGGCATCTCGGAAGACTTGCCGTGGCACCCGCGCGCTCGGCAAGACGACGGCCGACAAGCAGCCGACGCGAAGGCACTTGCAGCGGCAAGGCTGCCACCCAAACTCCAGCGCATCGGCGACGTGTCAACACAAGGCCATCCCAAGGGCACGCGTGGCGGCACTCACGCAGCCATGCGGGGCGAGTGGCAAGCGGAGCTACAGAGGCGCCATTGTGGCAACGGTGGCTCATGCAGTCACTCCTTTGCCTTGTTGGGGGCGGCCGGACGGGCATTAATGCCCTTGTCCCTACCGTCGAGTTAGGTAGGGGTCCTTGTTGTCCTTTGTTGTACCAACCTGCGATTTTACCTTTCTACCCCCCTCTTCTCGCTGCCACTGTGGATGCCCCCTTGAGTATAAAGGAGGCCCATGCGCGCGTAGAAGGGGTTCGGTCCATCGACACCCACAACACCACCATCGCTCGCTCGAGCAAGATCAAATAGAATCACGAAAGCAGCGATGGGGTTTTATCTCCCGAGAGCCCCAGCTGGGTAAAATTGCCCGTCTCCAGCGCTCGACCTCGATCTGCTCTGCGCACGCCCTCCGCTCCCCCCCCGGACTAGAAGGGCCCAAAGTGCCCCATAGGTGCTCGAGGCATGGCGAGACCCGCCCGACATCTTTGGCGCGCCCGGTAGGGCGTCGAAGTCGTGAGCATCGATCCGGTCTCCGCGCAGCAGCATCAACACCTTCGTCAACATGCCACCAAAGAAGAAGCCCTCGAGGTGGCGCTCCGTCTGATCAATTCCACCACCCTTTGCGGAGCAAGCTGGCGGTGGGGTGGAACGCCAGCGGAAGAGCGAAGGCGCCGGCGGTGGGGACTGCGTCGTCACGAGATCAAGAACAAGGCCCATAAGCATCGGGCGACGGTCGGACACCGCACCCTTCCCGGGAGGTGCAAGGTCAACAACGCCCGGTGCTCCCAACACCGTGCTTGCATTGGAGCAAAGCCAAGCTGGTGGGTGGCGGGATGCTCGAGGCCAGCATGCACGCTAGCATCTTTGGCGCAAGCGGTATGGTAAATCGACGCGGTGTTGCTCCTCTAATCCGATTGGGAGTCCGAGCACATCCCGTTCCTCACGCCGCTCGTCACCACCGCCGCCCAAAACAGCGAGAAGCGGCCCAAGCCCGGCTGCTTCTGAACTACCCTCGGTGCCGCACAAGATCGACGGCGGAGGATGACCATTACTGACCTCATCGGCTTTGCCAGCGGCGACAAGCCCGGCGACCAAAGCGCGCCGAGGCCCGGCAAACGCGTAGCGCAAACCAACGCCGACAAGACGGCTGAGGGGCCACTTCCGTGCACTCCCAGCCCGAAGGCCAAGATCGCCCGCTCGCCGGACCAACCACGCGCCCGACTCCACGCGTCGTCCGGACCAGCGAACTTCGCCGTGATCAGCGCCACGTTCTCCAAACGGCAACACGAAAACGCACGCCTTTTCGCATCGAGCATAGGAGGGAAGCGGCGTCAATCGACCAGCGTCTTTGGGCCCTTGTCGGCGATGCATGCACTAGAGAATAAGCGACTTGCGTCTGTGGCAGGTTGCCCTGCGTTCACCCGTGAGCTGCGGCAAGTCGATGGCCCAAAACCAAAAACTTCAAGCGGGCGTGCGAGAAGTATGATGGCGGGATACATCCGTCGGAGTTCCTCGGCATCTACACCATCACGGTGCGAGGATGCGGGAAGCGACGACGAAGATCCTTGCCAACTACTTCCTGCTGGTACTCAAGCCCAACATCAGATCTTGGCTCATGCACTTGCCGGACGGCTCCATCTCTTCATGGGCGGACCTGTGTCATCAGTTTGTCGGTGCCTTCACAGGCGGCCACAAACCCCATGGCCAGGAAAGCGACCTGCATTTGCTCGTCCAGAAGGAAGGGGAGCCCCTACGCAAGTACATACAGAGATTCAATCAGGTGCAACGCAACATCCCAGACGTCCACCCTGCTGCGGTTATCAGCGCGTTCCACTAGAACGTGTGCAACCGCAGGATGAGGGAGGAGATGGCAATGAGCAAGATCAGAGATGTCAGCGAGCTCTATGCTCTGGCCGACAAATGTGCACGGGCTGAGGAAGGGAGGAAGATTCCGGAGAGATTGCGGGAAGCGAAGATGCGGCGGTGAGGATGCCACCCCGGCAAGGAGGAACCGGCGGCGGAACAACAGGAAGAGAAAGGCCAAGGATGTGCTAGCTGTTGAGCATTCCGGCAACGGAGGTGGCTCCGACAAGGCCAAAGCCGATGACTCCGGCGAGGCCGTGGTAGCCGCCGACAAGCAGGATAGCTCCGGCAAGCGGTATTGCAAGATCCACCGTACCAAGGGCCATGATCTCCAAACCTGCAAGAAAGTGGAGCAGATGGCGGAGCTGCAGAAAGCTGAGTACGAGCGCCGCGACAAGGAGAGGGCCTAGGGAGGCGGCGGAGGATCCGGCAAGAAACCTCCCGTCCGGGGAGGGCACCGCGGCAAGGATAAGCCGCGGCAAGGATAAGCCGCGGCAAGGAGACAGGCCTCCCCGGGGCCGCGACAAGGATGAGGATGAGGATGATGAAGATGAAATGGAGGAAGATGAGGCTGAAGACCAAGAGTTTCAGAAGGCAACAGAGGTGCTATGCGTCGATGGCGGCGCCTCCCTGCACGCCTCGCAGCGCCAACTCAAGCAGTGGGTGCGAGAGGTAAATGCTGCGGAGCCGTCCGTCGAGTCGCGCAAGCCCCTGAAGTGGTCCGGCACGTCCATCGTCTTCGACGTTGAGGATCATCGATCGGCGTCAGCGTGGTCGGGTGCTTGCCGATGTTGGTCTCACCAACAATCCGCAACCTCAAGGTCACGAAGATGTTGGTTGACGGCGGGGCCGGCCTGAACCTGATTTCCTCCGCAGTGCTCAAGAAACTCCAAATCCTCGACAGCGAGCTCGAGGAAACTGGTACATTCCAAGGGATAAATCCGGGAAGGAGCAAGCCAAAGGGGAAGATCACACTGCCAGTGACGTTTGGTAGCAAACTGAACTTCAGGACAGAGAAAGTCACATTCGATGTGGCTGATATCCCGTTGCCCTACAATGGGATACTAGGCCGTCCTGCGCTCGCCAAGTTCATGGCAGCCTCTCACTACGCCTACAACGTGCTTAAGATGCCTGGTCCGATAAGTGTCATTTCCATCCAAGGAGACAAGAAGGATGCGCTTATCTGCACTGACAAGATCTCTGGGAAGCGGCAGCCGTGGCGAGCGCAAACCACTTGCCGCGAAGCTCCCGGGGAAGAAGAAGGCCAAGTCCGGCAAGGATAGCTCTGGTGCCCACTCCGGCAAGCGCACCTCCCCGGAGCGCTGTGGTGCCGTCGAGGACGCGCCATCGAGCTCCGCCGGCAAGTGCAAGAAGGCAAAGATAACTTCGCCAAAGACCAAGAAGGTGGCCGCCAAGGAGGACGGCACTGGTGGTACCTTCACCATCAGTGCCACGCTCGATCCTAAATAGGAAAGCGTGCTCGTTGCTTTCCTGCGGGCAAATATCGATGCGTTTGCATGGCAACCATCCGACATCCCCGGCGTTCCCAGGGAAGTAATCGAGCACCACCTTGCCGTCTGCCCTCACGCGCGGCCCGTCAAGCAAAAAGTCAGAAAGCAAGCGATAGGCGTCAAGAGTTCATAGCGAGAGGAGATCAGGAAGTTGGAAGCAGCGAGGCTGGTCGAAATCTGCATCCAACGTGGCTAGCTAACCCGATAGTCGTGCGCAAAGGCGAAGGGGAAATGGAGGCTTTGCATCGACTTCACCGATGTTAATAAAGCCTGCCCCAAAGATCCATTCCCTTTGCCACGCATTGACCAGATTGTAGACTCCACGGCAGGATGTGATCTGCTCTCATTTCTTGATGCTTACTCGGGATATCATCAGATCTTGATGGCAAAAGAGGATGAGGAGAAAACCACATTCATTACTCTGTGTGGCACGTACTGCTTCGTACGGATGCCTTTCGGGTTGAAGAATGCTGGTTCGACATTTGCAAGAGTAGTTAGCCATGCTTTTGAGCCACGATTGCCGAAATGTAGAAGCTTACATGGATGACATAGTGGTCAAAAGCAAAGACAAAGACTACGATCCAAGATTTGGATGAGACTTTTGCAAATCTGCGCAAAGGTCAATCTCAAGTTGAACCCGAGAATTGTGTGTTGGAGTTCCTTCGGCAAGCTTCTCGGGTTCTTTGTGTCTCGAGAGGGATTGAAGCCAATCCGACAAGATCAAAACCATTGAGCAAATTGAAGCACCAAAGCGCGTCAAGGATGTGCGAAGGCTTGCCGGCTGCGTTCTGCTCTTAGTAGATTCATTTCCAAGTCTGCTGAGCAGCATACGCCATTTTCAAAATCTTGAAAAAGCGGGTCCCATGAAATGGACTCGGAAGCGGAGGCTGTGCTGCAAGACTTGAAGAAATATTGTCCTCCACTCCAACACTTATCGCACCTAAGCCACAAGAGAAGTTGCTGCTATACTGGCGGCAACCAATCAAGTGGTTAGTGCTGCGTTAGTGGAGGAGAGGGAGGTAGATGATGAGCGGCTGACGCGACAAGCGAGTCGGCGACAAGCGAGGGCTTCTCCGACAAGCTACGGCGAGCAAGCCACGATCCGACAAGTTACGGCTCCGCCAAGGATGGATCTGTGCGATTACGGAAAAGCGAAGAAGAAGGTGCAGCGCCCAGTTTACTTTGTCAGTTCCCTTTTGCAGGGGGCTAGATCAAGGTACTCTGCTGTGTAGAAGTTGCTTTTCGGCCTACTCATGGCCTCAAGGAAGCTGCGCCATTACTTTCAAGCACATGAGATCACGGTTGTCACTCGCTTTCGGCTGAAGAGGATCTGCAGAATCCGAAGCAAGCGAGGCAGGATTGTCAGTGGGCACTGGAATTTTCAAGCTTTGGCCTCAAATTTGAAAGTACTTCAACTATTGAGCCGAGCTTTGGCAGAATTTATAGCAGAATGGGCCTTGACGCGGATGAAGAAACTCGGAGAAAAACATCCCGTCAAGGAAATTAGCAAAGAATGGATCATGTACTTTGATGGTGCCTTCTGTTTGTAAAGGCGCCGGTCTTGAGCGTACTACTTGTCGCCCCCACGGAGAACACCTCAAGTATGTGATCAAATGCACTCGAGGGCAAGCAACAAATAATACTGCAGAGTATGAAGGCTTGCTTGCCGGACTCAGGATAGCGGCAGAGCTTGGGATCAAGAAGCTTATTGTCAGGGGTGACTCGCAGCTTGTCGTCCGTCAAGTGAACAAATATTATCAGAGTCCGTTGATGGAGGCATACATTGATGAAGTGAGGAAGCTAGAGGGACATTTTGATGGCCTGCAAATGGAGCATGTCCCGAGGGCTCAGAATGACATTACAGATAGCCTATCAAAATATGCCGCGCTCAAATTGCCTCTGGAACCAGGGATTTTTGTGCTCAAGCTAACTCAACCATCTGTCATGCCAGTAGCTGAACAAAATAAGAAGAGGAAATTGCCTGCCAGCGACCACTTTCCGGCAGGGCTTCCAGAGACCGCCGCCAAGAAGGTTCCCAGGCTCGGCACAGAAAGAGTTGGGGAACAGCCTCCTCCAACGAGCCCCAGGGCTCGCGTCGTTGAGGCATGCACCCCCGACAAGATGTGTCCAGGCACACTTGCCGGAGAACATCACGCTCCGGCAGGATCCCAGATCCTTGCCGTCGAAGCGGGTGTCCCCGCAGCAGCCTTTGCGCCTTTAGTCCTCGTCGTCGAGCCACGGAGCTCCGACACAGGCACACCAATAGTCCACTTCCTTCAAGCGGAGAACTTCCGAAGAACAAGAAGAAGCGGAAAAAAGTAGCCCAACAATCAAGTATGTACCGGTTTGTCGATGACATCTTGCATGCGAAGAAAGATTCAGCAGTGAAATTGAAGTGCATATCCCGGGAAGAGGGACAAGGGCTGTTGGCGGATATGCATGGAGGCTTATGTGGTCACCACATTGGCGCAAAAACACTTGCGGAAAGGCTTTCGGCAAGGCTTTTTCGGCCGACAGACCCTCGAGGGCATAGCGCACAAGTAACCAAGTGTGAAGCGTGCGGTTTCATTCCAAGCAGATTCATCAACCAGCTCAAGCTCTCCAAACAATCCCTTTGTCCTGGCCATTTTTGATTGCAGGGGCTCGACATCCTCGGCCCCTTCCCCCGAGCTGTCGGGGGCTTTGAGTACTTGTACATTGCAATCGACAAGTTCACAAAGTGGCCGGAAGTAGAACCGGTGAGGAAGGTGACAGCACAATCAGCAGTCAAGTTCTTTAGGTCGATTGTTTGCTGTTTCGGGATCCCTAACAGGGTCATTACCGACAATGGCACACAGTTTACGAGCCACACCTTCATGCAGTATGCCCAAGATCTTGGCACCAAGATCTGTTTCCCTCTGTTGCTCACGAGAAGCAGCGGTCAAGCGGAGAAGGCGAGCAGCGAAGTGCTGCTTGCGGGCTCAAGACGAGAACTTTCGACGAGCTGCACAAGTCACGGAAGAAATTGGATCGGCAGCTGCCGGTGGTTCTTTGGTCGTCGGGGCGACGCCAAATCGAGCCACCGGCGGACACCCCTTTGCTCTGTCTACGGACGAGGCAGTTCTCCCCACGGAACTTCGTATCACGGTCGCCATGAGTGCTCGCTTATGATGAGCTTGAGCAAGAGCAGCTGCGAGAAGATGTGCGCTGCTCCTCGAGGAAGATCGTCTTGAGCTCTTTGTCGCGAGCTGCTCGCTACCGACAAGCTTTGCGCCGCTATCATAAGCCGCAAGGTTAACGCTTGAAGCTTCGAGGAAAGGCGACCTTGTTCTTGGCGTGTTCAATCCGCCAAGAATTCAAACAAGTTGGCGCCAAAGTGGGAAGGCCCTTATCGGGTGAAAGCGAGTCACTAGGCCCGGCGCTGTCCGCCTTGAGACCGAAGATGGCATTCCGGTGAGCAACTCCTGGAACATAGAGCATCTTCGCAAGTTTTACCCATAAGGCGCGGTTGTCGGACCCATTCCGGCAACCACCTTTTTTGTACAAGCCTTGCCGCTGTCGCATGTAACCCTTTGTACAAAGCCGGGTGCAGCCCGATGCATAAATAAAGTTTGTGTTAACCCGACGTCTTGTCAAATTTAATGCATTTTCTTCTTTTGCATCTGTATCTGACACTCTGTGCAGCACTCACCCCCGGTAAGCAATAGCGAACCTTAAGGTTCCATACCATTATTTTCTCTTCTTTCTTCTCATAAACAGAAGATTCCTCCGCCCACAAGTTCACCGGGGGGAGGGGAAGGTAAAAGTATGGACCAGGCGCCGTTCAAGGGAGTCTAGCTTTGCCGGGACACAGAAGACAGAGAAGCTAAGTAGCTAAAGTTTGAGCCTAATCATTTTTAAAAATTTTCAAGTTATATCCCTTGAACGTTCGTGCCTTGTATGGAAAACCTGTGCGCGGAGGAATCGACTCGCGGCTAAGTTGCGCCCTTGCATTGTTTCCGAGCCCGCTCAACAATGCGAGTGAGCTGCAACTAGTCCCGATAAGTTTTCTTGCGGAAGCAGCACCACCGGCGGACGTGATGTCACGCACTCGCGGCGTGCTCGCGCCCGGCAAGGTTCCTCAAAGCGTGGGGTATAAAGCATACAAGGGATGCAACGAATAAAGGAATAACAAGACAAGCGATATCGAGAATTAAGTTATATTACAAGAATGACTTATTGTGGCCTTGTTGAAATTGTTCTCGTAACCAAAATGGCAGCAGCAAGAAAAGGGAGAAGAAGGGCAGCCTAATCCACGCGCCGCCATCGACCCTCTAACCTCGTTCACCTTGTCCACGATGGGTGCGGCGATGGCCTTGAGCTCCTCAGCGTCGGCGCCCCAGCAGCTTCTTGGTGGCGGGAGAGGTCGATGCCGGAGTTCTGAAGAGGACCTTCACCAACACCTTCTCCAAAACTCCAGCGCAGAACGCCTTGCGACTCGCGACCAACTGCTTCGGGATCCTTTCCCGGAGCTGCCGGAGAGCCGTCACCACATCCTTGAAGAAAAGCGTGAGCTTGGCGCTGGGCTGGAGGTTCCCCTCTGTAGAGTACCCAAAGCCCGTCAAGTTCAGCTCCGCCAACTCCTCGTCAATAAGCGCGGCGATGTTGACGAGACCCTCCGTCCAGAGCTCCACCATGGTCTTGAAGGTGTTCTGGGCCTCGGCGGCCCTCGTCAGCAGCTCCTCGTTGTCCTTGAGGTCCTTTCTCAGGGTATCTTCTCGCTTCTTGGCGGCATCTAGTGTCTCCGTCAAGGTGGCCAATTTCAGCTCTAGATCAGCGCTCGAGTCCTTGGCGGCGTTCAGCTCTTTGATCTTCTCAGAGAGCTGGGTTTGCAGATCACCGTGGGCACGCGCATCCTTCTCGCGATCGTGCTGGAGTGCGGCAAGCTCCTCGTTCTTCCTTGTCGCGTCCGCCTCCAGCTGCGTCACTTTCTCCTCCAACTCCTTCTTGGCGGCCTCGGCAGCCGCGGCAGCATCCTTCGCCTCCTTGAGTGCCCCGCCAAGTGACTGTTCCCGGACGGCGAGCTCCTCATCGTGGCTGTCCAAGTACGCCTTCCTCTGTATCAGCTCGCCGTCCCGCTTGGACAGCCCTTCGGCGGCAAGCCTCTGCTGCTCCTCGGCTTCAGCCTTCTCCAGGACGAACGCCTTCTTCGCCTCTTCGAGCTGCGCCCTCTCCACGGCAATGGACCGGAGGGCCTCCTGGTTGCGGCTCTTGAGCTCTTGCGCATGTTTCTCTATATCGGCTCCCTTTTGCAGCGCTTCCGGGACTCAAGCTTAAGCAGCAGGCGTGATAAGTGACACCAGCTTCGGGCAGCTGCTCCTCCTCGGACTCGCCGCTACTGCTGCTCGGCCTGTCGACCACTGACAGCCCAGCAGAGGCAAGTATTTCCCCGTCAAACTACTCTCCTTCAACCGGTGCCCTAGAGCTCGATGCCCAAGGGAGCTTGATGTATACGCCCTCGCTGGCTTTCAAGTATGCTCCGGGCTGGGGCTCCTCGGAGCCCGGCGCTGCATCAGCGGCGGAGGGATCGGCGGTCGGTCTGGCGCCTGCGCTCCTATGTCCTCCGGGTCGTCGATCGGTCACGGACTCCTCGCCCGCCCTGTGCAGCGACCCAGCCTGCCTCTTCGCGGCGGGCTCCTCCTTGACCCCTCCCTCGTGTGGCGGCATCCCCAGTATTGCCGCGGCCGCCCTCCTCGCCGGCGGCCTCAGCCTCCATCGGGTCCCCAAGGGGAGGATCTGAAGGCAGGAAAAGAAAGGGACAGTCAAGCAAATACCCAAAAGGAGGAGAAAGGAAGATCAGCGGGACCTGAGGGAGAGTCCCCGACAAGGAGGGTCACCTGTGCTGGGCTCTGTGATCATGGGCTCCAACACCGAGGGCTCGTTGGTCCCACCCCTAGCCGGAGACCCCGTCCTTGCCGGAGACGGCCCCCACATCGGGGAGTCGGCCCTCGGCGGCGTAGTCGAGGCCGACGACACCTCCGCGTCGGCCTCCGGCTGCTCCTGGTGGGCCTGCTCTTCTCCTGTATACAAAAGAGCCAATAATCAAGATATTGGCAGAAGAAGCGACCATGCGCGCCCCACGACAGGGAGTGGATTGAGACACTCACGCTGGGGGCTGTCTTTGGGAGCTACTGCTGAGAGAAAGGACCAGGTCCGTCAAAGTGGTCTCAGACGTATCTTCTGCTACCACGGCAGGATCGTCCTCGATGTTAACCACGGGGACCTTGGCCCTCTTCGCCGCTCTCTCCGCCAAAGTCCTGATACAGAGCAGGGGTTTGGAGAAAAACATATTAGATACAAGACAAACAATAATAAGGATCAAGAGAAAGACAAGCTCGGTATGAGGAAAGCCTTACTCCTCCTCTTCCTCCTCCTCCTCGTCGTCAGAACTTAGCACGGAGAGGTCGAACTCCGGTACCCTCTCAGTGCGACGTGGCGGAGGAGTAGGCTCCCTCTGGCGCTTGCCGAGGCTCTGATAGGATCGAGCGTGGCGGCCGAAGACCCGCCCGGTTGCGGCGCGGCACAGGACCCCCAGCGGTAGTACTGCCGCGGTGGAGCGTGTCCCATGGCGCGCGCGGCTGCGGGGCGGCCTGCTCCTCCGCCAGCTCTCCGACTCGACGGAGGCGCCTTCTCGGACGGAATTGGGGCTGCGCTGTGGGCTCCGCCTGCGGCGGGTTGCTCGAGGACGGCTGGCCGCTCGCGCCCTCGGCGGACTCGCCCATTCCGGCCTCGTCCTCCCCTTCGCCATCGCCTTCCCCGGCAAGTGCTTCCCGGGCGGCAAGGCTTGCCGCCTCTGCTGCGTCCGCCTCCGCCAGCGTAAATCCAAACTCGCCGGCTGCGGCGGCCGCAGCCGCCTCTTCGGCCCTGCTAGCAATATATGCTAGTTCTTGGCGATGGTCGCCGCGGGTGAGAGTTTACGCTCGTGCGAGTTAAGCGCCACCTCCGACAAGTCATCAAAGAATTGCTGCACGACCTCGGCAGCAGGCTCTATCGATTTGCATTTATCCCATGCGAGTCGCATTACGGCATCATTGCGCGAGATCACGATCCTGCTGAGGTATTGCACAAGGGGCGGCGCCCTGCGCCAACTGGAACCACTCTGGATGATTGGGGTCATGCTTGAACATCTCACTCAGCATCGCGCCAAGCTCCATGACCGTAAAGTTGAAGTTGAGGCCTGGGCGCAGCCTCATGAAATCTGCGGGGCATTGAAGCGCGGGCGGGCCTCCCCTACGCTTGCGGAGGCGTCTGGCGACGAAGGAAATCCGCGCCAACCGCCCCTGTTGTGAGTCCGGCATGCCTGAGCCGAAGGATTCGGGTGGTGGCGATCGACAGCTTGGCATCGTCCGGCGATAGAGCGCTCCAGTCGTTGCCGCGCACCACCCGAGTCTTGCGCAGCTCGGTGAATGACAGCGGATTGTCATCACAGATCCAACACCACTCCACCCTCCACTCGTCCTACTTGCTGCGGAGTTCGCCCAACAAGTACACTTCCTTCATGCCCATCCGGGAGGTCCAGGCGATTCCACCAGCCAGTGGCTCCCCCTTCTCGGCCCGAGGGGAGAAGTAATGACGGAAAAGGCCCACATTGGGGAGGATGCCAACGAAGTTCTTGCAGAGGTGTGCGAAAACCGCCATTGTCAGAACGGCGTTGGGGGTGAAATCGAGCAGATGAAACCCGTAGGTGTTCATGATGTCGCCAAAGAAATCGGAGAAAGGTGGGCGAGCCGCAATAGAAGAACACAGGGGAAGAAGTAGTACCCTTTGGGGCACTTCTTGATTTGGAAACCTCGTGGAAAGCACCAGCGTCTTGCGGATGCGCCGCGTTCCGTTGACGGAAGAGGTAAAACTCCGCCCACAACGCCTCCGGAGTGAGCTTGGGGGGGGGGGGAAGCACCTGCTTCTTACGCAGCGCCTCGAGCTCCAGCGCCTCGGCCGATTTCGCGGCCTTCGCAGCCTTCGCCGCCTTCTTGGCCTTCGTAGCCTTCCAGCCTTGAGCCATGGCGAAGCGGCGAAGCGATGGCGACGACGGACGGCGGAGCACTATTTTCCTCTCGATTCAGGAGACGGGGAAGCGGCGGAGCTTTCGGAGGAAGGAAGGCGCAAGTGGCGGAAGTGGAGGAGCGGCCCCGTTTCTCTGCTTATAAGCGGGGATCTGAGCGTTCGCATTTCCTGGAATTAAGTATTGACCATGTTCTCTCCCACGACGCCGCAATCGACGCGCGTGCGTTCTTGGGGAAGCGCGGTGGGCACGGAGTCCGATCGCGGGCGGACCCGGGCAGCGTGCCCGTGCCTTGCTTTGGGCTGGCTCAACAACGCTTCGGCACGTGTATGGCCCGGGCCGGGGCTCTGTCGATTGTACTAAAGTAGGGGTACCTTAGTACCCGAACTTGTCTGCAGGCGATCGCAGCACCCAGCGGCAAGGCTTGTCGGACGCCCGCCAAGACCCTCCATCACACCTACTACTGCCATTCAAGAACAAAGTATTAACTAAAAAAGCGAAGGCCCGACAAGAGGAGTTTGCGGGAAGGCGGATGGGCATCTCGGAAGACTTGCCGTGGCACCCGCGCTCGGCAAGACTGACGGCCGGCAAGCTTGTCGGCACGACAAGAAAAAGGGCAGCTGCAAGGCACTTGCAGCTGGCAAGGCTCACCAAACTCCAGCGCATCGGCGACGTGTCAACACAAGGCCATCCCAAGGGCGCGTGGCGCGGCACTATGCAGCCATGCGGGCGAGGTGGCAAGCGGGTGACAGAGGCGCCATGGTGGCAACCGGTGGCTCACTTAGCAGTCACTCCTTTGCCTTTGTTAGAGGCGACGGACGGGCATTAATGCCCTTGTCCCTACCGTCGAGTTAGGTAGGGGTCCTTTGTTAACCTTTGTTGTACCAACCTGCGATTTTACCTTTCTACCCCCTCTTCCTACGCTGCCACCTATGGATGCCCCCTTCAGAGTATAAAAGGGAGGCCCGTGCGCACGTAGAAGGGGTTCGGTCCATTCGACACCCACAACACCACCATACGCTCGCTCGAGCAAGATCAAATAGAATCACGAAAGCAGCAGTAGGGGTTTTATCTCCCCGGAGAGCCCCGAAGCTGGGTAAAAATTGCCCATGTCCCGCGCGCGCTCGACCTCGATCTGCTCTGCGCACGCCCTCCGCTCCCCCGCTGGACTAGAAGGGGCCCCAAGTGCCCCATAGGTGCTCGAGGCCGCAGCAAGACCCGCCCCGACAGGGTGCCTTTTACATTTCACCACCTAATTGCGCGGGTCGTCCGCCTATAAAAGAGGCAGAAGTCCAGATCCAAACCGCACCGTCTTCCTCCCGCGTATACTCCATCGAAGCGCCTCTGACCTCGAAATCCATTCCACCATGGATCGTCAACGCGGCTCTTCCTCACGCGCTCCTAGCCCATCGCCAGGGAATTGGAGGAGGTGCTCTATTTCGCACAATGAGCTAGTGAAGCTCCAAACGGAGGGATTTCTTCCTCCGGCCTTCATGGTTCCAGTCCGAGCCGGACTGGTTACTTATCAAGGTGGGAGGCAGGCGGAGGACACCCCAAGTCCCAACAAGGGGGAGCGAGTGTGTTTCGTCCCCTATCTCATAAGGGGGCTCAGATTTCCAATACATCCGTTCCTCCGCGGGCTCCTGAAGTTCTACAGACTCAGCTCCACCACCTCACGCCCGCCTCATGCTGCATATCATGAGACTCGTAGCTCTTGCGAGCTATTTCTGGGCATCGAGCCCCATTTCGCATTGTGGAAGAGGCTGTTTTGCCTCGTCGCCGTTCTCACCAGGGTCCATATATCAAGTGGGCGGCGCCGAAATATGGCGCATCGCCGGGACGGATACCTATCCGGCACCCAAGAAAGCGTCAAAGACTGGCCCTCGGGTGGTTTTATATAGTAGATGCTCCGCTGCCCAACCCGTCCGGATCGGCCTCCGGAGTTTGATGCTGCTCCCTTGAAAAGCGCCTCGGTGGCGCCCATGAGCCCGTTTGGAGAAGACAAGGCGTCCATTACTTGATGGGCGGATAAGATTAATGGCTCATTCGGTTTGACCATGGTGGAGTCATGGCGGCGTGCATCAAGCGGGCGGTGCAGCCACTTGCTGTCTGAGGCCACCCATGTGGGATTTCAGCGGGGAAGACGGCGCTACCGCACGGCCGCAAAGGGCCGGATTCGACCGAGGATCTAGTGAAGATCCTGTCCGGCCTGTACAAGGGGGAGAAGGAGGATTTCTGTAGGATCGTTGAAGGCAAGAGTGTCTAGACGGGGGGTGATTAGACAACTTGACAAGATAAAAGTTTATGCCTTTTGATTGACATAATTTTTTAGCAAGTTCACAATGAAAATCAAGTCAAGCATCATGCATACAAGTCGAGCAACATACTACACATGCAATTCTAGAGTATGGGGCAGCGGAAAGTAAATTGCATAAATAGTAAGGAGAGATTGTGAAGAGCAAGCGCAATTTGGAACACGGAGATTTTTCTCGTGGTTCCGATAGGTGGTGCTATCGTCAATCACGTTGATGGAGACTTCAACCCACGGAGGTAGTAACTGCGAGAGTCCACGGAGGCTCCACCCACGAAGGGTCCACGAAGAAGCAACCTTGTCTATGCCATCATGGCCTACGTCCACGGAGGACTAGCCTTACTCGGGGTAGATCTTCACGAAGTAGGCGATCTCCTTGCCCTTACAAACTTCTTGGTTCAACTCCACATCTTGACGGAGGCTCCCAAGTGACACCTAACCAATCTAGGAGGCACCACCCTCCAAAAGGTAATAGATGGTGTTGGTGATGATGAACTCCTTGCTCTTGTGCTTCAAATGATAATCTCCCCAACACTCAACTCTCCTCACTGATTTGGCTGTGGTGGAAGAAAGGATTGAGTGGAAAGCAACTTGGGAAGGCTAGAAATCAAGTTTCATATGGTAGGAGTGGAGCAACTTGATCTCAACACAAGGGTAGGTAGTTTTCTTCTCGAAATGTAAGGTAGGAGTGGTAGTTCTTTCGATGGCTCTCTCCACGAATGAAGAGGAGGTGGAGGGTATTTATAGCCTCCACACAAAATCCAACCGTTACACACATTTGACCAATTTCGGTCGGACCGAAGTTGACAACTCGGTGAGACCGAAAGTTCAAATCTTGTGAGCGTTGGGATTTTGATGGGACCGAAAATACAATCTCGGTTAGTCCGATTCTTCCAAAGTCTAGGGTTTGCCAATCTCGGTGGGACCGACTTTCTCATCTCGGTGACACCGATTTGAGTCTGAAGGTTCTGAAGCTTGGCAACACCAATTTCGGTATGACCGAGTTTGGAATCGGAAAATCCGAAATTCTTAGGGTTTGGGTATATGGCTGAGGTGGTTCATCTCGGTGTGGTGAGTTTGGAATCGGTGAGACCGAGATTACTTATGGGTTTATGTTGGAATGAAAGATTGCTGATAGTTTGAGAGATAAATCACTAAGCACTTTGAGCAACGGATCATCATCATAACCTCATCCCTTTTAATAGTATTGGCTTTCCTATGGACTCAATGTGATCTTGGATCACTAAACCAAAAATGGAGTCTTGAGCTTTTGCCAATCCTTTCCTTAGCATCCTAGGGGTTCACCTCTTGATCCTTTTGCCATGCGAGTGATTGACTTTCTGAAACATACTTGTTAAAAGCATTAGTCCAACCACAAAGTATGTTGTCATTAATTACCAAAACCACCTAGGGAGCAAATGTGCTTTCAATCTCCCCCTTTTTGGTAATTGATGGCAACACACAAAATAAGATATCAAAGCTTACTAAAAGAAAGACAGGATTATCATTAAGGCTTTGACAGACATGTAGTACATAGGCTCCCCCTACAAGTGTGCAGGCTTTTCATAGATTATGGTTTTGGACTACCACAAGCACACATGAGAGAAAAGCAAGATGTGCTACATGCAGCTTGGCTATATGCATCAGAGCAGATGAGGATAAGTGATTTATGATGCATATGTGCATGGTGATTTCTTGCAAACAAGTATTCACAAGCAAGTCACCATCATGCACATTCTGCAAGATGCATATACTTACCTTGAGGTTCCTTGGCATTTTACCTGAAGAAATAAGCTTGAGAAAACAAGGTTAGATAACACAAGAGTATTCCTTCAACCAACAGCAAGAACATCAAGAGTACCAAGCCAGGGATGACATGTATAAAGAGTGTCTCATGCTGAGCACTAGCTTGAATTAGCAAACATGTCTCCCAAGACTAAAAGATTTTCAATGAGCTCTGAGAGATTTTGCTTTTCATAAGATACCAATTGTATAAGATACCAATTGTACTATTCAGAAGATATCAATTGTGAGAGCAAGAGAAGCAAAAAGAATCAGAAGAATAATGCCAAAAACTTTGGTGTGATCCTCTCCCCCTTAAGATAAGATTGTTTTTCTTCCTTTAAATTTTCTTTTCTCCCCTTATCCTCCAATCTCCCCCTAGCTCCCCCTAAATCTTCTCCCCCTTTGACATCAAGTGCCGAAAAGGACACTAAACCAGGAAGGGCAGGAAAGATGGAAGGAAAGAAGTGGGATCCTTAAGAATCTGGCCGAGCAAATTGAGTATTGAAGAAAATCATTTTAAGTAAGCTGCAGAAGATGATATCGGTGAATATAAATCGGTGACACCGAGTTGATATGGATCGGTGAGCCGAAAGTCGAGACTTAGGGCAGATCCTTTTCGGTCGAACCGAAGTATGTGAATCGGTGGCCTTGAGTTTAATTCAGGAAATTCAGAGATAATTCAGCTTTCTTTGCAAGAAATGTTTCAAAAGATTTGCAATGAGTTTGTAAAAGATTTTCAAGGAATGGATCGAGCCAAAAGGAATATACACATGAGCAGAGAGAAGCAGAAATGAAAAGATTGCTAGATGTAGTTTTTTAAGGAAAACTCAACTAGAGAATCAAAAGATACAATAGCAAAACTCCAAAACATATGTACTTCATCTAGGCGAGGGTCGTGACTAGGTCACCTATGTTTGAGTGTATTGACTTAGGAGTCAAATGAGAACATTTGATCATAGGTCATACTCATCGTTTAAGCTCAAAATGGGGTTGCCATTTTTCGATTATGCATTTAATGTGATCACATCTTTTGAAGCTGCTTGTACTCATGACTTTGAGCAAAGCTTCTTCAAGATGTGAATGACATACCTTGGGCTTGTTGTTGCTCGTACTCATGTAGGTGAACTTGATGTTGATGCTCATAGAATGTGAAGTTGGAGCACCATTTCCAGTTGTATAGTTCATCTTCCTACATGGGTTAGGCAAGCAAGGAAATACTCAAGAGTATCCAGGATGACATGAGTGAAGTACCAGAAGTATATGGTGTCAAAAAGGATATGTGGAGTTTTGTTCCTTGAACTCAACATCCCAAAGAGCTAGATACTTGGTCAATGACAAGATTACTCAAGATTTGAGTGTGTGATAATCTTGTGGAATGTAGACCATCAAGTACTGCAAGGAGTTAGATGCAATACAAGGGGCAAATGTATCCAAGACATATGATCATCATCATAAGAGAAATATCAAGGATAAGTCAATTAGGCTCATGCCTTGCATGCACCAATGGAGTTTTCACTCCAAGTTTGAAGCATCAATGATGTTCAACTCACTCCTCAGCGACAAAACACTTTCTCATCAAGTGGTTTTGTGAAGATATCTGCAAGCTGTTTGTCGATCGAACATGTTTAAGATCAATGTCACCCTTAGCAATATGATCACGAATAAAATGGTGGCGAACTTCAATGTGTTTAGTGCGAGAGTGTTGCCTGGATTGTGTCCAATCTTAATCGCACTCTCATTGTCACAAAGCAAAGGAACATGTCTGCATGTATCCCATAATCCTTAAGCGTTTGTGTCATCCATAGTGGCGAGCACAACACGAACCAGCAGCAATATATTCAGCGGCGATGAACAATGATACTGAATTTTGTTTCTTGGATGACCAAGATACAAGGGATCGACCAGGAATTGACACGTGCCGAAGTTGACTTTCTATCAACCTTGTCTCGGCATAGTCCGAGTCGGAATAGCCAACAAGATCGAAAGAGGCCCTCTTAGGATACCAAATGCCAAAGTTAGGTGTGTGTATCAAATATCTCACAATTCTTTTAACAGCCTTAAGATGACATTCTTTAGGGGCTGCTTGATATCGAGCACACATGCATACGCTCAACATTATGTCAGGACGAGAAGCACATAGATATGGTAGAGAACCAATCATAGATCGATAAACCTTTTGATCGACAGGTTCTCCATCTTTAGTCAAGTCATTATGTCCACTAGTAGCCATGGGTGTTTTCATACCTTTGCTCTCTTGCATGTTGAACTTTTTGAAGAGATCCTTGGTGTACTTTGTTTGTGAGACAAAAGTACCCTCCTTAGATTGCTTGATTTGCAACCCAAGGAAGAATTTGAGTTCGCTCATCATGGACATCTCATACTTCTCTGACATAAGCTTTCCAAACTTCTCACTAAAATCAGGGTTAGTTGAACCAAAGATAATATCATCAACATATATTTGGCACACAAATAGTTCACCGTCAACCCTTTTCGTGAATAGCGTTGAGTCTATTTTACCAATCTCAAATCCTTTTCAAGAAGAAAGCTAGTCAAGCATTTGTACCAAGCTCTAGGAGCTTGTTTAAGACCATAAAGAGCTTTGTGCAATTTGTAAACATGATTAGGTTTTTTAGGATTCACAAATCCGGGAGGTTGTTTCACAAATACTACCTCCTCAATTTCACCATTAAGAAAAGCACTCTTAATGTCCATTTGATAGAGAGTAATGTCATGGTGGTTGGCATAAGCAAGAAGAATGCGAATGGACTCAAGTCTAGCAGCGGGGCATAGGTCTCACCATAGTCCATACCTTTGACTTGTGTGTAACCTTGTGCTCTGAGGCGAGCCTTGTTGCGGACGACTTGTCCATCTTCATCTTGCTTGTTCGAAACACCCATTTGGTTCCAATGACGTTTTGGTCATCATTGGGCTTCTCTACCAAAGTCCAAGCGTTGTTCCTCTCAAAGTTGTGTAGCTCTTCATGCATAGCGTTCACCCAATCCGGGTCTTCAAGCGCTTCTTCTACCTTCATAGGTTCAAGACTAGAGATAAATGAGTAGTGTTCACAAAAGTTAGCTAAACGAGTTTTAGGCGAGTGATTCTCCGGTCGATGTCATCCATCATTTGTTCCACGGGATGGTCCTTCTTGACTCTTGCTCGAACTCGGGATAGCTTTTGTCGTGGTCGAGGCTGAGCTTCCTCATCATCCTCATCTTCTTCTTCATCATTGTTGTTGGTGTTGTCTTGAGGTGGTGGAGAAGGAGGTTGTGGTGGATCTTCTTGTCGCACTTCCTCATCGAGAAAGGAGTCCACATGGGCGTTCTTGAACTCCGTTCCATTGTCGCTCCGAACTTTCTTGATCTTCACCTCAAATTGATTTTGGGCCTTTCTAGCGAAGGTTTTGAAGATTTTCTGAACCTGTGATTTGTCATCAAGGAAGAATACCCACGTAAATCTGGAAAAATCATCAACAATAACTAGACCAAAGGAGTTACCACCAAGGCTTTTGTAAGCATTGGGACCGAAGAGATCCATATGAAGAAGCTCAAGCGGTCTTCTTATAGTCATGATGTTCTTCGCGGGATGACTTCCACCTACTTGTTTTCTGCTTGACATGCCTTTGCAGAGTCTATCTTTGTCAAAGAAAACATCTTTAACACCGAGAATGTGATCACCTTTGATTAGCTTATCTAGATTACGCATACCAACATGTCCAAGCCTTCTATGCCAAAGCCAACCTTTAGCAGATTTAGCAATAAAGCAAGTTCTAGGTTGAGCTTTCTTAGTGAAATCAACGATATACAAATCACCTCTCTGAATACGGTAAAGACCATGTTATGATTGTCCTGACGAAAAACTTGGCAATCTACTTTGGTGAATAGCACATTGAATACAAAGTCAGCTAATCTAGACATGGAAAGTAAATTATATCCAAGTGATTCAACAAGCATGACATTTTTAATGGAGCTATCATGAGATATGGCCACCTTACCAAGGCCAAGTACCTTACCCTTGGAGTTGTCTCCAAAAGTCACATACTTGCGTGGACCATCGTTCTTTGCAAGCTCTCGAAACATGTCTTCATCTCCGGTCATGTGATCGGTGCATCCACTATCAAGAATCCACTCTTTTCCACGGATATGTAGTCTCTCAGATTTGCCATAAGGCGAGACTCTTCATGATCTTGTCTAGCTCGGTGTCGAATCGAATGTCGTCATCATGCTCGTGCTCATCATCATATTGACCCATAGATAATTCATCATCAATACCTAGGTCAATTTGACAATGACTTACATCAGTTTTGTCGAGTGGCGATAATCATCGGAATGCAATACAAGAGCATTTCTTATTGAACATTGATAAAACCGGGATCACCCTTCTTTTCATAAGATCACGAAGCTCAAAGAAGCATTTATCAAAGTTGGGATCTTTGGGGCAACATATCAAATTCAACAGTCTTGTATAGAATTTCATCAAGACCTCTCAAAAGTAGTCGGATAAAGTTCTTCCAAGAACTTCCACATAACATAGGCGCACTCAAAGTTTGTGACAAGCTCAAGTAAGTTATCGGGCAAACCTCTAATGATAAGATTGACAGTTCTAAGGTTCTGAAGCAAATCAAGTTCTTCATCCATAGTAGGGTGCAAGGGGTCAAATGGTGGTACATATGGGGTTTCAACATATTTGCATAAGTTGTACATCTTAAAGATAGCAAGCATTTCAATCCTCCACGAGTTATAAGACACTTCATCAAGAATAGGCACTCTATGATTAACACTCCCAAGCGTGAACCGTCCATCTTCCTCCAATGGTGTGCAAACCAAAGCAATGGAGACCAATGCTCTGATACCAATTGTAGGATCGTTGAAGGCAAGAGTGTCTAGAGGGGGGGTGATTAGACAACTTGACAAGATAAAAGTTTATGCCTTTTGATTGACATAATTTTTAGCAAGTTCACAATGAAAATCAAGTCAAGCATCATGCATACAAGTCGAGCAACATACTACACATGCAATTCTAGAGTATGGGGCAGCGGAAAGTAAATTGCATAAATAGTAAGGAGAGATTGTGAAGAGCAAGCGCAATTTGGAACACGGAGATTTTTCTTGTGGTTCCGATAGGTGGTGCTATCGTCAATCCACGTTGATGGAGACTTCAACCCACGGAGGTAGCGGCTGCGAGAGTCCACGGAGGCTCCACCCACGAAGGGTCCACGAAGAAGCAACCTTGTCTATGCCATCATGGCCTCGTCCACGGAGGACTAGCCTTACTCGGGGTAGATCTTCACAGTAAGCGATCTCCTTGCCCTTACAAACTTCTTGGTTCAACTCCACATCTTGACGGAGGCTCCCAAGTGACACCTAACCAATCTAGGAGGCACCACCCTCCAAAAGGTAATAGATGGTGTTGGTGATGATGAACTCCTTGCTCTTGTGCTTCAAATGATAATCTCCCCAACACTCAACTCTCCTCACTGATTTGGCTGTGGTGGAAGAAAGGATTGAGTGGAAAGCAACTTGGGAAGGCTAGAAATCAAGTTTCATATGGTAGGAGTGGAGCAACTTGATCTCAACACAAGGGTAGGTAGTTTTCTTCTCAGAAATGTAAGGTAGGAGTGGTAGTTCTTTCTGATGGCTCTCTCCACGAATGAAGAGGAGGTGGAGGGGTATTTATAGCCTCCACACAAAATCCAACCGTTACACACATTTGACCAATTTCGGTCAGACCGAAGTTGACAACTCGGTGAGACCGAAAGTTCAAATCTTGTGAACGTTGGGATTTTCGGTGGGACCGAAAATACAATCTCGGTTAGTCCGATTCTTCCAAAGTCTAGGGTTTGCCAATCTCGGTGGGACCGACTTTCTCATCTCGGTGACACCGATTTGAGTCTGAAGGATTCTGAAGCTTGCAACACCAATTCGGTATGACCGAGTTTGGAATCGGAAAATCCGAAATTCTTAGGGTTTGGGTATATGGTGAGGTGGTTCATCTCGGTGTGGTGAGTTTGGAATCGGTGGGACCGAGATTACTTATGGGTTTATGTTGGAATGAAAGATTGCGATAGTTTGAGAGATAAATCACTAAGCACTTTGAGCAACCAGATCATCATCATAACCTCATCCCTTTTAATAGTATTGGCTTTCCTATGGACTCAATGTGATCTTGGATCACTAAACCAAAAATGGAGTCTTGAGCTTTTGCCAATCCTTTCCTTAGCATCCTAGGGGTTCACCTCTTGATCCTTTTGCCATGCGAGTGATTGACTTTCTGAAACATACTTGTTAAAAGCATTAGTCCAACCACAAAGTATGTTGTCATTAATTACCAAAACCACCTAGGGAGCAAATGTGCTTTCAATTTCCTTCGCCCGAACCCTTTGGATGGGTTCTCCATGATCAACCCTAGAGGATGGGTAGCGAACACCTCGAGGGTTCTACCGTGCTTTCGAAGTTTAAGCTTCTTACATTATGTCTTGGTAGCGAGGTCTCGCGCGGTGTGGAGGACATGGTGAGTCCTGCTCCACAACCCAAGGATCCGGAAGGATCCCTGGGTCCGGCCTCCGAAGAGGATCCGGACATCGAGGTGGAGCTGATCGGTGCGGACGGAGCCTTCAGAGGTCAGTCCGAACCAGCAGGAGGAAAAGGAGCACCGTGCGGACGGAAACGTCGCCGCAAAGGTATAGCTCGTGTTTGATCTTTTCGAGCAACGCTCCGAGGAAACGTCTAAGTGCTCATGATTTTTATAGGAGAAAAAGCGCTCGCCCGGACTGCGGCGCGAAATTCTCCACCGACCAACACCAGCCGGGCTCGGCGCGTTTGGGGGGAGAAACAAGCGCAAACGCGAACGGATCCTGCTCCAGCGGAGGATACCGACCATTGTCGCCACCAAGTCGAGGTGGAAGTGCTATGAATCATAGGCGCCGCGGACATTATTTCAAGCGTGCTTTTCCACGAGGCATTGGATGCCTTTAGCGAGGGACAGCGCATCTCCGTGCTGCTCAAAATGGTTTTACCGGGCCCGCGAGGCGGTATGTTAAAGACATACGGGTAAGGGAATTTTAATGGTTGTATACACCAGTAGCCCCGAGAATTAAATTAGTTATGCTAACTGATTTAGGGATCATTTGAAATTTCAGGCTCTTAACGAGAAGAATGCCTAGCTGTCTCAGGAGCTGCAAGATTGTAAGGCCCAACTTGAGGCCGCACTTGCTGCCGCAGGAGGAGACGGAAAGACCCCTCCTAGTAACACATTTGTATAAATTAATATAAGCGGCATGCAGCGTGCTTGAAGTCTAATAATGACCTTGCGGTGCCGCGGACAAGATCCGGACGAGGCAAGCATTGCTGCGCTAGCTAAAGGCTGGCGAGTGTCTTTGAAACGGGTTTAGCGAGAAAGAACAAGCTCCAAGATGCCAGCGCCAAGCTCGGAGAAGAGCTGAAAGGCGCCTGAGCCGAGCTGTCGGCTCCGTCAAGGAGAATCAACAGTTTAAATCGCGGCATATATAGTAAGTGCTTGGCGAACTCTTTAGGAAACAAGAGTTGGCGAGGAAGCAATTTGACAGAATATGTCTTGCGGTATACTCACGGGTTGTCTGCGGAGGAGATGCCCATATCAATGGGTGATCAACTTCTGAACTGTTGCAGCTACTCGAGCGAGTTGGCGAGCGATGGCGGCGTCGTTCATGCTTTATGGCCAGCCCTCACCCTGCCCGAGGGTCTCGGGGAGCTTGCGGAGAAAAGCTGCGAGGAGTCGGCGGTGCTTCGGTTGTGGAAGATATCAGCTTGCCGTCAAGGTGCCGAGGCGTGGGCCATGGTGAAGGCAGCGGTACAAGAAGGCGGACCCCAACCACATGGCGAGTTGGACGGTGGGGCCCGATGGGAAGGAGATCCTGTGACTTTAGTGTACTGCCAAGTAGAGTTGGCTGCTAAGTTTTCCCAGCGGAATGTAAACTAGACAGCTGTTAGGCGGGATTGAGGAGGAATACAATCAATAAACTTGACAATGTATGTTATCCTTTAAAATGACATGTGAAATGCCTTCTAGCGGATTGTAGATCGTTTGTCTTTGCCGACCTTTTAAGCCGACCTCGGGACCCTAGAGTCGGAGTGTGTCGAATACCTTTTGGTTAGAAACAACCGTGGTATGCATGGAGACCAGGCGTAGGGGTCATTAGTGCTTTATCGGACAAGTGCCCAACTAGTTATGTTATATTACATGGTTAGTAAGAAACATCTTCGGGGAGAATAGTTCCGTTAAGGGTTCCTTTATTTGGGAGGCATGCCCTAAAGTGCATGTCCGGACTGCCAAGAAGCGATAAAACATCCGGGGCAGGTAGATAAATAAGCAAAAAGTCATCTTTTAAATCACCGACCGAATATTCCCTTAAAACGCTAGCTTTCGGCTTCACCCGGTCTGAGGTACACATCCGGTGACCAGCGGTAACAATCACAGAGGTGCTCCTTTACCTCCTAGCGAACAATCGGGAGCGTGAGGGGTAAGCACGAGAGCTAAACAACCCAGCTTGGCCAAAACTTAAGTCATATCGATGCATATGATGGCGAGTAAAAGGTACATGTGGAAGCTTGACACATGTGTTGGGTATAAAACCCATAGTTGAGCTTACGTAAAAAGCCCCGGGAATAACGAGTGCGGATGGCACATCGTGCACGTATGCAAAGAATGCGAAAATAGGCCCCGAAGGGCTTTTAAGTTAAAAGGATAAAAATAGGAACAAAAGACAGCCGAAATATAAAAGGTTGGACGGGGGAAGGGGACGAACTCTTAGGCTGGCGCTAGGCATAGAATCGTCGGAGTCGGGCTGCGTTCCATGGGTTCGGCTCAAGTCGGTTGTCCGGCGCATTTCATAAACGGTATGCTCCGCGGTCGATACTTGATCAATAATGAAGGGCCTTCCATACGGGCTTGAGCTTGTCCTTTTCTTGTCCGGAGCGTAGAACTAGTTCGCCAGCGTTGTAAGTCTTGGCCCGTACTTCTGCTTTGATATCTTGGGACTGCTGGCGATAGAATGCGGAGCGAGCCTTGGCGACGTCACATTCTTCCTCAATGTGTCCAAGCTGTCCTGCCGATCTAGCTCGGCCTCTCTTTCCTCATACATGCGCACTCAAGGTGAGTCATGAATAATGTCGCGAGGCAAGGCGCCTCTGCGCCGTATACCATAAAAATGGTGTGAATCCGGTAAATACGGTTAGGCGTTGTCCGCAGCCCCAGTCTGGTCGAGCTCCTCGACCCATTGGGTGTCGGTTTAGTGGTGACCTCACTAGTCTCGGTTTGATGCCGCTCATGATTAGACCATTTGCTCTTTCCACGACCGTTGGTTTGAGGGTGATAGGCGGCGCATAGTCGAGCTTGATGCCGTATTTTTCACCATGACTTAACCTCATCGGCCGTGAAGTTCGTGCGTTGTCGGTGATGATCTTTGTGGGGACTCCGTAGCGGTGTACCACCTCGATATAAAGTCATCACTGGTCCGGACTCTGCCGTTTTGACGGTTTGGCCTCTATCCATTTGGTGAACCTATCCACCATGACCAATAGATACTTTTTCTTGTGGGTTCCCCCTTTAAGGGGTCCAACCATGTCAAGCCCCGGACCATGACGACCGGGTAATGGGTATGGTTTTGAGGCGGTGGGTGGCATATGGCTCGATTAGCGAAGAGCGACAACCAACGCATCGCTGGACCAAGTCTGTGCATCTGCCGAGCCGTCGGCCAATAAAATCTGTCGGAATGCCTTTCCTACGGGGCCGGGCTGCTGCGTGGTGTCCGCCTAGTCGGCATGGATTTCAGCCGGGAGGTTTCGCCCTTCTTCTTGGAGATACACCTTTGAAGGACTCGGTAGTACTTTTCTTATAAAGTTCTCCCTCATGGACCTTGTAGGCCTTGATCATTTGGACTATCGGCGGGCCTCATTTTGGTCTTCGGGAAGTTCCTGCCTAAGTAAGTAGGCTAGGAAAGGTTCTGTCCACGCGGCGAATACTGCCATTATGTCGTGGGCGGAGGGTGTTATGTCATCTGCCGAATCACCAATTGGTGCGGTTTTCTCTGGTTTGTCGCTGCCGGGCACCTCTCCCATAGTACGGATGGCTTGAAAAGCTGTTCCAGGAAGATATTTGGAGGGACAGCATCACGTTTCGCGCCGATGCGTGCCAGAACGTCGGCCGCTTGGTTATTATCTCGGGCTATGTGATGGAATTCGAGTCCTTCAAACCGAGCTGACATTTTTAGGACAGCGTTACGGTATGCTGCCATTTTCGGATCCTTGGCGTCGAAGTCTCCGTTTATTTGGGATATTGCAAGGTTTGAGTACCCGCGCACCTCTAGGCGTTGAATACCCGTGGAGACCGCCATCCGGAGACCATGTAGTAGGGCCTCGTATTCGGCTGCATTGTTGGAGTCCGTGTACATTATTTGAAATACATACTGGACTGTATCTCCGGTGGGGGACGTCAGTACGACGCCAACCCCCAGTCCGGCCAACATTTTGGAACCGTCGAAGTGCATAGTCCAATTGGAGTGTGCACCGTACTCTTTAGGGAGTTCGGCTTCAGTCCATTCGGCGACGAAGTCAGCCAAAACTTGTGACTTTATAGCTTGTCGGGGTTTGTAAGTGATGTCGAATGGCAAGAGCTCGATGGCCCATTTTGCTGTCCTGCCCGTTGCGTTGCGGTTGTTTATAATATCATTTAGTGGTACTTCAGAGGCCACTGTTATCGAGCACTCCTGAAAGTAGTGCCGGAGCTTTCGGGACGCCATGAACACCGCATATGCTATCTTCTGATAGTGCGGGTAACGGGATTTGCAGGGGGTTAACATAGTGGATCGTAATACACTGGTTTTGAGGAGGAATTTATGCCCATACATCGCTCGTTCGACGGCGAGGACTGCGCTTACAACTTGATGTGTTGCTGCGATGTATAACAACATTGGTTCGCCCAGGCGGGCACGACCAGGACGGTTGTTGCCAATATGGCCTTTATTTCTTGAGTTGGTGGCGGCATCCGTCCACTCGAAGTGTTGATCGCCTTAGGAGGCGATAAAGGGCAATGCCTTCTCTCCTAAGCGGGAGATAAAAGCGGCTTAAAGCTGCCACGCATCTGTTAATTTTGTATATGCTTGAGGTCCTTTGGAATATCCAAGCTGTGAGCCGGATTTTGGCGGATTTGCTTCAATTCCTCTACGGATCTGATGAAGCCCGGCAGCTTTCCGGTGGTACACGAAAACACATTTTCGGATTGACTTGATGTCATATGCTCTAAGGTTGTCGAATGTGAGCCTCAAATCGTCTACTAAAGTTTCGGCGTGTTTTGTTTTGACAACTCGTCGTCTCGTATCCTCACTGTTTTGCCGATCTGGGAGGCTAGACATGTTTGAATCATGCGCTGATATGTTGCGCCGGCGTTTTTGAGTCCGAAGGGCATCGTGTTGAAGCAGAATGGTCCGTATGGAGTGATAAATGTCGTTCCGGCTTGAGCTGCTTCCGCCATCTTTATTTGATGATAGCCAGAGTATGCATCCAGGAAGCACAACGAATCGTGCCCTGCTGTGGCATCAATAAATTGATCAATGCGGGGGAGAGGGAAGGGATCCTTTGGGCACGCTTTGTTGTGGTCTTTAAAATCGACACAGAGGTGCCAGAATTTATCCTTCTTTGGTACCATCACCAAATTTGCTAGCCAGTCCGGATGTTTGATATCTCAAATGAATCCGGCTTCCAATAACTTGGCTAGCTCTTCTCCCATTGCCTGTCTTTTGGGCTCGAAAAATCGTCGAAGAGCTGTTTGGTAGCTTAAATCCTTTAGGATGTTTAGGCTGTGTTACGCCAACTGCAAGGGATTCGGGCATGTCGAGGGATGCCCGTGAAGATATCCCAATTTTCGAAGGAATTCGCGCGATCTTGGCGTCGACCGAGGTTCAAGCTGTCTTGATGGAGGCCGTCTTTGTTAGGTCCGTTGGGTGGACCTGAAATTTTATTATCTCATCTGCTGGTTTGAAGGAGGTGGACTTGGATCTTTATCAAGTATCACATCGTCCCTGTTCACCGTAGAAGCCTTGTTGTGGTGAGTTCCTCTGCCGCTAAGGCTTGGATAGTGCCTCGAGGGCTAGTCGGCTGTCTTATTTTTTGGCGAGTGCTATGTCGGATTACTAACGGCGTGATTATTCCGCTGGGCCGGGCATTTTGAGCTTCATGTGCGTAATGAGGTATTGCTTGAAAAATTGTGAATGCCTCTCGTCCTAATATGGCATGATAGCCCTTCTTGAGCAGGGCCACAGGCGTGACTTCTTTGGATCTGTAATTGTCAGGAGGCGAACACCACATCAGTGTGATTTTTCGGTGCAGCGCTTCTCGGCTAGGGATTATTCCTCTAAAGGTTGTCTTTGCTTCGCTCAATCTGGCTCAATCGATTTCCATTTTTCATGAGTTTCCTCGTAAATGAGGTTCGATCGCTGCCGCCATCCATGAGGACCTTTATCGATCGAAAGCCGTCCACTATGGGACTAAGTACCGGTCTTGGTGGGGCTCTGGTTGTTGAAATGTGGGCTCGTCATTTGGCGTTGAAGGTAATAAGCTGTGTCGCTCCATGGGTTTCTTTGTTGCTACTTGGTAGACTTGGCGAGTTCTCGGATTATTCGTTTTCGCATATTATTTGATCACGAAAGTCTCGAAGCTCTTGATACCGTCTTTGGTATTGTTGGAGTGGTTTCCGGAGCTAGGAGCTCTTAGCCACTTTTGGCCACTGCCGTAATATCAACATGCTCGAAGGCTATGTGTTGGGACAGTTCCCTCTATACTATGGAGTTCTGAGGTCCATCGAGCCATCCCTCGATCTGATTCTGTTTCCCTTGTTGGGTTTTGTTTTTTGTTTTTGCATCTGGGGCCTGATTGTAAGGCGCCCTTTTCTTCATGAATTTGGGTTTGGGGCGGATTGTCCCAAAATTGATTTTCGGTTTTCGGAAACTCTCCATCGCCTGATACTTCGCTGGTGATGCGGATCGGTGAAGCGCGTAATTTTCTGACGATCAATAGCGTTAAGTATTCCCTTGTCCGTGCGTTATTGCGAGAAGATTGATATTGCGTTTTCCTCTCGGCGGTCCTTTATCTGTCCATAACCGGGAGAATCGGCCCGATAGTGATGTCTTTGTTTGATGGGCTCTTGCCGTATTAGAGATAGATCGCATATATGCAGGCGGGTGGGTGGAGCAAAATCCGGATCCCTGCCCATCTTGAGGCTCAAAGGCCAAGGAGTTTCCGAATTCGGAAGCTTGGTTTGCTGGGCGCAATCCAGCGAGTCCGGGGTGATGCATGATTTTAGGTTCCATGCTTGATTGAAGTCCGTCCCTCCGCGGGGATCCGGACATGAATTGTCTTCAATATTGGCAAAGAGTTGCCGTATTGTTCCTCCACCACAGAGACGTGGTGGGTGGCCTGGGGAGAGTTAATCTCTCTCAGATCGGTTTTAAGCCCAATCTGGTTGTAGTCTGTAGCGACTCCCAGGGCGGCGATGCGATCCAAGAGCTCGTTAACACACAAGAGCTCGATTGGATCTAAGCTGTTCGGCAGCTTTAGGGCTGGCGGAGATTCTTCCGGCGACTTGAGAAGTCATTGCGGCGGCGGCGGATGGCGGTCATGAAAACCACCAAGCGGATAGTTTGGCGGCGGCCAAGGCCCTTCGGCGAAAACACCGTCTTTGAAGGCGGGTGGAGCATCCGCTCTATTGGCGGCGACACGGAGGAACTCTCAATGAAAGCACCAATGTCGATTGTCAAAACCGGCGGATCTCGAGTAGGGGTCCCGAGCTGTGCGTCTAGGCGGATGGTAACAAGAGGCGAGGACACAATGTTTTTACCCGAGTTGGGCCCTCTCGATGGAGGTAAAACCCTACGTCTGCTTGATTAATATTGATGATATGGGTAGTACAAGAGTAGATCTACCACGAGATCAAGGAGGCTAAACCCTAGAAGCTAGCCTATGGTATGATTGTTGAGATGTATGTTAGTCCCTACGGACTAAGGCCCTCCGGTTTATATAGACAGGAGAGGCTAGGGTTACTGAGTCGGTTACAATGGTAGGAGATCTACACATCCGTATTGCCAAGCTTGCCTTCCACGCCAAGGAAAGTACCTTGGGACACGAGCAGAGTCTTCAATCTTCTATCTTCGTGATGCAGGAGTCCGGCGGATATTGATAGTCGGCTGTCGAGACACCCCTAGTCCGGGACTCCCTCGGTCTCCATTACGAGCATTATACCTGTTTTATACACCATGCGCAGCCTACCCTGGAGAGAGGACATGTTAAATATTCCCACCCCTTGCTTATCGCACTATTTGTATCGTTCTGCCTTCATTGCAGTATTTTTGAATAAACAATGCATCGCTTTTGCCTATCATTGCATTCCTTTTTATATATGTTCACTCATGACATGTTGCACCGTGCGCTTTAGTGCGGCCACATACCGAGGGCTTAAGTTCCCCAAATTATTGTGTGATAAGTCGAACACTTTCACAAGTCGGCACCCCAAACTTATAGCATTATATGCATCGGCTCGAATCATGTCTTGGGTCAATAGTTGGGTTTGCCCGGCTCCCATGTTTTGGTACCTTATGTTCCGTTATATCGGCTAAGGTAGCTGGGAGAACCAACTGCGATTGTGCCCCAGTTGAGCTGGTCGAGCACCTCGATGAAGAAAGCTAAAACTGGCCGTCATGATAAAGCGAGAGCTAATCGCTGTTCGAGAGGTCTTTTCGAGTCCCTAAAGACTTATGCCGCTTAGAGCGAAGAGCCAGCTTTGTCCGGCCCCAGGAGTGGATAGCGCCCCGAATTCGGTCTTCCGAACACTAGGGGCTTCGCCAAAATTTAAAATTATAGAATTCTATGGCTAAGTGAGAGTGTTCAAGCATTATAAGTCCGGTTGCCTCGTTAGTCGTGTTGAGCGCCTCCCTAGAAGGACCCAAAAATGGGAACAAGAGCGATCATGTTTATCCCGAACACCCCAACACTCTTGGCATGGGGGCAGAAGCCAACGACTTGCCATCTCTCAGATTTGATAAACGGCCGCATAGAAGGTAATATTTTAAATTAACAAGCGTTGCTTAGCTCATATGAACAAAGTTTTCAGCGCACATGACAACAAAATGCGAGTCTACTCAAAAATTACATCTTTGGAGCATTCACCCGCAATAAGGCGGGCACCCTTCAGGACACCCTTATAATACATCTCGGGCGTGCGATACTTCTTGCCCGGCGGTGGCGCGTCCGTCACAAGCTTCTCAGCGTCCATCTTGCCCCAGTGCACCTTAGCGCGGGCAAGGGCCCGAGGGGTACCTTCAATGCAGGCGGAATGCTTGATGACGTCAACCCATGGATGAGGCGTCTACCGGCCGCCGCACTGCACCAAGTAGCTCGAGGCAAGGCTTCTTTGGGCCACGGCGAACTATGAGGCCCTTCATGGCCTGTTCGACCACCTTGTGGAGCTCGACCAGCTGCTTGACTGGTCGCTCGAAGGCTGCCGGATGTCGGCCTCGACATCTTGAGACAGAACACCTTTTCCGTCGAGCTCCCTCTTCAGCTCTGTAGAAGCAGCGGCAGCATCGGACACGCTTCTGGGGCAGATCTGCGGGCGCTCTGGAGAGCTCGAATTCGGGTAAGTAACAAGTAATTCACTTTTACATGCTTGCTTTGCATGAAGAATGCCTTACCGCCGCTATCTTCTTTATTGCCTCAATTTCTGGAGGGCCTTTTGGGCTTGGCCTTAGGGGCTTTGGCACTCTCAAGAGCAGCCGCGAGCTCGGACTCTCGAGTCTTGAGTCACGCTCCAGACTCGTGTTTTCCACGAGCACAGGAGCTCTTGCCGCATACCTCCGCCACCCGCGCCTCCTGCTTCTCTCGCTCGGTGCGTTCGCGGCCGCATTGTGTTGACGCGGAACCTTTGCCTCCTTGAGTCGCCACCTCGTTCGTAGCCCCTGGAGTACCCACGTTATTCCTGTCATTTTTGGCAACCAAAATCCTTTTCTATAAGGTACAACTTTGATAAGGTGTTACTTACCTTCCTTGTCCTCGAGCTGCTTCTTGGCACGGCTGAGCTTGATCTCGGACCACTCGACACTCTGCTTCAAGGCATTGACCTCCGCAGTCAGTGCGGCAGAGGTCAGCGATGCAGCCTGCATTCCCATATTGACATATTTGTGTTAGACTCCTGCGTATATCTTTTTAGATCCTCAGTTCGGCTTTTCTTTTCGAACATCGAACCGAGCATCAAGGGCTACTGTCTATGCTGTACTATTTTTACATATCTTAATCACATACCTCATAGCTTTGTTAGAAGGCTAGTGCGAGCTTCAGTCGGCCCGCTCTTGGCGGGTGAACTTACGAATCACCGCACTCATGACGGTGCGGTGCTCCTCGTCGATGGAGCGCCGTTAAGCGCCTCCGGCAAGTTATCCGGCGCCTCGGTTGGGCCGGAGGCCACCGGCGTCGCTGTCTCGCCCTTCTCACGAAGGGCCGCCCGCGGACTCGAAACCACCAAAGGTTCGGTGCGAGTCCGGTCAAAGTCCGGGAGGTTGCCTGCGGCACCTTGGGCCTCCTCCTCTGGCTGGTCCCTACGGGACCCCACCTCGGTGTAAATCTGCGTCACGGGGGGAGGCGGTTGGAAGTGGCGCTATTCATCCGGCGAACCGAGGACCCTTCGGCGAAGCAGGGGAGACCGTCCCTGGGCGGACTACATGGTTGTATTCGGCGTTAGAAGACACTATGCGACGAAAGAAAAGTCATGAGTTATTTTGGAATCCGAACACTTACGATCTCGCCAGGGGCTTGGCCCTAGAGGGCCACTCGTCTTCGCCGTCGTCGGCGTTGGTGGAACAGTCCAGAAGAAGGGTCCCTCCCTTCTTGGACCCTTCGGCCTCCCCTGTTGGGGAAGCCTTCCTCTTCTTCTCTCCCCCCGCTGGGGGAGATGCCTCTTTCTTCTCCTCCTCGTATTCGTGGGAGGAGTCCGCCTTGGAGTCATCAGACGACGAGTCCGATAACACCTGGCGCCGGGAACTCCTCCGGGTTCCCATGGCCTTCTTCTTGACCTTCTTCTCCGGCACCACGTAGGGCGCCAGAACCAGCAGCCCCGTCAAACGGGCGTCCGCTGGGTCTTTTGGAAGGGGAGCCGGACAATTAACCTGCTCGGATGTCTTCTGCCAGGCCTGTTAAAGGTAATGGGAGTTTAGATTCCGCATAGAGTCAAACTATGGAAAACAAGTGTCCCGTAAAGGGTAATATAGCTTACCTCGCCAGCCTGACGCTGCGAGCTGAATCCGTGATCTTCGGTAGCGGATGCGGGAGCCTCGGCGCCCTTGAACATCACCCTCTAGGCCTCTTCGTACGTAGTGTCGAAGATCCTGCTCAAGGTCTGGTGCTGTGCCGGATCGAACTCCCACAAGTTGAAATCCCGCCATTGGCACGGGAGAATTCGGCGGATGAGCATGACCTGGACTACGTTGACAAGCTTGAGCTTCTTGTTCACGGGGTTTGGAGGCGAGTTGAGTCGATCAGCTCCTCCGAATCGCCCCACAATAGGCCCTTCTCTTTCCAGGAGGTGAGCCGTGTGGGGATGCCAGATCTGAATTTGGGGGCCGCAGCCCATTCAGGGTCACGCGGCTCGGTGACGTAGAACCACCCCGATTGCCACCCTTTGATGGTTTCCACGAAGGCGCCCTCGAGCCAGGTGACGTTGGGCATCTTGCCCACCATGGCGCCTCCGCACTCCGCTTGGCGGCCACCCACTACCTTCGGCTTGACATTAAAGGTCTTTAGCCATAATCCGAAGTGGGGTTGGATGCAGAGGAAGGCCTCGCACACGACGATAAACACCGAGATGTTGAGGATAAAATTCGGGGCCAGATCATTGAAATCCAGGCCATAGTGAACATGAACCCCCGGAAAAATGGGTGGAGTGGGAAGCCCAGTCCACGGAGGAAATGGGGATGGAACACCACCCTCTCATGGGGCCTGGGGGTGGGGATGAGCTGCCCCTCATCGGGGAGCCGGTGCGCGATATCGCTGGACAACTATCCGGCCTTGCGCAGCTTTTTGATGTGCCCCTCCGTGACGGAGGAGGCCATCCACTTGCCTCCCGCTCCGGACATGGTTGGAGAAGGTTGAGGTGAGATGTGAGGGCTTGGGCGCTGGAGCTCAAGTGCGCGGAGATGGATAAGCAAAGGAGGAAGAAGGCGTAGGTAAAAAGGTGGATCCTTGTCCCCTTATATATGGGCGGACGAAACTATGCGTCCCTACCAGCCCGGTAAAACTCGCTTATCCCCCAAGCGCCGCAATCAATGGCGCGGTTGGGTTACCCATGTCCGTATTGATGAGAATCCTGGAATAAGGGGACACGACCTCTGCTTTGGCAAGACGTGCCAAGGAAACCGCTTTGCTAAACGCGCTGAGGTGGAACAATGAAAACGATTCGAGTAAAGGCTTGACTGTGGTGTGATGTCATGCCACGAAATACGTCAGCAGATTGAGCTTGTGTAAATATTATTCTCTCTACGGTGGAATGTGGAATTTATTTTGCGAGCGAACACTATCACAGTGTTCAAAATCTTCTATGAATTATTGGAGGAGAACCCGCCTTGCAATGCGAAGACAATATCGCGCGGACTCGTCGTCATTGAAGCCTGGTTCAGGAGACTCTTGAGGAGTCTGGACTAGGGGTGTCGGATAGCGAACTATCATCATCGGCGGACTCCAAGACTATGAAGATATAAGATTGAAGACTTCGTCCCGTGTCCGGATGGGACTTTCCTTGGCGTGGAAGGCAAGCTTGGCGATACGGATATGTAGATCTCCTACCATTGTAACTGACTCTGTGTAACCCTAGCCCTCTCTGGTGTCTATATAAATCGGAGGTGTTTTAGTCCGTAGGACGAACAACAATCATACCATAGGCTAGCTTCTAGGGTTTAGACACCTTGATCTCGTGGTAGATCTACTCTTGTAGTACCCATATCATCAATATTAATCAAACAGGAGTAGGGTTTTACCTCCACCGAGAGGGCCCGAACCTAGGTAAAAACATCGTGTCCCTTGTCTCCTGTTACCATCCGCCTAGACGCACAGTTCGGGACCCCCTACCCGAGATCCGCCGGTTTTGACACCGACACTTATGTCTGTTGCGTCGTGGTTTATGGACGCTGCCTCGTGTTTTCTGCGTATTGCCCTGGACCGTGATGTAATGGCGTCGGGGTGTGGGCTTTAGTACCTCCTTCTCAAGTTCAGGTAGCAAATTGTGCTTTGGGTACCCTTTGGTGGGGCGGTCGAGTCATTATTCCTCGGCTGCCAGGACCTTAGTCCATCTGTCTGTGAGCAGATCTTGGTCAGCTTGGAGCTGCTGCTTCTTCTTTTTCAGGCTTCTTGAAGTGGCCATAAGCCGTCGCTGGAAGCGAACCTACTCTATGGGATCCTCAGGCACGCCGAATTCATCATCGCTGAGGCTCACCTCATCTTCGGAGGGTGGCATGTGGTTGTTCTCCTTCAAGTATCCGTTCGTCGCTTGTTCATCTGGGCTAATCTGCCCGTCTTCCTGTCCGACCTGCTCGAAGGCAGGCTGATCGGGATTGTATTCGTCTTCGACACCATCTGGATTGTTTTCGTCTCTTGTGCCGGTACTGCTGTGGCGGGCTTAGAGCGGCGCCAATGACGCACATGCTTTCATTTTTTCCTTGAGGTGTTATCGTCTATTGCCTCATCGCCACTGTTTTCTTTGGGAGTGTCCACCATATATATATATATATATCATACGAGGAGATGGCTGCCTAGCGCCTCGTGGGCGGTGGTTCCTGTTCTTCTCCTGCATTGTCGTCCACACCGTCGATGTCTTCGGAGTCGAAGTTAAGCATGTCGGTCAAATCGTCGACAGTGGCAATGAAGTGGGTGGTAGGTGGGCAACAATTTTCATCGTCGCCTGCTTCCCAATCGAGCCGGACATAGTTCGGCCCAGAGTCTCCTGACAAAGAGAGAGACCTTCATGAATCCAGCATGTCGCTGAAGGGCGAGTGCTGAAAGATATCCGCAGCAGTGAACTCCATTACCGGAGCCCAACCAGATTCGGCGGGCTCGGGGGCGCGTGGTCTGGAACCTACAGCCGGATACAAGTCCGGAGGTCCAGTGACACAGACTTCCTTGGGGATGGAGTCCGTGTTTGCCTCTACCGCCGATGAGTATGCGGCCTCCGGGACGGGGTCCATCCACCCGTCCTTGGACGATGCGATCTGCCCCAGATTTAGGTCCGGGGCTCTTGTAGGTGCGATATCCCGAGTATTGTTTGATAATAGGTCTAAGCCATGCTTGTCGTGACTGTTCGGCGCTCCTGGCGTAGGCCCGAATCCGTCGAAGATCAAGTCTCCGCGGATATCGGCCGTGTAGTTCAAGTTTCCGGACTTGACCTGATAGCCAGGGGCGTAGCTGTCGATCTGCTCCAGATGGCCAAGTGAATTGGCCCGCAGTGTGAAGCCGCCGAACACGAAGATCTGTCCGGGGAGAAAAGTCTCACCCTGGACCGCGTTGTTGTTGATTGAAGGAGCCATCGAGCCTTGCAGCGACGACACAGAGGAACTCTCAGTGAAAGCACCAATGTCGGTGTCAAAACCGGCGGATCTCGGGTAGGGGGTCCCGAGCTGTGCATCTAAGGCTAATGGTAACAGAAGGCAGGGGACACGATGTTTTACCCAGGTTCGGGCCCTCTCGATGGAGGTAATACCCTAATTCCTGCTTGATTGATCTTGATGATATGCATATTACAAGAGTTGATCTACCACGAGATCATAGAGGCTAAACCCTAGAAGCTAGCCTATGATTCTGATTGTTCTCGTCCTACGGACTAAACTCTCCGGTTTATATAGACACTGGAGGAGGCTAGGGTTAAACAGAGTCGGTTACAAAGAAGGAGATCTAACATCCGGATCGCCAAGCCTATCTTCCACGCAAAGGAGAGTCCCATCTGAACACGGGACAAAGTCTTGAGTCTTGTATCTTCATAGTCCAACAGTCCGGCCAAAGTGTATAGTCCGAGCTCCGAATACCCCCTAATCCAGGACTCCCTCACCGCCCCCCTCGCGGGCAACCCTCCTTCACGCTACTCGACCTCGTCTATCCAAGCATGTAATCCACACTAGACCCCCATCCTCCTCCTCCTTCCACATCCCACATGTCCCAACCGCCAGCACAACACCTTCCACCCAAATCACCGACCCATCCACCAAATAAGCGCCGCCCTAAGCCATGGTGCACACAGTATAGCCAGGAGCTCAAGGAGCATTTGGCAGCGGAGAAGCAAATCGTGGCCGCACGCACGGATGAGGTCACGATGGCTACCATTCGTGCTGATCCCCAGATCTTGGAGAAGCACCTTGCCATTTGCTAGATACGCCGGTTAAGCATGCTCGGTTTACCCGTTGCGTGTGCTGCTCCAGCCTTTCCTTAACGAAATCTAGTGAATTATGCTATCTAATTTTACCATGCAATTTGTAGCTCCTGTGTATATGTTCTATATGTCGTGTAGTGTGGTGCTCACATATTAACTGTTTGGTTAATCAGTTGTCGTCTTCATGTAACTGTTTGGTTCAATTATGCAAATATGATGTTCAATTCTTCAGGCTGCAATCTTGTATTGTCTTCCATGTGATAAATAAATTGAATTTATATTCACAAAATACATGAGAAATACATACAATTGCTATATTTCCAAGTTGTCAAGCATGCTTAGTTTGGTTATACATTGTGCAATGTGGTGCTCAGTTAACGTTTGGTTCATTTGTGTTGTGATGTTTAGTTAACTGTTTGGTTGAATTCTGCAATGCGATGTTCAATAGTTGTGGGTGCATTCTGTTATTGTATACCATGTGAGAAGTAAATCAAATTTGGATGTACTAAATACATGAGAAACAAATACAATTGCTATATTTCCAAGTGGTCAAGCATGCATGGTTTGGTTATACATTGTGCAATGTGGTGCTCAGATAACGTTTGGTTCATTTTGAAGGAAATATGCCCAAACTTCGGTCATGTCTACATAGTTCTCGAACCCTTAGGGTCCGCATGCTTAACGTTCGATGACGATTTGTATTATCAGTTATGTGATTTGATGACCGAAGTTTGTTCGGAGTTCTGGATGAGATCACAGACGGGATGAGGAGTCTTGAAATAGTCAAGACGTAAAGATCGATATATTGGAAGGCTATATTCGGACATCGAAAAGGTTCCGAGTGATTCGGGTATTTTCGAAGTGCTGGGGAGTTCTGAGAATTCACGGAGAAGTAATGGGCCTTATTGGGCCATCGGGAAATAGAGGAGGCAGGCCAAGGGAGGTGGCGCCCCCATGGGTCCAAAGCTGGACTAGGGAAGGCGGCGCCCCTGCCCTTTCCTCTCCCTCTCTCCTTCCTTCTCTCCTACTCCTAAAAGGGAAAGGATTCCTACTAGGACTTGGAAGTTCTAGTAGGACTCCATAAACTTGGCACGCCCCTAGGGGGCCGGCCTCTCTCCCTCCCTCCTTTATATATGTGGCCAGAGGCACCCCATAGAGACACAAGTTGGTCTTTTAGCCGTGTGCGGTGCCCCCCTCCACAGTTACACACCTCGTTCATATCGTCGCAGTGCTTAGGCAAAGCCCTGCGCCGATAAATTCATCATCACCGTCGCCATGCTGTCATGCTGACGAAACTATCCCTCGGCCTCAACTGGATCAAGAGTACGAGGGACGTCATCGAGCTGAACGTGTCCTAAATGCGGAGGTGCCATGCGTTCAGTACTTGATCGGTTGGATCGCAAAGAAGTTCGACTACATCAACCATGTTATTGAAATGCTTCCGCTTTCGTTCTACAAGGGTACGTGGACACACTCTCCCATCTCATTGCTATGCATCACATAGATAGATCTTGCATGATCGTTGCAATTTTTTTTGAAATTACTGCGTTCCCCAACAGTGGCATCCGATCCAGGTCTATGCGTAGATGTTATATGCACGAGTAGAACACAATGAGTTGTGGGCGATAATAGTCATACTGCTTACCAGCATGTCATACTTTGATTTAGCCATATTGTTGGATGAAGCGGCCCAGACCGACATTACATGACCGCGCTCATGAGACTGGTTCTACCGACGTGCTTCGCACACAGGTGGCTAGTGGGTGTCTGTTTCTCCAACTTTAGTTGAATCAAGTTTGACTACGCCAAGTCCTTGTTGAATGTTAAATCATAACACTTGACAAAAAATCATTGTGGGTTTGATGCGTAGGTAAGAACTATTCTTGCTATAAGCCCATAATAGCCACATAAAACTTGCAACATCAAAGTAGAGCACGTTTAACTTGTTTTTGCAGGGCTTGGTGTGATTTGATATGGTCAAGACATGATGTGATATAATTTGTTGCATGAGATTATCATGTTTTGTAACAAAGTTATCGGTAATTGGCACGACCATATGGTTGTCGCTTTATTGTATGCAAGGCAATCACCATGTAATTGTTTTACTTTATCACTAAGCGATAGTGATAGTCATAGTAACAATAGTTGGCGAGACGACAACGATGCTACAATGGAGATCTAGGTGTCGCACCGATGACGATGGAGATCATATGATGATGCTTCGGTGATGCAGATCATGAGCACAAGATGATGATGGCCATATCATGTCACATATTTTGATTGCATGTGATGTTTATCTTATTATGCATCTTATTTTTCTTAGTACGGCGGTAGCATCGTAAGATGATCCTTCACAAAATTTCAAGGTATAAGTGTTCTCCCTGAGTATGCGCCATTGCGATAGTTTTTCGTGCCGAGACACCACATGATGATCAGGTGTAATAAGCTCTATGTTCAAATACAACAGGTGCAAGCCAGTTTTTGCACACACAGAATACTCGGGTTAAACTTGACAAGACTGCATATGCAGATATGGCCTCGGAACAATGGAGACCGAAAGGTCGAGCGTGAATCATATAGTAGATATGATCAACATAGTGATGTTCACCATTGAAAACTACTCCATCTCACGTGATGATCGGACATGGTTTTGTTGATATGGATCACGTGATCATTTAGATGACTAGAGGGATGTTTATCTAAGTCGGAGTTCTTAAGTAATATGATTAATTGAACTTTAATTTATCATGAACTCAGTCCTGATAGTATTTTGCAAATTATGTTGTAGATCGATAGCTCGCGTTGTAGCTTCCCTTTATTTTTGGTATGTTCCTAGAGAAAAATAAGTTGAAAGATGGTAGTAGCAATGATGCAGACTGGGAATTATGTCCTTGATGCACCGCTAGGTGATAGACCTATTGCAGTGTAACGCCCCGAGACCGATGCTCGAGAAGACTTCCATATATTTCGGGTTTCGCCGTGTGTTTCATTTGTGCCTGCCCTTTTATTTTTGCATTGCATCATGTCATCATGCCATCATCTCATAAATCTTTTGCAACTCAACTAAATAAATGGCATGGATCTTTGGTCCATTTAAATCGAGGGAATTCACTCGTGATTTCTCTTTATAACATATTAAAGCCTCTCAATATTATTAGGGAGCTATAATAAAATTATTCCATTTATTTGGAATTAACCATAACCCACTTGCAAAATAATCCCAATGCCTTTGTTATCACATCTCTCGACCTCTAACCATGTCTTTTATTCTTTCATCCTTTTTCCGGAGCTTTACCAAAAATTCTCAACATTTTTGGCTACACCAAACCTAGTCCTAGTTCAAACCCATTTGAATTAAATTCAAATGACTTTGAATTTTATTCCTGCAATCTTGCCACTCCATTTTTCTTGGAACGAGCATATTTTTGTGGGTCAGGAAATTATCTCTGCGTCAACTTCTTCCCCAACACCTCCTTTCTTCTCCGTTTTCTTCTTTGTTATTTTCTGTTTTAGAGTATAAGAGATGGCGAAGAGCCCATCACCTCGGTAGCCCAACTATTTCGGCCCAAGGCCCAGCCACGCCACAAGCTCTAACCATAGGCGCTCCGTTGCCCGATCCACCCCCTCTCCCTCTCGTTCCCTTCCACCCAGCGCCGCCAGGGAACCGCTGCCCGACCTCTCTCTCGATCCCATCTCCTCCTCATCGCCACACCATCTCTCGCCCGATCCCCTTCACACCCACACGGCCCCGCGCCTCCCCGTAGACCTTGCCGCCTTCGCACCACCAGCCGGCCACCGGAGCCCGCCGCCGCCGCCGGATTAGGCTGCTGCTTCTTTGAGACCCTCCCTGCCGCCGCCTCGGCCTGCTGAGCTCCTCTGCCCGGGAACCAGGAGCTCCCTCGTCCTCGCCGTCCTTGACTCTTCGTCGCCCTTGCCATCTCCGGCGCCCGCTGGCGCAGTGCCACCGCCGAGCTCCAACCCGCCCGGCCAGCGAGGCCACGCCAAGCTGGAGCCTCCTCTCCGCCTTCGCGCGCGGCCGAAACCACCGCCGTCCTCATCAACGCGGAGACCAGTCCGCGCTGCCTCTCCTCCTGCTTCTCCTCATCGTCACCAACCCGCCTCAACCTCGCCCCGCCAGCAGCAGAAGCTTGCACTGCACCCGCCCATTTCGATGACCTCTACCTCCCGTCATTGCGCCCGACCCCTCACGCATCGCGCCAAGTCCCAACATCGCGCCCCTGTTCTTTGTTGGCGCCAAGTCCAACGATCACCGAGTGTGGAATTTGCCAAGTACCACCAAGTTCATGATGGATCGCCAAGTCCCGGCGGGACCTGTTTTAAATCAAGTTCGACTACACGGCTATGACCTCGGAGTTGGACCACAAGCGCCAAGTACCCCACCGGCAAGACCACACGGACGCTCGAACGAGTACAAACCGAAAATGTCAAGTACCTCGTCGATACGTGTACGACTACACAATGAACCGTGAAGTTCCACAAGATAACGTGTACCACTACCGTCGCCCCAAAGACGTTGGATTCGTCAAGTACCTCTCCGAAAAGAACGTGTACAACTACTTCCACTACGGCCGCGAGAACGACTACTTCCACTACTACCGTCGCGGAACAACTACTTCCTCTACTTCCCTCGACGACCCATGAATGACTACTTCCTCTCCGAACCGGTCCGCCTTGAAAATGCACGCACGCTTCGAAGGTATAATCCCGAGATGACCGCCCGTGGACCGAGTGCATGTGTTGTATGAGATGCTCGTGTTTGCACCGTGTCCGAATTGTCATTGCAAGTTCCTCCTCGTTTGCCATGCCGTCGACCCATGGGAACCCGGTAATCCGGGATCACCCCACCATCTTGCATGACTCGCTCACGTCACACTTCCTTTTGCACCGGTACCTCCATGAGTTATCGGGACCGGAATGTTGCCGTGGCACCATTTCTGTTTCACCGCCGTGGAAACTTTTTCCTTCCGCCATGGCGACAAATGCTTCATTACATACTTATGTCAACATTTTCATAAAAATTGCATAAAACTTGCATATGGCATCCACATCATGATAATAACAATTAAAATGTTTAAAATTGTTGTTTGCTTTAATTGCTAAATGACATATGGGGATTTTCCGGAATTGTTGTTTGTTGTTCCGGCCTCGTTTAAACTTGCCTAGATAGATAGCTTAATTATGCTTCACCCTTTGCCATGTTTAACAACATTTAATATTGATGAGTAGCATAACCGAGAGAGAACTAAATAATTGATGTGGTGTTTCGTCAATATGCAACTCGTTGCATATTGGGCTCCATTTAACTTGTAGTTTTGTTTGTGCATATTGCCATGCCATGCTATTTAAACCGGGAATGCATCATACTTGGTTGCGCATCATGCCATGTTTATGTGATGGTTGTTTACTATGTTGTTTGTTTCTTTCCGGGTTGCTTCTCTCGTTAGCTTCGGTTTCGTTTCGGAGTTGTGAGGATTCGTTCGACTACGTGCGTTTGTCTTCTTCTTGGACTCATTCTTCTTCCTTGCGGGATCTCAGGCAAGATGACCATACCCTCGAAATCACTACTATCCTTGCTATGCTAGTTTGCTCGCTCTTTTGCTATGCCAATGCTAGGATGCCTATCACTTGCTTGTCAGCCTCCCAAATTGCCATGTCAAACCTCTAACCCACCATGTCCTAGCAAACCGTTGATTGGCTATGTTACCGCTTTGCTCAGCCCCTCTTATAGCGTTGTTAGTTGCAGGTGAAGATTGAAGTTTGTTCTTTGTTGGAACATGGAGATGTTGTTCCTTGCTGGAACATGTTTACTTTTTGGAATATCACAATATATCTTATTTAATTAATGCATCTATATACTTGGTAAAGGGTGGAAGGCTCGGCCTTATGCAGTGTTTTGTTCCTCTTGCCGCCCTAGTTTCCGTCATATCGGTGTTATGTTCCCGGATTTTGCGTTCCTTACGCGGTTGGGCTATAATAGGAACCCCTTGACAGTTCGCCTTACGTAAAGCTCCTCCGGCAATGCCCAACATTGGTTTTACCATTTGCACTAAAACCTACCACCTTCCCTTGGGTTCTGCAGACTCAAGGGTCATCTTTATTCTAACCCCGGGCGGTGCTCCTCTCGAGTGTTGGTCGAACTGAAACTACTGCTGGGGCCACCTCGGGAAACTTGAGGTTGGTTTTACTCGTAGCTAGTCTCATCTGAGTGTGCCACGAGAAAGAGATATGTGCAGCTCCTATCGGGATTTGTCGGCACATTGGGCGGTGTTGCTGGTTTAGTTTTACCTGTCGAAATGTCTTGTTGTGCGGGATACCGAGTCTGATCGGAGTGTCTCGGGTGGAGGTCTCTTCCTCCGTTGACCGTGAGAGCTTGTCATGGGCTAAGTTGGGACACCCCTGCAGGGATTTGAACTTTCGAAAGTCGTGCCCGCGGTTATGGGCAGATGGGAATTTGTTAACGTCCGGTTGTAGAAAACCCGAAGTTGACCTTAATTAAAATACATCAACCGCGTGTGTAACCGTGATGGTCTCTTCTCGGCGGAGTCCGGGAAGTGAACATGGTGTTGGAGTTATGTTTGATGTAAGTAGTTTCAGGATCACTTCTTGATCGCTACTAGCTTCACGACCGTGCCTTGCTTCTCTTCTCGCTCTCTTTTGCGATTGTAGCCACCATATATGCTAGTCGCTTGCTGCAGCTCCACCTCATTACTCCATCCTTCCTATAAGCTTAAATAGTCTTGATCTCGCGGGTGCGAGATTGCTGAGTCCCCGTGGCTCACAGATACTTCCAAAATCAGTTTGCGGTGCCTATGTTACCGGCGGTGGCGCAACCAAGCTCAAGGAGGAGCTCGATGAAGATCTTGCCCTTTGTGTTGTTTCGTTCTAGTTGATCGATGAGTGGAGCCCAATTGGGGTCGATCAGGGACCTTTGTCGCATTTGGGGTTCTTCTTTTATTTTGGTTCCGTAGTCGGACCTTGATTGTATCTGGATGATGTAATGCTTTATTCATGTAATTGTGTGAAGTGGCGATTGTAAGCCAACTATGTATCTCTTTCCCTTATGTATTACATGGGTTGTGTGAAGATTACCTCACTTGCAATATTGCTTTCAATGCGGTTATGCCTTTAAGTCGTGCTTCGACACATGGGAGATATAGCCGCATCGAGGGCGTTACATGTTGGTAATCAGAGCCTTCCCTGACCTTAGGAGCCCCACTGCTTGATCGTTTTTAGCGGCCGAGTTGTGTCTAGAAAAATGTTTTGAGTCATTTAGGATTATATATATCGGAGAGTTAGGAATTCTTTTTACTCCCCAGTCTCTTCATCGCTCTGGTAAGGCATCCTGACGTAGAGTTTTGACTCTTCTCTTCTCAAATTTCACTAAATTTTTTTTTAGGATCACGCGGGTATCTTGGAATCGTTCCGATGGTTTTATGATGAGAACATTGTCTTGGTGCCTCCTGTCAGGGGTTTAGTGGAAGTGTCCCGGGGAGTTGAGCTCTGAGGTGTTGTCACCATAATTTTATCGTTGCAGTTCTGGAATACCTGAGTTTAGTACACCGACATCGAAAATCTCTTTTATGCAGTTCGTTGGTGAGATAACCTCGACGCCACCCAGTACTGGGGCGGGAGTTCGGGAGTATCGCCATAACTTGTATAACGGATACTTTTCGAAGGTTGAGGTAGACGATTTCCGAAGGTTTCTTGGTTATGTGTTGAAGGATGGATACAGCTGGATGTTGGATTTGCTAATTTTGGGTGAGATATTATGCTTCCTGTATCCCCAACACTGATTGCATAACCGGAAAATTTGGGAGTTTCATAGGTGGGAATTCAAGTGGCTCTTAGGATATCTTTTCGGCGGATGTATGATATGAAATTGGGGTTCGACGTCTAGTGGTCCGCCTATTCACGGTTGGTTTCTGATGGTCTCGTTGTGTCTTAAAGAGTCCTTGGCTATGCCGACTCGGGGCGCTTCGTATGTCATGTGCCTTGCCTTGTACATGATGGTCTTTGTCTGATCGAGCCCGTGTAGGCCCCACCACTAAAACTTCGGATGAAATCTCTATCATATGTTTGTTCGGCTTATTCGCAAGCCGGACCTTTGTTTTGTTTTGAGTTGTGGTATTGAGTTGCTTCAATGTCAAGTGTTGATTCCATACCTTTCGAAATGGTGTTCTCATACTCCGATGTGAATACCAATCCTTCTCGACAATCGAGAGTTTCATGTCAATCCTTTTCAACCGGCGTGTTTCTCTTCAAGTGGATCCGATCACTTCAACATCAGCAAGACCAATTATTATTTCTTCTCAACGGTGTTTGTTTCATCCGTCTCCAAGTTGCCTTTGTTTTTCCCGCCCACCCACCCTTTTTCCTCAAGGACTAAGATTTCTTTACCAAGTATCCTTTTATTTTTGTGAAGTTTCTCCATTCTTTTCCGTCAATGTTCTTACCCGGTGGTTCTCAAGAAGATGTTCTACTAGTTCGTCATTCCTCATTCCTTTCTCTTCTCCGGTGGATTCAAGTCAACTTTTGTTGATCATACCTTTTTCCTCATTTCAATGTCTTCTCATACCGGTGCACCTCATTATCATTCTACTTCTCGCTATTTGTTATTCGGGAGTGCTCAAGATATCTCGAAGATTCGTGTTTCCACTTTGCATTCGTTCAAGCTCTTTCGAGATTGGTATCTCATTCAAGTCATTTAATTCAACCGGTGCAACATCTCTTTTAAATCTTTTCAACGGTGTTCTTTTGAGTGGGCCCTAACCCACATGTCTTTTCCTAGGATCTTACCTGACTCTTCTATTTTCCCAGAGCTATCCTCAATTCTTCTCCAAGTTTGACGTAAGAATGAGTTATCATCAGTCAAATGCTTTTCTCCAAGATTTTTCAAATTCTTTTCATAGTTGGCTCAACCTCTTCGCTTTTGATTCTTCCGGTGTGCCTCAATAATTCTTGGTGGTGTTTCTCGTTGTCATTCTCATCATTTGAAGACCGAAGAAGAGTTTCTCTTTAATCTTGCTCTATTCTCTTCAAGATTCATGGTGCTAGCTTGTTGCCATCCTCTCATAATTCTTTTCGATTGTGAGAATCTTTTTGACCCATCGGGAGATATTCAAGAGTCTTCTCAGTTTGTCATCCGGAGTCCATCAATTCAGGTTTATTCATTCTCAGCTGTCAGTTATCATTCTCCTATCTTGCCGGTGCATCGTTCAAATACCCTCTAATCAGTTCATGATCTCTTCGTTCTCATGTATCTAAATCCCCTCAAGTATCTTCATTTGTTTTCCAATTCTTCCCGGTGAATTGTGCCTTTGCTACTTTCATTTTCAATTCTTACGGTGGTTCGTTCAAGATTTCACTTCCTTCGTTATCATACTAATTCATTGGTTGTTTCCAAATCCCACCGGTGGTTCGTGGAAGACCTTCCCAAGTTGCGCTTTTTCTCTCGTCAATCTTTTCAAGAAGAATAAGTAGTATGCCAAATCCGTTGCTTGTCATCAATTTAAATTGGTGAAGGATAGGCATAACGTAATTCTTATTATTGTTTCATCCAAGTAATCTAGTTTCTTCTTTCCGGAGGTTGTTCATCATATCACATTCTCGGTTTCATTTGTTTCATCTTCTCTTTTTCCCGGAGTTCCAAGCTCTAATTATCACGGAGATCCATCTAAATCATTGCAAGGATTCACCTTTTGTTTTCAATTTCTCTTTCTTTTCATTCCTTTTGGAGTTCTTCATGGAGGTTCTACATGATGGTTCATCAAGGATTTAATTCCCTTCTCAAAGTTTTCATCGAGATTCTTTCCTAAGGAGCTCAAGCTTTCTTCATATGGTAATTTGGAGTGCAATTCTTTCTACCATATTTTGGAGGTGGTATTATGTCATTCTTGATAATTTGAGTTCATGTTCCTTGATTCACATGTTGTTAAGAATGAGTTATTTTTAAATCCATCAATCTCGTCATTGGAGTTATCTTGTGTTATATTTCACCTAAAGCCATCCCTGAGGACTGTTGCTATCTATGGTGCTCATAAATGATCCAAGCTCTTCTTTATCCTCTCGGTAAAATAGTTTCTTGTCTCCTTGTTCTTACCAATCCAATTCTTTTCCTGTGAGTGGCAGTTTGTCACCTCATAATTTGACATGTATTCCACAAGAACGTATCAAGCTTATTCCTTCGTTGTTGGTTTTCTAACAATTCCGCTCGACCCGTCTCCTAAGGATGCCTCCTCAAGCTCTGTTGTGGCATAAGAGGGCATTTTCTTCTCCATTCTTCTATTTCAATGATCTATCTTCTATTCTTTCTTCCGGAGGCATTGTGATGTTGCTCTTTTCACTCATCATCTCGAATTGTGAGGACCATGTTCTTTTCGTGCTTATCCATTTAACCGGAGTGTTGTGTCATCTCTTCAAGTTCTTTTCATCTTATCAAATTTTGCATCTCTTTTCAACCGGAGTGTTGTTCGAATTTGATCTTCCTTGTTCCTTGTTTATCTCATTTCAACCAGAGTGGTTTCAATTCCTTCTTGTCCATTGTACTCGTCGTTCATAGCTTTGCAACCTCCAAGGTTCACATGGTGTTCCTTGTTTCTATTTTCTACCGCAGTGCTCTCAATTGTGTTCAACTCTGTTGTGTTCTTTCTTTCAAGTTTTTCAACCTCTCCAGGATTGTGGTTTCACTCGTTTGTCAAAGAAGCAACTTAGTTTACCCTCTTCTCTTCCTCTTCCGTTTCTCTCCGGTGCCATCCTAGATCTCGGGACGAGATCCTCTCGTAGTGGTGGAGTGTTGTAACGCCCCGAGACCGATGCTCGAGAAGACTTCCATATATTCCGGGTTTCGCCGTGTGTTTCATTTGTGCCTGCCCTTTTATTTTTGCATTGCATCATGTCATCATGCCATCATCTCAGAAATCTTTTGCAACTCAACTAAATAAATGGCATGGATCTTTGGTCCATTTAAATCGAGGGAATTCACTCGTGATTTCTCTTTATAACATATTAGAGCCTCTCAATATTATTAGGGAGCTATAATAAAATTATTCCATTTATTTGGAATTAACCATAACCCACTTGCAAAATAATCCCAATGCCTTTGTTATCACATCTCTCGACCTCTAACCTTGTCTTTTATTCTTTCATCCTTTTTCCGGAGCTCTACCAAAAATTCTCAACATTTTTGGCTACACCAAACCTAGTCCTAGTTCAAACCCATTTGAATTAAATTCAAATGACTTTGAATTTTATTCCTGCAATCTTGCCACTCCATTTTTTCTTGGAGCAGGCATATTTTTGTGGGTCGGGAAATTATCTCTGCGTCAACTTCTTCCCCAACACCTCCTTTCTTCTCCGTTTTCTTCTTTGTTATTTTCTGTTTGAGAGTATAAGAGAGGGCGAAGAGCCCATCAGCCTCGGTAGCCCAACTATTTGGCCCAAGGCCCAGCCACGCCACCATCTCTAACCTAGGCGCTCCCTTGCCCGATCCACCCCTCTCCTCTCGTTCCCTTCCACCCAGCTTTAGCTTGAACCATTGCCCGACCTCTCTCTCGATCCCATCTCCTCCTCATCGCCACACCATCTCTCGCCCGATCCCTTCACACCCCACGGCCTGCGCCTCCCGTGAACCTTGCCGACGCACCACCAGCCCGGCCACGGAGCCCGCCGCCGCCGCCCGGATCAGGCTGCTGCTCTTTGAGGCCCTCCCTGCCGCCGCCTCGGCCTCTTGGAGCTCCTCTACCGCCGAGGAACCAGGAGCTCCCTCGTCCTCACCGTCCTTCACTCTTACGTCGCCCTTGCCATCTCCGGCGCCAGCGGCAGTGCACCGCCGAGCTCCAACCCGCCCGGCCGGCGAGGCCACGCTTGGCTGGAGCCTCCTCTCCGCCAAGCGCCCGGGAGAGCCACCGCCCGTCCTCCTCCAACGCCAGGTTCAGTCCCGCGCCGCCTCTCCTCCTGCTTCTCCTCATCATCACCAACCCGCCTCGACCTCGCCGCCGGCAGTAGCAGCTGCTGCTGCACCTAGCCGCTGTTTCCGATGACCTCTACCTCCCCGTCGCTGCGCCAGCCTCCTGCATCGCGCCAAGTCCCAGCATCGCGCCCCTGTTGCTGTTGACGCCAAGTCCAACAATCACCGAGCGTGGAATTTGCCAAGTACCACCAAGTTCATGATGGATGCGCCAAGTCCCCAGCGGGACCTGTTTTCGTCAAGTTCGACTACACGGCTATGACCTCGGAGTTGGACCGCAAGCGCCAAGTACCCCACCGGCAAGACCACACGGACGCTCGAAAGACTACAGACCGAAAATGTCAAGTACCTCGTCGATACGTGTACGACTACACAACTAACCGTAAAGTTCCACAAGATAATGTGTACCACTACCGTCGCCCCGAAGACGTTGGATTCGTCAAGTACCTCTCCGAAACGAACGTGTACAACTACTTCCACTACGGCCGCGAGAACGACTACTTCCACTACTACCATCGCGGAACAACTACTTCCTCTACTTCCCTCGACGACCCGTGAACGACTACTTCCTCTCCGAACTGGTCCGCCTTGAAAATGCACGCACGCTTCGAAGGTATAATCCCGAGATGACCGCCCGTGGACCGAGTGCATGTGTTGTATGAGATGCTCGTGTTTGCACCGTGTCCGAATTGTCATTGCAAGTTCCTCCTCGTTTGCCATGCCGTCGACCCGTGGGAACCCGATAATCCGGGATCACCCCACCATCTTGCATGACTCGCTCACGTCACACTTCCTTTTGCACCGGTACCTCCATGAGTTATCAGGACCGGAATGTTGCCGTGGCACCATTTCTATTTCACCGCCGTGGCACCTTTTTCCTTCCGCCATGGCGACAAATGCTTCATTACATACTTATGTCAACATTTTCATAAAAATTGCATAAAACTTGCATATGTCATCCGCATCATGATAATAACAATTAAAATGTTTAAAATTGTTGTTTGCTTTAATTGCTAAATGACATATGGGGATTTTCCGGAATTGTTGTTTGTTGTTCCGGCCTCGTTTAAACTTGCCTAGATAGATAGCTTAATTATGCTTCACCCTTTGCCATGTTTAACAACATTTAATATTGATGAGTAGCATAACCGAGAGAGAACTAAATAATTGATGTGGTGTTTCGTCAATATGCAACTCGTTGCATATTGGGCTCCATTTAACTTGTAGTTTTGTTTGTGCATATTGCCATGCCATGCTATTTAAACCGGGCATGCATCATACTTGGTTGCGCATCATGCCATGTTTATGTGATGGTTGTTTACTATGTTGTTTGTTTCTTTCCGGGTTGCTTCTCTCGTTAGCTTCGGTTTCGTTCCGGAGTTGTGAGGATTCGTTCGACTACGTGTGTTTGTCTTCTTCTTGGACTCGTTCTTCTTCCTTGCGGGATCTCAGGCAAGATGACCATACCCTCGAAATCACTACTATCTTTGCTATGCTAGTTTGCTCGCTCTTTTGCTATGCCAATGCTACGATGCCTATCATTTGCTTGTCAGCCTCCCAAATTGCCATGTCAAACCTCTAACCCACCATGTCCTAGCAAACCGTTGATTGTCTATGTTACCTCTTTGCTCAGCCCCTCTTATAGCGTTGTTAGTTGCAGGTGAAGATTGAAGTTTGTTCTTTGTTGGAACATGGAGATGTTGTTCCTTGTTGGAACATGTTTACTTGTTGGGATATCACAATATATCTTATTTAATTAATGCATCTATATACTTGGTAAAGGGTGGAAGGCTCGGCCTTATGCAGTGTTTTGTTCCACTCTTGCCGCCCTAGTTTCCGTCATATCGGTGTTATGTTCCCGGATTTTGCGTTCCTTACGGTTGTGCTATAATAGGAACCCCTTGACGATTCGCCTTAAGTAAAGCTCCTCTAGCAATGCCCAACATTGGTTTTACCATTTGCACTAACAACCTACCACCTTCCCTTGGGTTCTGCAGACTCAAGGGTCATCTTTATTCTAACCCCGGGCGGTGCTCCTCACGAGTGTTGGTCGAATTGAGCTACCTGTGGGGCCACCTCGGGGAAACTTGAGAGTTGGTTTTACTTGTAACTAGTCTCATCTGAGTGTGCCACGAGAAAGAGATATGTGCAGCTCCTATCGGGTTTGTCGGCACATTAGGCGGTGTTGCTGGTTTAGTTTTACCTGTCGAAATGTCTTATTGTGCGGGATACGAGTCTGATCGGAGTGTCTCGGGTGGAGGTCTATTCCTCCGTTGACCGTGAGAGCTTGTCATGGGCTAAGTTGGGACACCCTTGCAGGGATTTGAACTTTCGAAAGTTGTGCCCGCGGTTATGGGCAGATGGGAATTTGTTAACGTCCGGTTGTAGAAAACCCGAAGTTGACCTTAATTAAAATACATCAACTGCGTGTGTAACCGTGATGGTCTCTTCTCGTGAGTCCGGGAAGTGAACACGATGTTGGAGTTATGTTTGGCGTAAGTAGTTTCAGGATCACTTCTTGATCGCTACTAGCTTCACGACCGTGCCTTGCTTCTCTTCTCGCTCTCTTTTGCGATTGTAGCCACCATATATGCTAGTAAACTTGCTGCAGCTCCACCTCATTACTCCATCCTTCCTATAAGCTTAAATAGTCTTGATCTCGCGGGTGCGAGATTGCTGAATCCCGTGGCTCATAGATACTTCAAAACCAGTTTGCGGTGCCTATGTTACCCGAAGCGGTGGCGCAACCAAGCTCAAGGAGGAGCTCGATGAAGATCTTTCCCTTTGTGTTGTTTCGTTCTAGTTGATCAGTAGTGGAGCCCAGTTGGGGTCGATCAGGGACCTCTGTCGCATTTGGGGTTCTTCTTTTATTTTGGTTCCGTAGTCGGACCTTGATTGTATCTGGATGATGTAATGCTTTATTCATGTAACTGTGTGAAGTGGCGATTGTAAGCCAACTATGTATCTCTTTCCCTTATGTATTACATGGGTTGTGTGAAGATTACCTCTTTTGCGACATTGCTTTCAATGCGGTTATGCCTCTAAGTCATGCTTCGACACGTGGGAGATATAGCCGCATCGAGGGCGTTACATGCAGGAGCAGATGCAGACGTTATGAAAGCTCAATATGATGACTACTTGATAGTTTAGTGCACCATGCTTTACGGCTTAATCTTAGGGACTTCAAAAAGCGTTTTGAGCATACACAGCATATGAGATGTTCCAAGAGCTGAAATTGGTATTTCAGACTCATACCCGTGTCGAGAGGTATGAGACATCCGACAAGTATTTCGCTTAGAAGATGGAGGAGAATTGCTCAGCTAGTGAGCTTGTACTCAGAATGTCTGGGAACTACAATAACTTGAATCAAGTGGGAGTTAGTCTTCCAGATAAGATAGTGATTGACAAAGTTCTCTAGTCACCATCACCAAGTTACTGAAACTTTGTGATGAAGTATAGTATGCAAGGGATGACGAAAATGATTCCCGAGCTCTTCGTGATGCCGAAATCGATGAAGGTAGAAATCAAGAAAGAGCGTCAAGTGTTGATGATTAAACAAGACCACTATTTCAAGAAAAGGGAAAAGCGAAAGAAAGGGAACTTCAAGAAGAATGGCAAGCAAGTTGTCACTCCCGTGAAGAAGCCCAAAGTTGGACCTAAGTCCGAAACTGAGTACTTCTACTGCAAAGGAAATGGTCACTGGAAGCGAAACTATCCGAAATATTTCGCAGATAAGAAGGATGGCAAAGTGAACAAAGGTATATTTGATATACAGATTATTGATGTGTACTTTACTAGTGTTCATAGCAACCCCTGGGTATTTTATACCGGTTCAGTTGCTAAAATAAGTAACTCGAAACGGGAGTTGCAGAATGAAGAGAGACTAGTTAAGGGTGAAGTGACGATGTGTGTTGGAAGTGGTTCCAAGATTGATATGATCATCATCGCACACTCCCTATAATTTCGGGATTAGTATTGAACCTAAATAAATGTTATTTGGCGTTTGCGTTGAGCATGAATTTGATTTGATCATGTTTATTGCAATACGGTTATTCATTTAAAGTTAGAAAATAATTGTTGTTCTGTTTACATGAATAAAACCTTCGATGGTCATACACCCAATGAAAATAGTTTGTTGGATCTCGATCGTAGTGATACACATATTTAAAACAAAAAAGAGGCTAGCCAACTCACCTGCAGGAGGCTCCCCCGATTGCAGCTTTGTCGGCCGTCGGATCTGCCCCTCTGATGCGTTTGAGCCGTTGAATCTTCACAGCAGTAAAACCCAATTTTCACCTCACGGTCATTTTCGCTGGCCAATGACGGGTGGGCTCGCGTCGTGTGCTTGTTGGCTGGGTTCGTCGTCCCCTCGTGTAAGAAGTTTTGGCCAATCTGCTCCGCGCGTTCCACGTCCAATCCTACCCTTGCCTCGTCCCACTCCCACTCCCATTCTAGACGCCAGACAAACCCTAGCCCCCTTGCCCAATGCCCCCTGATCCCCAGAGCCGCCGCACGGCCTCGCTAATCCTTCCCTCCCGCCGCAGCCTCTCCTTGCTCGCAGCTGCCTCCTTCCCACCTCTGCTCGAGCTTCGCCTTCCTCGCTCGCCTCCTCCTCCTTGCCATCGGCGCAAGCGGTGAGCATAGGGGCAGCGGCTGGACGGGATGAGCTTGCCTCCGGCGGTGCTAGGAACCTGCATGCAAAGGGCAACCCCATGGATCCGTCCCTGCAGGAGAGAGAAGATGGAGGGAGGATTGAAGGATAGGGGGAGGTAGGCGTGCTGGGGCGGGGTGGTCTCGCCTGCGATGACAGGGCTGACCGGCCGGAGTTGGATCGAGATCCCGACTGGCACGGATCGGCTCCAACTCCCTCTTCCACCTCTCCGCTCCCCGACACTCAAATCTGGTAAATCTCCTCTTAGTTCATCGCGCTCTTGGACGATTACCCGATTAGTTATCAATACTAATCCTGATGCTACCTTGGAACTGTATGGTTGGTTGATTTATCTTGTTTGACCCGTGTTCCAGGCTCTTCTACACACATCCGTAGCTATGGAAAGAAAGCTTGTAGTGGAGTGGCTTCCTTTGTATGATCTTGGAAGATGGTCTGTATTGTTGACTATGGACTTCAGACTGTTTCTATTTTCCTCTGCGAACCTACCACTGATGTTTTGGAGGTGCTTGCTTTGTGTAGATGACCTCTGAAGCCCATTATAAAGCATGGCAACGGCCAAAGGTTAGCGCATTTCGAGAAGCCAACAGATCACCGCCTACTTCCTTAGGCTGACAATCACCTTGAGGATAAAGTGTGATGTTTTGCCCGAGGGGTTGGAGCAGGACCGCAGGATGAGGTGAGAACAAGGGTCGTTTCAGATTCACCTGAACCATCCAAAGTATTTGTTAATAAATTTCTTCAAAGAGCAGTCCATCCTATTAATTACAATCCTTTTAGTTCATGTGAGTAGTAGCTGACTTAGTTGTTTATGTGCTTATGAACAGATGAGTATACTTTTATTTTGCTTGGCAGGGGCAAGATCTTGCTATTAATCAACTTTCTAGAATAATTTTCTTGATATGAATTATGAAATTTGCTTTGTTAACATCTTCATATATTGTCACCTAAAAGGTGTAGACTGAGATGATAGTTTTATTTGCAGACAAGATCAAGGACTGGGCCAACGCGGTCATCACATACGAACAGTGTAGCCCATTAGCCTTTGGTAAAGTAGTATCGGGGGCTCAGGGACATGAAGTAAGTTCCTCCGTTTAGGTGTATTGGTGTTTCTGAACTAGCAGGCACAATTCATGTCGTGACCGCTGGCTGTTGTCTTCCCGTCTCCTAAAATTTGTGACCAAGCGATTATACCTGAAACTGAAGCTTTGTCTTTCTCAAGATTTACCATGGTGTAATTTTATGCTACAGTCAAGCCTTGGATATAAAATAAACATGTTATGAAGATGATATATCAGTTTTAGAAATACATATTGAAGGACTATAGCAGCGTTTCTTTTTACTGAATTTCGTTTTGTTGTTTTTTCATCTCTATCGCTCATTTTGTTGACATGATTATTCAAATATGCCTAATGTTTCTTCGTTTTTTCAGGTTTCCCAAAACTAACAAATGCTGCTCTCTGATAAATTAGGAGGCTGAAGATGGTAGCTTACTGAACTCTCATTTTGGAAAAAATCTGGAGATGTGTAGTGCTGACAAAGAAATGCAGGTATGTATGAGTCTGATTTTTGCATCTTGTGATGCTCACATGCTCGTGCAGCTGCTATCTGGATTTTCCGCCACCGCCTCAAGTCGCTTTTGCCTGTAAATCTAGTCGCCATCATGGTAATTTCTTTTCAGTCCCAACTCTCCTCCTGTCCCCCGCATTTGCTTGCTACGGGTTCTTTTTGTGTGTGTGCTTGTTGGCTTAGTGGCGTGTGTGTTCAGCACGCGCGTTGTCTTTACTGCCAGGTGTTGGCTCGCTACTTGGCGGTTATAGCGAGTAGGAAGCTGATAGGATGGTATTTCTCCTTCGTCAGCTAAGGAGTTCACACATCTCTCGGTTCTCTGGGCATGTCACCGTGGACAAGCAGAGTGGGAGGACACTCTTCTACTGGTTCTTGGAGGCTCAGGCACCTCGTCTCCTTCTCTAGCTCAATTGGGATTTCTTACTTACCTCATTCTCTTGTTTTTCAATTTTTTTACTTAGTCACTTATTTCTGGAAAGATTTTGTAGCTATTATCTTGAACTGCTTGTAGTTCAATAATGTTTCGGTTGCTACTTGGGGTGCATACCTGAGAATACACATTATTTTTCAGTTCAATGCGCAATAGATAGCTTTTGGTTGTTGCCATTAGGACACAAAAGTACTAGATTTTGAAGTTTTTAATAGCTCAAATATGCCAACTGCAGAGCAACATGGCAGTTACAATGGTTCCATGTCCTAATTAGTTCTTTTAGTTCGTTTTGTAGGCGTATTATCTTGGAGGTTGTTTCTTATTTTTACTATAGATCAAGTATCTTTGTTTCCTTTCTAGCTACCTCTGTTGCATTTGTTTTATATATCCTATATGATTTAAATATCCTATATGCTGCCATGATCCTTGCTTCAGACATCATGTTGATTTTCCAAATTTGGTCGGGTGTTGTGTTCTTTTGGCCCTTGTGCGCTTTGATCGATGTGGTCTGGCTTTGTGACTCTAATGATGCACATGCAATGGTGGCATGGGTGGAACGAGAGGAAGGATGGGAATCAGCTACTTGCATTCGCACGGAGGAGGCAACGTCGACTCGATGGCACAGCAGAGGAGGCTGGGCTTGTTGTGGAGCTTCTTGAGGTAGCAGGACATCGGCGAGAGAATCGCTGCTGGCAATGGCTCGAGTGACCTCTTGAGGATCTTCTCCATGAGCACCTGGGACGACACCAACTCCAACATCATGTTCTCAGCGCCCTACAGCAAGAAGGCCGAGGTGCTCGGCGACAGCGATATCAGCATGGTCACCAGCTTCAACGACATCGACTCCCAGGTAGGACAAACTTCACATATATACACTTCACATCCATCCAGACTCTCCCGCCTGCCAATTGTTTAATGCTACACTTCTACTAACACCTTGGTCCAGATTCAGTTAGCCCTCTCGAGCTGGACATGCCCAGCATGGACGACTACCTGCAGCTGCAGCAGGACTCCGCCGACTACGGAGTCCATGCCAAGCATGGCTGCACCACTGTTGGGGATATAACTATTTGTGTAAGCCGCCCAGGAGGGGCCGGGTTACACAAAGAGGATTCACCAGAGAGAAGCCCAAGACCAAGCATGAAGATGGCGGTTCAATAAAGGGCTTAAGGCCCACAGGCAACTTAAGGCCCGTTGTAGTAAACCGCCATAATGGCATGACTTGTATCATAAGGTATATTTAACTAGTCACCGAGCCGGACACTGTTTATAAGCCGGCCGGGACTCTACAGGCCACAGGGCTTCAACCCGTGTATATAAGGGGACGACCTGCTGGCGGCTTAGGGCAAGAAACAACTCATCGAGAACCGGGCATAGCGTATCTCGCTCCCTGGTCATCGAAACATCAGTACCAACCCAACTAGACGTAGGCTTTACCTTCACCATAAGGGGCCGAACTAGTATAAAAACCTCTCGTGTCCCTTGTCCCGATTTAACCCCTTCAAGGTTCCTAGTTCTGATGGCTCCACAACTAAGTCCTTTCACGAGGACATCTGACGTGACAATTCCATGACAGTTGGCGCCCACCATGGGGCCAGCGCATGGTGGATTTGAGTTCTCGAAGGGCAACTTCGAAGGGCTCAAGGGATACATAGTGTGCCGGTTGACCAAGAGTCGTCGCGGCAAGATCTACATTGACGACGAAGGCTGGGGTCCCGACGCCGGCTCAATCGAGTACGGATACCGGGTCCCCTTCGGTGGAATCCACGTCTTCATCGGCCGGATCGGTGAGCCGGGCCCTGAGCCAGACAACTGCACCGACCTCGTCGAGAGGGCTCAGCGTGCAAGGAAGACCCGGACTCAACCTGTCATGAGGCGGGCCTTCGTGGGCTGCATCCATGGAGAGGAACTTTCTGAATGATCTGAAGATAGGGGTGAGACGGCCGTCCTCTCAGATGGTGATTCGTCCGCCGGTTCAACAGATTCGTTGTACCAAGTGCAAGACGGCGTGCTCGGGGGCTGTTCCGATGGCATCAGTATTCCTGACCCCTGTGAGCCGCCAAGATGGGCTGGAGTATTCATGGCTGGGACTTAGCCCGGCTCAAACTCTCTGACTCTTTGTAGCGATAACGTCCGGGTTAGGAGCGGCTGGGCGGCGGCCCGTCATCGCCCACCGGCTCGGTGATAGACCTCATGGACAAGCTTACGACCCTGTTAACCGCAACGGTTATTGCCGCAGATAAAGATGAGCATGATGCGGAGGTGGCACGGGTGCGTGAGGAAATAGCTCAGGCCAAGGAGGCTGAGGGAGTCCTAGACTAGGGGGTGTCCGGATAGCCGGACTATCGATATCCGCCGGACTCCCAGACTACGAAGATAGAAGATTGAAGACTCCGGCTCGTGTCCGGAAGGTACTTTACTTTGCGTGGAAGGCAAGCTTGGCAATACGGATATGTAGATCTCCTACCATTGTAACCGACTCTGTGTAACCCTAGCCTCTCCGGTGTCTATATAAACCGGAGGGCCGTAGTCCGTGAGGACACAACATTACATCTCAACAATCATACCATAGGCTAGCTTCTAGGGTTTAGCCTCATTGATCTCGTGGTAGATCTACTCTTGTACTACCCATATCATCAATATTAATCAAGCGGGGCGTAGGGTATTACCTCCATCGAGAGGGCTGAACACAGGTAAAAACATTGTGTCCCTCGTCTCTGTTACCATCCGCCTAGGCGCATGATTCGGGACCCCCTACCGAGATCCGCCGGTTTGACACCGACATTGGTGCTTTCATTGAGAGTTCCTCGTGTCGCCGCCGATAAGCGGATGCCTCCACCCGTCTTCAAAGGCGGTGTCCTCACCGGAGGACCCTAGCCGCCGGTCGGACAATCCGGTTGGCGGCTTCCTTATGACCGCCTGTCCGGCCGTCGCCCGGCAATGACTTCTCAAGTCGTCGAAAGCAATCTTGAGTCAGCCCTAAAGCTGCGAGCAGTTAGATCGATCGAGCTCTCGTGCATTAACGAGCTCTTGGATCGCATCGCCGCATACAGGAGTCATAGCAGACTACAATCAGATTGGGCTTAAAACCGATCTGAGAGAGATTAACTCTCCCCAGGTCACCCACCACATTGAAGTGGTAGAAGAACAATTCGGCAACTCGTTGCCATTGTTGAAAACAATCTGTGTCCGGACTCCCGAACCCTCCGCGGATTCAGCGGAGTATGGACTCTAATCGAGCATTGAACCTAAAGTCATGCGTCGCTCCGGACTCGCTGGGCTGTTTCCAACAAATCAAGCTTCCGAAATCGGAAGTCCCTCGGCCGTTGAGCCCAAAGATGGGCAGGGATCCGGGTTATGTTAAACCCTCCGCCCGACATATCGACTTATCTCTAGTTCGAGAAGAGCCCTCGGAAGCGATTACATCATTCTTGGGCGGGTTCCTACGGTTATGGACGGGATAAAGGACTGCCGAGAGGAAGCATAATCTCAATATTCTGCAATAAGCGCACGGACAAGGGAATCTGAGCGCCATCGATCGTCGCAAGATTACGCGTTTTCTTGATCTGGCGTCCATAATGCGAAATCTTGTCGACGGAAAGTTTCGAAAACTGAAAATCAATTCAGGATAATCCGCCCCAAACCCGATCCAGCGGTAAAAAGCGCCTTACAATCGGGCCCGATGGCCAAAATCAAAAACAAAAACCAAGTAAGGAAGCGGAACCGTCTTGGAGGGATGGCTCAACGGACCTGTAAACTTCTGTCTACGGGTAAGCTATCCCAGCGCATAGCCTTCGAGCATATTGGATATTACGGCGGTGGCCAAAAGTGGTGAAGAGCTTCTAGCTCAGAAACCACTCCAACAATACCAACCACGGTGTCAGCAGTCTTGAGACTTTCGCATCAAATAACAGCAACGAACAATCTGCGAACTTCGCGAAGTCTACCAAGTAGCAACAGCAAATCCATGGGCGACACGGCTATCACCTTGGCGCTAGCAGCGAGCCTACATCTCAAACTACGAGCCCGGCCGCCTGGTACTTAGTCCCATAGTGGGCGGCTTTCGGTGACAAAGGTCCTCATGGGCGGCGGCGGCAGATTAAACCTCATTCTGAGAAACCTGCGGAAAATGGGAATCGATTGGAGCTGTATTGGCGAAGCAGCACAACCTTGAGAGGAATAATCCCTAGCCGGAAGCGCGCTGCACGGAAAAATCACACTCGATGTGGTGTTGGCTCTCCGGACAATTACAGATCCGAAGAAGTCACGTTCGGTGGCCCGTTCAGCAGCGGCTATCCGCCATATTAGGGCGGGAGGCTTTCACAATTTTCAAGCAATACCTCATTACGGGTACATGAAGCTCAAAATGCAGGCCCGGCGGAATAATCACTCTCGTCGATGATCCGGACACAGCACTCGGGCTAAAAATAAGGCGGCCGCACTAGCCCTCAAGGCACTATCCAAAACCTTAGCGGCGAGAGGAACTTACCGCGCTTCGCTCTCGGTAGCAGGGACGGCGTGATACTTGATAAAAGATCCAAGTCCACATCCTTCAAACCAGCGAGATGAGATAGTCAAATTTTAGGTCCACCAGCGGACCCAACAAAGCGGCCTCCATCGGGCACAGTTGAACCCGAAGTCGGCGCCGCCTTTTGCGAATTCCCGGGAAAATTGGGACATCTTCGCTTTGACACCCTTCGGACATGCCGGAATCCCTCGCGAGTTGGCGAACACAGCCTAAACATCCTAAAAGGATTCAAACCAATCAAACAGGCTCTTGACGATTTTCCGAGCCCAAAAGACAAGCAATGGGAGAAGAGCTAGCCAAGTTATTGGAAGCGGATTCATCGAGAGATATCAAACATCCGGATGGCTAGCAAATTTGGTAATGGTACCAAGAAGGACAAATCTGGCGCCTCTGCATCGACTTCAAAGACCTCAATAAGGCTTGCCCAAAGGACCCTTTCCCCTCCCGCATCGATCAAATTATCGATGCCACGGCGAGACACGATTCGTTGTGCTTCACGGATGCATACTCGGCTATCATCAAATCAAGATGGCGGAAGCGAACCAAGCAGCGGCATTCATCACTCCGTCACGGACCATTACGCTTCAACACAATGCCCTTCGGACTCAAAAAGCGGCGCAACATATCAGCGCATGATTCAAACATGTCGGCTACCGGATAGGCAAAAGCGATCGAGGCATACGTGAGCGGCGTGGTCGTCAAAACAAAACTGCGTCGAAACTTTAGTAGGCGATTTGAGGCTCACATTCGACAACCTCGAGCATATGACATTAAGCTGAATCCGGAGAAATGTGTTTTCGGCATACCAGCCGGAAAGCTGCTGGGCTTCATCGTATCCGTTAGAGGAATCAAAGGAAATCCAGCCAAGATCCGAGCTCTATCACAGTTGGATATCCCGAAGGACCTCAAGCAAATACAAAAATTAACAGGATGCGTGGCAGCCTTAAGCCGTTTATCTCCCGTTTAGGGAGAAGGCGTTGCCCTTTATCGCCTCCTAAAGCGCGCGCGAACACCAGTGGGCGGATCGGCGGCCTTGCGGACTTCGAAGAAATAAAGGCCATATTGGCAGCGAATCCGGTCTGGCTGCGCCCACTCAAAGCGAACCGATGTTATTATACATCGATGCAACACATCAAGTTGTGGCGCTGTCCTCGTCGTCGAGCGAGCAGCGAGAGGGCATAAATTCCCCTTCAAAAACCGGTGTATTACGTATCCTTGTGTTAACCCCTGCAAATCCGTTACCGCACTATCAAAAGATAGCATATCACGGTGTTCATGGCGTCCGGAAGCTCGGCACTACTTTCAAGAGTGTTAAATAACGGTGGCTTCGAAGTACCACTCAATGACATTATAAATAACGCGACGCAGCAGGCAGGATTGCGAAATGGGCCATTGAGCTCTTGCCATTTGACATAACTTACAAACCTCGGCGAGCCATAAAATCGCAAGTCTTGGCGACTTCGTCGCTGAATGGATGAAGCCGAACTACCTAAAAATGCGGCGCATACTCCAATGGACTATGCGCTTGACGGCTCCAAAATGTTGGCGGACTAGGGCTGGCGTCGTCTTGGCGTCCCCACGCGGATCTGATCGATATGTACTTCAAATAATGTACGGACTGCAACAACGCAGCCGAATCTGAGGCCCTATTACATGGTCTCCGGATGGCGGTCTCCATGGGCATTCAACGCCTAGAGGTGCGCGAGGATTCAAACCTCGCAATATCTCAAATAAATGGAACTTTGGCGCCAAGGATCCAAAATGGCAGCATATCGTAACGCTGTCACGAAAATGTCAGCTCGGTTTTAAGGACTCGAATTCCATCACATAGCCGAGATAACAACCAAGCGGCCGATATTACAGCGCGCATCGGTGCGAAGCGTGATGTTGTCCCTCAAATATCTTCTGGAAAGGCTCTTCAAGCCATCCGTACTATGGGAAGAGGAGTTGGTAGCGACAAACCGGAGAAAGCCGCACCAATTGGTGACTCGGCGAGACAGCCTAGCACAATCCGCCCGCGACATAATGGCGTAATAGCCGCGTGGGCGGAACCTTTCTGGCCTACTTACTTAGGCAGGAGCTCCCGAAGACCAAAATGAGGCCCGCTGCATAGTCCGTGATCGAAGGCTTACAAGGTTCATGAGGAGAACTTTATAAGAAAAGTACTACGGAGTTCTTCAAAGATGTATCTCCGAAGAAGAAGGCGAAACCTCGTGGCTGAAATCCATGCGGACTAGGTGGACACCACACAGCAGCCCGAGCCCTGGTAGGAAAGGCGTTCGTGTCGGATTTTATTGGCCAACAGCTCGGGCGGATGCAGGACTTAGTCGGCGATCGTCGGTTGCCGACTCTTCGCTAATCGAGCCATATGCCACCCACCGCCTTAAAACCATACCCATTACCGGCCATTCGCGGTGCAGGGGCTTGACATGGTAGGACCCCTTAAGGGGAACCCACAAGAAAAAATACTGTTGGTCATGGTGGATAAATTCACCAAATGGATAGAGGCCAAGCCGGTAAAAGCGGCGAGTCCGGACCGGTGATTGACTTTATATCGGAAGTGGTACACGTTACGGAGTCCCCATAGCATCATCACCGATAGCGGCACGAACTTCACAGCCGATGAGGTCAAGGCATGGTGCAAAATATGGGCATCAAGCTCGATTATCGTCGATCTATCACCCTCAAACCAGCGGTCAAGTGGAAAGAGCAAGCGGTCTAATAATGGCGGCATTAAACCCGGACTAGTGAGGTCACTCACTAAATCAGACACTCAATGGGTCGAGGAGCTCGACTCCGTACTCTAGGGGCTGCGGACAACGCCTAACCGTACTACGGATTCACACCATTTTTTATGGTATACGGGCAGAGGCGATCGCTGCCTGCGACATTATTCATGACTCACCTCGAGTGCGCATATGCGAGAAAGAGAAGCCGAGCTTGATCGGCGGGACAGCTGGACACATTGGAGGAGGAGCGTGGCGTCGCGAAGGCTCGTTCCGCATTTTACCAAAGCAGCAGCTCGAAGATATCAAAAGAAATGCGGGCCAAGACCTATAACGTTGGTGAACTAGTTCTACACTGCGGACAAGAAAAGGACAAGCTCAAACCCGGATGGGAAGGCCCTTCATCATTGAACAAGTCTTGACCGGTAGGCGTACCGTCTGAAATCGTCGGACAACCGACTCGAGCGAACCCATGGAGCGCAGCCCGCCTCCGGCGATTCTATACTTAGCGCGGACTAAGAGTTCGTCCCTTACCCGTCAATCTTTTATACTTGGCTGTCTTGTATCTCTGTTTTATCCTTTTTAAAAAATTTAACAAATCCCTTCGGGATTATTTTCGCATTTTTGCATGCATCTGACGTGCCACCCTTTTCGTTATTCGAGGGGCTTCTTCTCTGAAGCTCAACTATCTGAGTTTATACCCAACACATGTGTCATGCTTCAACATGTACCTTTTACTCGCCATTATATGCATCGATATGACTTAAGTTTTGGCCAAGCTGGGTTGCTGGCTCTGTGCTTACCCCTATGTTCCCGATTGTTGGCTAGGTGGTAAAGGAGCACCTCTGCGATTATTCTTGCCGGGTCGGCGGATGTGTACCTCAGGCTGGGTGAAGCGAAAGCTAAGCGTTCTTAAGGGAATATTGATTCGGTGATTTAAAGATGACTTTTACCTATTTCTTCCATCTGCCCCGGATGTTTCTTGCTCCATTGGCAGTTCGGACATACACTTTAGGGCATGCCACCCAGCGAAAGGAACCCTTAACGGAACTATTCTCCTGGAAGATGTTTCTTACTAACCATGTAATATAACATAACTAGTTGGGCACTTGCACGATAAAGCACTAATGACCCTCGCCTAGTCTCCATGCATACCACGGTTATTTATTAACCACAAAGGTATTAGGACACACTCCGGACTCTAGGGTCCCGAGGTCGAAGCGAAAAGGTCGGCAGCGGCAAGCGATCTACAATCCAGCTAGAAGGCATTTCACATGTCATTTTAAGGATAACATACATTGTCAAGTTTATTGATTGTATTCCTCCTCAATCCCGTCTAACAGGCTGTCTAGCTTACAGTCCCGTTGGGAGAATTTCGCAGCCAGTTCTACCTGGCTGTACACTAAACTCACAGGGATCTCCTTCCCGTCGGGCCCCACCGGTCCAACTTCGGCCATATGGTTGGGATCCGCCTTCTTGTACCGCGTCTTGACCATGGCCCAAGCCTCCCTGGCACCTTGACGGCAGGCCGAAACCTTCCACAAATGGAAGCGCTGCCGCACTCCCTGTAGCTTCTCTGCAAGCTCCCCGTGGCTCTCGGGCGGGACGAGGGATGGCCATAAAGCCCATATGACACCACTCATTGCCTGTCGAACTCGTTTGCACAGCCGCAACAGTTCGGGAAGTTGATCACCCATTGATGCGGGCATCTCCTCTGCAGGACGGCCCGTGAGTATACCTACAAGACATATCACGTCAAATCGCTTCCTCGCCGAACTCTTCTTCCTACGAAAGTTTGTTCAAGCACTTACTATAGATGCTGCGGCAAGCCGTTGATTCTCCTTAATGGAGCGGACAGCTCGGCTGTCGCCCTTCAGCTCTTCTCCGAGCTTGGCATTGGCATCTTGAAGCATGTTCCTTTCTGCTGAACTCGTGTCAAGCACATTTTCGCCGACTTTTAGCTGGCGTAATGTGATGCTGTCCGGATCTTGTTGGCAGCACCTCTGATGTCATTATTAGACTCACGCGCTTACGCCGCACAGCGCTTATATTCATTTATACAAATGTGTTACGGGAGGGTCTTTTCGTCTCCTCTGCGGCGACAAATCTTGACCTCAAGTTGGGCCTTGCAATCTTGCAGCTCCGGGACAGTGGGCGTTCTTCTCGTTAAGAGCACGAAAGTTTACATGATCCTTAAATCAGTTAACATAACTAATTTAAGTCTCGGGGGCTCTTGGTGTATACAACCGTTAAATTTCCCTTACCCGTATGTCTTTAACATCTTTGCTCTGTAGCTCTGGTAAAACCATTTTGGGCAGCCGGAGATCGCGTCCCTTGCTTTAAAGGCATTCAATGCCTCGGGAAAAATCGCCTCTTGAAGAACTGTCGTGGCGTCTATGATTCATAGCGCTCTCCACCTCCGACGTTGTGGCGGACAATCTGTCGGTATCTTCCGTTGGAGTAGGACCCGGTTCGCGTCTTGCGCTCGCCTCCCCCTCCAGTCCGGGCGTTGGAGCCTGGCGGGAGTTGATTGAAGATTCTGTGCTTTCGAAGTCCGCCGAGCACTTTTTCTCCTATGAAGATCATGAGCACTTAGAAATTTCCTCGGAACATTGCTCGTAAGGGTCAAAAGCGAGCTATACCTCTGCGGCGACGCTTCTGCCCGCACGGTGCTCCTTTTCTCCTGCTGGTTCGGCCCGACCCCTGTAAGTCGGCCGCCGCAGGCTCGGCTTCCTGCCGTAATGGCGCTTCCTGTAAAATACCATCGTTTGCGAAGGTCAGAATAGGCAAGGATAAAATAACGGTGTCCGGACTTGGTCTTGGTCACTGGGATGCGAACTCAGCCGGGGTAGTCGCCGTAATGGCGACTAAGCGCATCATCAATGCTTAGCTGGTGATACACCCGTCGATTAGCTCCACCCCAAGGTCGGATCCTCTTGAGCGGACCCGGGGACCTCCGGGTCCTCGGGCTGTGGGCGGGACTCACCATGTCCTCCACAATCCGGCGTAAACTCTGCGCCGAAGACATAACATGAGAAGCTTAAACTTGAAAATACGGGTAAAAGCCCTCTTGAGGCATTCACTTACCCATCCTCGTGGATTGACCATAGAAAACCCGTTCATGGGGTTGGACGAAGAAGTCCTCCTTCTCCCCTTATGCAGGCGGATAGGATCTTCACGGATCCTCGGTCGAATCCGGCCCTTCTGGCCGTGCGAATAGCGTCGTCTTCCCGTTGAAATCCCACATGGGGTGGCCTCTATATTGCAGCGGCTGCAACCCCGCTTGATGCGTCGCCATGACTCGAACATGGTCAAACCGGAATGAGCCATTAATCTTATCCGGCCCATCGGTAATGGGCGCTTTTGTCTTCCTCCAAGCGGGGGCTCATGGGCGCCGGTGGCGTTTCTTCAAGGGGCGGCATCAAACTCCGGAGGCCGATCCGGACTGGGTCGAGCGGCGGGCGTCTACTATATAAAACCACTCGAGGGCCGGTCTTGGACGCCCTCTTGGGGGTGCGGATAGGTATCCGGTCCCAGCGATCGCCATATTTGGCGCCGCCCACTTGATATATGGACCCTGGTGAGAGCGAGTGCGAGGCGAATAGCCTCTTCCACAATGCGAAATGGGGCTCGATGCCGGGAATAGCTCGCAAAGAGCTCGTAGCCCGCAATGTGCAACCTGAAGCGGGCGTGAGGTGATGGAGCTGAAGTCCATAGAACTTGAGGAGCCAGCGGAGGAGCAGGTGTATTGGAAACCCGAGCCCCTTATTAGATAAGGGACAAAGCACACCGCTCCCCCTTGTTGGGGTTTGGGTTGTCCTCCGCCTGGCTCCCTCCCGATAAGTAACCAGTCCGGCTCGGACCCGGAACCATGAAGGCTGGAGGAGCCATCCCTCTTTTGGAGCTTTACTAGCTCGTTGTGCGAGATAGAGCACCTCCTCCAATCACCGGCGATGGGCTGGGAGCACGTGAGGAAGAGCGCGTTGACGATCCATGGTGGAATGGATTTGGAGTTAGAGGCGCCGATGGGTATCTGTGAGGAGGAGGATGGTGCAGTTTGGATCTGGATCCCTGTCCCTTTAATAGGCTGGTGACCCGCACGACCCGAGGGTGAAATGTAAAAGGCTCCCTGGCTTTTCGCATTCGTGCGACGCGTGGAAGAGGGCCATAATTTGGCGTAGAAGCCAAGAAGCATAGTATTCGAGGTAAAGCCGGACATTGTTCGGTAGGAACATGGAATTCGAAGGGAGAACCCGCCTTGCAACGCCGAAGACTACAAGCACGCTAGACTTATCGTCATTGAAGCCTGGTTCATGCAGACTCTTGAGGAGTCTGGACTAGGGGTGTCCGGATAGCGGACTATCGATATCCGCGGACTCCCGGACTACGAAGATAGAAGATTGAAGACTCGGCTCGTGTCGGAAGGTACTTTACTTTGCGTGGAATGCAAGCTTGCAACACGGATATGTAGATCTCCTACCATTGTAACCGACTCTGTGTAACCCTAGCCTCTCCGGTGTCTATATAAACCGGAGGACCGTAGTCCGTAGGACACAACATTACATCTCAACAATCATACCATAGGCTAGCTTCTAGGGTTTAGCCTCATTGATATCGTGGTAGATCTACTCTTGTACTACCCATATCATCAATATTAATCAAGCGGGGCGAGGGTATTACCTCCATCGAGAGGGCCTGAACCTGGGTAAAACATTGTGTCCCTCGTCTCCTGTTACCATCCGCCTAGACGCACAGTTCCGGACCCCCTACCCGAGATCCGCCGGTTTTGACACCGACAAAGGCCTTGGCAGCTGAGGACACTAGATTAGCCGCAGAGCGGGCGGCTCTAGATGCTCGGGCACATCGGTTACAGTCCGAAGCTTACCAGCTCACAATGAGCTTAAACACAACCAATGAGGTGATGAGGAGGAGACATCAGAAAACCCAGTCCCATTTACCTCCGAATTACGACCCTTGGGTTCTTTTTGCTACACACGGAGCCGGCCCAAGTAACCAGCCAGAGGCCAATCAGCTCATGACAGCCGGAACAGGAGGGCCGGCTCAGCCTCGGGAGATGGCACCACCTCACATGAGCATGCGACCGCCGCGTTATGTGCCGATCCCACCGGGTCACTTCATCGCAGCCTCAACACGTTTGGCGGCTCTTCCTTTGGACGGTGATGACCCGGCAGCAGTGGAGACCCAGAGAGTCAGAGAGCTCCTCCAGACGGCCTTAGCTCACCAGGAGACCTATTCTTACAGCCAGGACAAAATTCATTCAACTCCCCCGCCTTGGTTAGCGCCGCCTCGCCAGAACTGGAGCCCGAGTTACAGCAGGCACATGGAGTCTGAAGCTTTGTCAAGCAACGCTCAACGCCGTAACCAGCCCGATGGCTATAATCAAGTGCAAGACCGAGTACGTCAGGAGAACGAGCGGGCGGCTCAGCTGGCGGCTCAGCTAGCGGCTCAATAGACGGCACATCAAGATTTTCCAGAGCATCCAACAACTTCCATTGAGGCGGGAGTAGCCACTAGAACCAGTGGTGTTCCTTGCCTGGTACCGGCTTTGCGTAATGTACGGTTGCCCATGGACTTCAAGGGACCTCGAATGGTGCCGAATTACACGGCCGACTTACAGCCCGAAGCATGGATCGAGAGTTATGAGATGGCCATGGAGCTGTTGGAAGTTAGTGACGCGGTGATGGCTAAATATTTCACCATGATTTTAGATGGAACGGCCCGGTCTTGGTTAAAAGGTTTGCCACCCAATTCCATTGGTTCATGGGAAGAGTTAAAGGCCCGGTACATCCAGAATTTCAAGGACACCTGTAAGCAATCTATGTCGATTGTGGACTTGCCGAATTGTAAGCAGGGGGAGGGTGAATCCACCACCCATTTGGTACGCCGGGTCAAGGAGATAATTCCTTCATTTGACAAGATGGATGCCGGCTCTGCAGTCCTTATGTTGGAGAAGAATTGTAGCTTCGAACCGCTGAGGCAGAAATTGGGGCGCCTCAAACGTGACTGCAAGGATATGGGTACACTGATGGCGGCTTTAGTTAAGTATGCAGATTCTGATAGTACCAAGGATCCCGCGTCTGACGATGAGAAGACAGGGAAGGGTAAAAGGAACGGCAATGGAAAGGGTCAACAACATAACCCAGGGAATCAGGGCGGCAATAAACGTAAGGCGGACGGTAACCCGGAGTTTGTAGCCAATGCCAATGCACAAGGTAACAATCAGAGACGTAAGGGTAAGCCGCCTGGATCCGGCGGATCAGGCCCATCTCTTGAGCAGCTAATCAATGAGCCTTGCCCGAGACACGACACTAGGGAGCGGCCCGCTACACACCTGTGGAAAGATTGCGCGATCATGAAGGCGTTTAAGAATTCCAACACCTATGATGGCCAGGGTCTGGTGGCGGTTCAGGGGCTGGCCGTTCTCACGGCCCGGGCGGTGGCTCAAGTTCCGGCTTTCAGGGACGTCAAGGAGGCTAGAATCGGCAGCAGTCTGGTCAAGGAGAGCAGCAGCAGCAGCAGTCGGGTTATCAAAGCAACCCGAAGCAGTTGAATGGTGGGCAGTATCACGTGTTTACCACTAGCCTATGCAAACGTGACCAGAAGGTTCATAAGAGGGCCGTCAATTCTGTCGAGCCGGCAATTCCTCGTTACTTGAGGTGGTCAGAACAGCCCATTGTGTGGAGCAGAGAAGATCACCCTCCACGGGTCGATAATCCGGGTCAGTTGGCCTTGGTGGTAGCACCTCAGGTTGGTGGATATAAATTCACTAAGGTACTCATGGATGGGGGTAGTAACATCAATATCCTCTATTATGAGACCTTTCGACGCATGGGGTTAACTGATAAAAATCTGAGGACGTCCAACACTGTTTTCCATGGACTGGTCCCTGGTAAGTCGGCTTACCCAGTTGGCAAGATTGAGCTGGAGGTGGCCTTTGGAGACGAATATGACTCCAGAGCTGAGAAGTTAACGTTTGAGGTGGTCAAAATCAGGAGCCCATATCGTGCTCTGTTCGGGCGGCCGGCTTATGCTAAGTTCATGGCCCGGCCATGTTATGTTTATTTGCAGCTCCGGATGCCGGGTCACAAGGGCACCATCACTATGCACGGAAGTCGGAAGGTGGCGTTGGAGTGTGAAGAAGGCTACGCGGCTTATGCTGAGTCGGCCTGTGCAGCGGAAGAGCTCAAATTTTATCAAGATAATGTTGACCCAGCGGATATGACCTCCCTGAAGAAACCAACTACAGAGCACGACCCGGCATTGAAGTTTAAATCGGCTGCCAAGACAAAGCCTGTTGACTTTACCCCGGGTGACCCTTCTAAGCAGTTCAACATCAGCAGCAATTTGGATCCCAAATAGGAAAGCGCGCTCATCGAGTTCATCCGTGAGAACCGGGACATCTTTCAATGGAAACCTTCTGACATGCCGGGTGTACCGAGGGAACTCACTGAGCACACTCTCAATATTGATCCGAAGTATAAGCCGGTCAGGCAGTTTCTTCGGCGTTTTAACGAAGAGAGACGAAAAGCTATTGGAGAGGAAGTCGCCCGGCTCTTAGTGGCCGGGTTTATCGTTGAAGTTTTTCACCCGGAGTAGTTGGCTAACCCGGTGCTTGTCCTCAAGAAGAACGGCACCTGGCGGATGTGTGTGGACTACACGGACTTAAACAAGGCTTGTCCGGCTGATCCCTTTGCTCTTCCCTGTATTGATCAAATCATTGATGCTATGGCGGGTTGTGAACGTTTGAGCTTTTTGGATGCTTACTCTGGTTATCATCATATCAAAATGGCAGTTAAGAACCAGGAGAAGACGGCTTTCATCACTCCGTTCGGGGCCTTCTGTTATGTATCTATGCCGTTTGGACTCAAGAGTGCTCAGGAGACTTATCAGCGGTGTGTGCAGAACTGTCTACACGATCAAATCAGGCGTAATGTTCATGCTTATGTAGATGACATTGTGGTGAAGTCCAGAGAGAAGGAAACCTTAATATCCGATTTTAAAGAGACCTTTGATAATCTCCGGGTTTATAAAATGATCCTTAACCCAGCCAAGTGTGTATTTGGTGTACCTGCAAGTAAGCTTTTGGGTTTTCTGGTATCAAAAAGAGGCATCGAAGCTAAGCCGGAGAAGATTAAGGCAATTACTTCTCTGGCTAAACCGGCGTGCATCAATGATGTTCAGTGATTGGCGGGTCATGTTGCCGCTTTAAGCTGGTTCATAAGCTGGTTCATGAAGAAAACAGACACTTTTGTCTGGAGTGAGGCTGCTCATGCTGCCTTTGAAGACTTGGAGAGACAGTTGTCTGAACCGCCGGTTCTTGCGGCTCCCATTGATAAAGAGTCGTTGCTGCTATATGTGGCTGCCAATTCATGAGCCGTCAGCGTTGCCATCATGGTGGAGCGTAAGGAAACTGGCAAGGAGCATCCGGTTCAACGGCCGGTTTATTAAATCAGTGAGGTGCTCATTGAATCTAAACAAAGGTATCCACATTGGCAGAAACTCGTTTGCGGAGTGTTTATGGCCAACCGGAAGTTGAAGCGGTACTTTCAAAGTCACCCTATAACTGTGGTAAGTTCTGCCCCTTTGGGAGATATCATTCAGAATAGGGAGGCTACAGGACGAGTCGCCAAGTGGCCATCGAGCTTGGGCCTCAGGATTTGAAGTATATGTCATGTACTGCTATTAAGTCTCAGGCCTTGGTGGACTTTATCAATGATTGGACAGAGTTACAGGCCCCTGAGGAGAAGCCCGATAACACATATTGGACGATTCACTTTGATGGGTCCAGGCAGCTAGAAGGCTCGGGGGCTGGAGTGGTTTTAACTTCCCCTCGAGGTGACAAATTTTGTTATGTACTCTGGCTTATGTTTCTGTGTACTAACAATGCAGCTGAGTACGTGGCCTTACTCTATGGTCTTCGGATGGCTAAGGAGATGAACTTAAGCTGGGTAAGATGCTTGGGTGACTCAGATCTCGTGGCTCAACAGGTGTCAGGCAAGTGGGATTCCAAGGACCCCCTTATGGCGGCTTATCATCGTGAAGTAGATGTTGTGGCTGGTCACTTCAAGGGTTATCAAGTGGAGCACATTGATCGAAGGAAGAATGAGGCGGCTGATGCTTTAAGCTGGTTGGGATCCCAATGTAAGCCGGTGCCGCCTAAAACCTTTCTCGATATTTTACATAACCCTTCTGTCAAGGTGCCTACCGAGGAAGAGCTAGCGGTGCCCGAACCGGAGGCACATCTGGTGGCGGCTCTTCACGTTATCCCGGATTGGACAGTGCCCTATTTGGCTTATATGACCCGGGGTGAGCTACCTGAGGATGAGACCTTGTCGAGACAAATCGTCAGGCGCTCTAAATCTATGACGATTGTTAAGGGCGAGTTACATCACCTAAGTGTCACTGGGGCGTTTCAACGCTGTGTGTCCCCTACAGAAGGCCAGGAAATACTTTGTGAGATCCATGAAGGGGATTGTGGCCATCATGCCGAGTCAAAATCTCTTGTAGCCAAAGCTTTTCGTCATGGTTTCTATTGGCTGACAGCTCATGCTGATGCGGAGGATCTGGTCAGCAAATGTGACGGTTGTCAAAAGTTCTCACGACGAGCTCATGTGCCGGCTCAAGAATTGAGGACGATCCCAATCACTTGGCCGTTTGCAGTATGGGGGCTTGACATGGTTGGGCCTTTCAAGAGGTCTAAGGATAAAAACACACATCTCCTGGTAGCGGTGGATAAATTTACAAGGTGGGTTGAGGCAGAGCCGGTCAGTAAGTGTGATGCAGCCACGGCGGTTCAATTCATGAAAAAGGTGATATTCCTTTTGGTTTCCCACATAGCATCATAACTGATAATGGCACTAATCTCTCCAAGGGTGCCATGGAAGAGTTCTGTCAAGGAGAACATATCCGGCTTGATGTTTTGGCTGTTGCTCATCCTCAATCCAATGGTCAAGCAGAAAGAGCTAATCAAGAGATCCTGAAAGGTATCAATCCCCGGCTCTTAGTCCCCTTACAGCGGACTCCAGGTTGTTGGGTGGAGGAGTTACCTTCTGTGTTATGGAGCATCAACACTATGCCTAACAGATCTACAAGCTACACGCCTTTCTTTATGGTGTATGGTGCAGAGGCGGTCCTGCCAAGTGACATCCAGCACGATTCACCCCGCGTGGCGGCTTACGTTGAGGCTGACAACCAAGAAGCTCGTCAAAATGCACTTGACTTATTAGATGAGGAGCGAGACTTGGCAATAGCCCGCTCGGTGATTTATCAACAAGACCTGCACCGCTATCACAGCCGCCGGGTTAGAAGCAGAACCTTTTAGGAAGGCGACTTGGTGCTTCGGCTCATCCAGGATGAGTCTGATATGCACAAGCTATCCCCGCCTTGGAAAGGGCCCTTTGTGGTCAGCAAGAATCTGCACAACGGGTCATACTACCTCATCGATGTTCGAGAGCACAAAGACTCACGTAAGTCGGAGGAGGAGACCGCCGGACGTGGAACATTGCTCATCTCCGGCCTTATTATACTTAAGCCACCGGCTTTCAGGATGTATATATTTTTTGACAATGTATATATTATATAAAGAAATAAAGCAGGACCTCCGTCCTTTTTACCCTCAAAAATCTATGTGTCCTCTTTATCAGGTAGTGGAGGCAACCAATAGGGAGCGGGTCACATCTGAATCCGGCTTTCCCTTTAGACTGGCTTATGATCATATCTGAATCTAGCCATGGTCACTTGGGGGCTTCCTGTTCAAACATAGGTCGTATTCGAACCAAAGAGAACATAGCTGTCGATTCCCACTTAATCGTCATACTGCCAAACCCATTGGGGGCTTCTTGATCATATTTGAATCATAGCTTAACCCCTTTGGGTCTGACGTGGATCGTATCCGAATCAGCGTCATTAAACAACTCTTATGTTCACTTGGGGGCTTCCTGTTCAAACATAGGTCGTATTCGAACCAAAGAGAACATAGCTGTCGATACCCACTTGATCGGCATCGCCAAAGCCACTGGGGGCTATATGATCGTATTCGAATCTTAGCTTAACCCCTTTGGGACAATTCTCTGATCGTATTCGAATCAGGAGCCTGTGAACATTGCTTATAAATACAATTACTTTAACTATCTTGAAACCTTCTTGAGGAGATGGTTTTTGATTCTTCCGGTTTAATATTGATTACCCCAGGTTCTAAAGTGCCAGGTAAAGCATCATATGAGCCGGGAAGGTTATCAAAGGGTTTGCAGTAAACGGCCCAGAAAATTTTGCTTGTTTTATGTGCAGGATAAGGTAAAGCAAGTTAAACATCAAGAAAGTATACGGTTAACGTAAGCAGACAAATGTACTGATGGCGGCTTACAAAAGTAATAAGCACCATAAACATGCGCCAGGGCATGACAAACATTAAGAAGTTTTTCCTATCCTATTACAAGACTCCCCGAGTCTGAATAAGTGAAGCATTGTTTTGGCAAAGTTATAAAACGCCTAGCGGCTCATTCCTTCGGCGGGCTTGAAGACTTCGGGTTATCCTTCTCTGCCTCTCCGTCGGTTGCTTTGTCCTGGAAGGTGGACGAGGCCCAGTCAATGCCGCTCAAGGCTTCAAATTCAGCCTCATCATCTATTAAACCGGCGGGTCCACTTCAGGGGCAAAGGTATGCTTACGCGTTGGAGGGATCAGGCTGACTTGGTCGTATGGAATGTTTGGAATTCTCCGGTTCTCGCTATAATAGCCCGACGAACACTTAGTAAGATCAGTATCATTCCCAATGAGAGTCGCCAAGGGACATACGACTTTGACACAGGCGGTGAAGTCTTGATCATCAAATGCAGTGCCGTCCTCCTCCAGGCTTGGATATCCAAGAGATAGATCAACCAAGTCAAGTTCTGGCACCCATGCCTTTGCCCGGCTTAATGCGGCCATGGTACCGACTCTTGCAGATGCCCGCCTTAAATCCTGAATTCGTTGAGGTAGCACTGAGAGATACTTCAGCACGTCTTGTAGGAGGTGGGGAGTGGTGTTTGATAAGGACACAACGGCCAAAGCATGTTGTGACCCGGAGTACAGCTGGTCCACTAAGGTGTAAACCGTCTTAAGCTTGATCATCATGTTTTTCTTGAGGTTGGTACTCCTGGGGCCTGTATGTTCACAAGCATAACAATAAGCCGGAAATAACTATTACAATAGTCCTTGGAAGATTACAATGTTTAAGGTTTTTCAGAGTGACTTACCGAAGATGGCTGAGACCATTTGGGATATCTGCCTTTTTAAGTCGGACAGCTCGGTCGTTGCATCTGCAAGAGATGCTTCTGCCGCCTCGGCCCGAGTCACCAGTGAAGCCCTCTCGTCAGCCCAGATTTTCTTTTCTGACTCAAAATTTTGCCTCAACTTCTCTTGTTCAGAGACGCTGTTTTCAAACTTGGAGTTGGCTTTCTGAGTTTCAAGCTCTTGAGTTTTCAGCTGGCTCTTCAGGTCAGGAAGCTCCGACTCAAATTGACTTATGGTGGCCTGTATTGACATTAGGTTATGGTAAGAATCATGGTAAGGTAACATTCAAGTCCGAAACACTTTACAAGTAAAGATACTAGGCACTTGGGGGCTAATATATGCTTAAAGAATTTTTTACTTACCCTGTCGGGTCATACATAACAAGTCTCAAGTACTTTACAAGTAAAGATACTCCCTCCGTTTTTATTTAGTTCGCATATTAGCTTTGATCAAAGTCAAGCTTTACAAACTTTGACCAAGTTTATAAACAAAAATATTAAGATATACAATAACAAATCAACAACATTAGATTTATTATTGAATGTACTTTCACATCGTATAAATTTATTATAATAAATGTCTATATTATTTTTTATAAACTTGGTCAAACTTTACGAAATTTGACTTCAGTCAATTCTAATATGCAAAGTAAATAAAAACGGAGGGAGTACTTGACACTTGGGGGCTAATGTGTAACACAAATTCAAAGTCTCATGATATCACCGGGTTAAATATATTCACTTTAAACCGGACAAACTAACAGTAAGTACATTTCTAAGTCTACATCATATTCATTCATAAGCAATAGACTTGGGGGCTGGTAAAATAAGTAAGATTCAGGAAAATAGCATAAGTTATACCTCAGATTTGTGCTGTATTTGTTTCACCATGTCAATTTCCAGGTCACGACTACTATGCACTTGGTTCATATAGCCCGAGAATATATCACCAATGCTTAAGTGAGTATAGTCAGTGATGTCCTGTTTGGCTTTTCGACGTTGGGCAAATTCTTCCTTGGCAGTGCATTGGGCAAGAACAGTAGGCCGGCCCGGTTCAACAAATTGACTCTTCAGATATTCAACTTCCGGGTCAGTCGTCTTGGCCGGGCTAGGAGCTTCCGGGTTATCAGAGTTGTGGATAACATCTTCAGCAGGCGGGTCAGAAGTTGGCACCGGAATATCAGAAGCCGGTTCAGGCGGCGGTTGATGGGTGGAGCTGTCAGGAGCGGTTGATGAGTCAAGCGTCGGCTCAGTGATAACCGGGTCTTGGGACGGCTTATTTTTCTTTGCCCTCTTGCTGGGCTTCACTTGCAGACTGTCAATAAAGGTAGAAGGATGAGTATTAAAGCATAAGTATGGTAAAACCCAAAGTAAGAAGGGTTACATTACCCGGGAGCCGTTTTGAAAGCCGGCATTTTTTATTGCATAGACTCGTCAGAGGAAGGAGAGGTATCCTGATAATTGGAGTCAGATGAATTGAGAGGTTGGCGAATCAAACCTGCCAAAGGTAAAACAGAACGTGAATCAGAGATAACCTCGATCCGACGCTTCCTGGTTACATCGGGTAAGCCGGAGGAGAGTTCAGCATCTTGATTGGCCCGAGTCTACCTCCGGTTCTCAAGCTGTTGTTGCTTCAAAAGAAATTGAGGATCTTGGTAAGCTAGAGGATGTGAAAATCTTACTTTCCGGGTCACCCTTCGGATTTTTTGCTTTGGCAAAGGCTCTGAGTCGGAGGAGATTATAGTTACCTCTTCGTCAATTGCTTGAATGTTCCCTGTATCCTCGTGAAAGGATAGAATATCAGTAAAATAACGACAAAGGAGTTAAGAAAATCAAAGGATTACCTCTTCGTCATCCGAAGAAGAGTCATCCAATTTAAACATATCGGAGGCACTGGGTTTCTTCTTCTTTGAGGTGCCCGACTTGGCGGCCTTCCTTTCAGTTCTCTTGGCTGCCCTGGCTTGTTTGGAAGCCTCGTGGTCATATTTGACCTTCTAGAAATTATCACCGGCCTGTGGAAAAAGGTAAGGAATCATAAGTACAAAGAAGGTATAACATGTTAAAGAGTATTTATTAAGATTGGTAACTCACTGCAGGGGCCAGGTTCTTCTTGCAGAAGGGAAGTAAGCCGAAGGCATTGCTAGTTACAGTGCCCTCCTTCAGCAGCGACTGGGTTGTAGCATCTACCACGTCATCTGGTAAGTTGTCAGGGCTATGACGCATTGGGTCATCTTTCTCGCCTGTATAAGTACACATTAAGCCGGAGCGGCGGCTTAATGGTAGTATTCGCCAGGTGACCCAGACCCGGACCAGATCGATGCCGCTTAACCCGTTTCCTAAAAGAGCTTTGATCTTCTTGATGGTGGGATTGATAGGCAGGCGCCAACAACATCAACTTGTCCGCCGGTGATGGTTGATTCAAAGCGCAGGCGCTGAAGCGGCAATGCCTTTCATCACCGGTGAGGTGTCTTGACAGTAGAACCACGTTTGGTTCCAATCTTTTGGGTGACTCGGCAGCTCAGCATAAGGAAAAAGACAATCTCTCCGCCGCTGGATTGAGATGCCGCCAAGTTCAAGAATAGGCTCGTTGGCACGTTCATTCTGCCGGTTCAAGTAAAAAATTTCTCTAAACAAAAGCAGACTTGGATCCTCTCCCAGGTACACCTCGCAAAAGACTTGGAAATTGCAAAGATTTGACACGGAATTGGGTCCAATGTCTTGAGGTCTAAGATCAAAGAAATTCAAAACTTCCCTGAAGAATTTTGAGCCGGGAGGGACAAATCCCCGGTTCATGTGATCCGTGAAAACTATTACCTCCCCATCTTTGGGTTGAGGCCTCTCTTCAGACGGGTTAGGGGCACGATAAGACATGACCTCCTTTTTGGGCAGGTGGCCAGACTTCACGAACTCAGCAAGTTTACTCTTAGTAACTGTGGATGGGACCCAATTGCAAGTCACAGGGGCTTTGGCCGCCTTAGGTGCCATGACAACAGTTGGCCTACGACAAAATAAGAAGTTCCGGTTCAATTTTAACCCGGGAGAAATATCTAAATTATTTAAGGCAGCTGCTTAAGAAGGGGCCTAATGATATAAGGGTGATTGTGCAACAATATTTAAGCCGCTACAAGTATTAAGAGCAGTTCAAAATTCTTAAGGTCATGAGAAGAAAGCAAGGCTTACAGCTCAGTATCACTTATTTAACCCGGCTACATGGACAGTTATGTTTATGGGTATTCGACAAATGTAATTTTTTGGGTGATACAAATAGGTTTCATAATCTACCACTGTTATTTTGGATCAAACAACTGTTCCGAAAAGGAAAGTTTCTAGACCTAAGACTGGAGTGGATAAAACTCAAGGGATCGAATGGGGGCTCTATGCGATAGAAAGGGGTTCATTTGCATTTCAAAATAGGTGCAAAACATCTACCGCATCAGTTTTATCATCTTCAAGATCAAGAAGAGCGAGGATAATGAAATCTATGAAAGAAAGCTACTGGACAGCGAAGAACTCGAAGAACTCGAAGGCCTTAATGTAGATCTAAGGAGAAGGAAAGGGGAGACTTACCGATGCAAGGTTGCCGCAGAAGGGTGTCGTGTTTTTTCTGGTCCGACCAGGTTGATGCAGCGGCCTGAGTTGGTGAAGACAAGGAGACCTGCGGCAGCGGCGGAGCTCGAGTGGCATAGAGGAGGCAAGAGGAAGAAGACGACTGGAAGGAGGAGAATGGGAGACCTAGGTCACTCCTATTTATAAGGAGAGGATAATTGAGACGGCGCGGGAAATGAGGAGATAAGAATTATTATCCAGCGGCCCCGACGCCTCGATTTTTGGAACAGTCAATAAAAGCAGAGATCCGTTGAAGGATACTATGGAATAGAAAAGGAATTTAAGAAAGGATGACGTCACGCCGGGTTAACACGGATCTAGAAGATGACGTCATGGCGGGTTAAAGAAAACCCTCTGTATAGTCTGAAGACTGAAGATTTATTCTTTAAAAGTATTTTTAAGATTGACATGAGCAGGTTCAAATCAATCTGGGGCCTAATGTTGGGGATATAACTATTTGTGTAAGCCGCCCAGGAGGGGCCGAGTTACACAAAGAGGATTCACCAGAGAGAAGCCCAAGACCAAGCATGAAGATGGCGGTTCATTAAAGGGCTTAAGGCCCACAGGCGACTTAAGGCCCGTTGTAGTAAACCGCCGTAATGGCATGACTTGTATCATAAGGTATATTTAACTAGTCACCGAGCCGGACACTGTTTATAAGCCGGTCGGGACTCTGCAGGCCACAGGGCGTCAACCCGTGTATATAACACTACTAGGAAAAGGCATGCTAATGGAGCACCGTATTTGCCTTCTAATGGCGCACTACTGGTGCGCCATTGGCATCACGCCATTATAATTAAATTCTAATGGCGCACTACTGGTGCGCCATTAGTATCTGGTGTTCTAATGGCGCACCACATAGTGCGCCATTAGTATAGCCTGCAGTGCGCCATTAGAATGCCTCCCAGGGGCCATATGTAGAAATGTGCTTTGGCATTCTAATGGCGCACCAGCAGCTAATGCGCCATTAGTGTGATGATCACAGTCGCCATTAGTGTCTTGTGTGGTGCGCCATTAGTATGAATATTAGGTTTTATTTTTTTGCTTTTCTAATTTTTGCACAGGTTACAAAATATATTATTGCATAGAATATAGACAGCAGCACACAGCAACATCAGATTCATCAAATACAATAGAAGATTAGTCTCGAATACAATTCATCATATTAGTCTCCGGATTCAAAAGACGGACAAAGATAAAACATTACAAGTCTCAAGACCCATGAGTATCGAGTTTGCCTTCACATTACAAGTCGATATCGATCATCTAAACTACCATCACATAGAAGAGAGCTGTGGTCATCACGATGAGCATCATCGCGATCAAACTGGTCTTCATCCGGTTCCTCCAACGCTCCCTCCTCTCTCCCGCTAGATAGCGGGCGTATCTAGATTCGGCCTCCGCCCTAGTGGTGTACCCTTTGTAACAGTTACCGCTGAAACGGTGTAACCTGTCTCCGACACTCCTCCCAGTCATCATAGACTCCGGGAACCTTACCCTTGTACACGGCATACGACGGCATCTCTATGCACAAGCCAAATAACAGACAATACATAAGCAATGTGTAAGTATGCAACAAAAGGATCGGAAGAGAAAAGCAAGACATTAATAGCACGATTCATGGTCCTACTAATAAATAGCATCGATTACATCTAAGTTGAACAACCGTCCAAACCAAAGAGACATATGAATTCATTAAAGTTTAATTACAACATGAGCCAATCAATGTTTCAGAACTACACATCACTACTTTCAACTCAACTCATCGGACAGGAGCGTGGGTGAAGCCGCCGTCTGTCGTGATGGTCATGAAATCACGGTCGTTGTCACCCTGCATTTGTAGCGTTACATCTATCTCCTTTGTTGGATGGTTGATATCGAGGAAGAACTGCCCTGCGGTATGAAGGACATCTTGATGGATGATGTCCGCAAACTCCGATCGATCGAAAGAATTCTTATGCGAGGTCCGCGTCTGGACTGCCGACAAGCTCGCGGCCCAATCTTTGAGATTATCGGTAGCGAAGGTGATGATGGTCCTTACGATCGCCCGCATGTGATGGAAGGCGTAGTAGGCATCCTTCGACCGCCCGGTGGCTGCTTGATGCAGCAGAACTTCGTATTGTGTTTGAAGATGTGCTTGCCGTACTTCATTTGGCTGGTGAAGGTGCCTCCAGTTAGGCGTGGCAGGGAGAACATCATCAAGAACTTTCTTCACATTTGTGTAGTCTATCATGGTGTTACGGTTCGGAATTGAAATCGTGGCCATGGAATATTTCGGGCTTAAGAGGATGAGTGTGCAATGTGTGTCCTTTGCACGAACACGGAATGTTAGAAAAAAAACGATTGAAATCTAAGAAATCATATGTTACGGGCGGTTAAGGGATGACTTACTCGGGAAAGTAAGGCACAAGGAAGTTATCCTTATCTGCGTTTGCGAATAGCGCCTTGAGGTGTGAACTTCGCAACTTGGCGGTCCCAGCGCTGCTCAAGTGCTTGGCACGCATGTAGAAGGGGTCGAATATCACGATGTCCGGGTATTTTCTCTAATGATCCGCATCTGCATGCTCGTGAAAACAGCCGAGCGAAGGTGTAGTGCAGCGGATGAAGGTTAAACATAGCAAAGATGTCATCAAACCGCGGGGCGATCATACCCCAATGTCGCCATCCACAAAGCCCTTGCTCTCGGCACCTTGGCCACGAAAACGGGTATGCCACATCCTTCTCTCGAGACGCCGCTTCTCCAAAATCAGAACAACGTCGTGCAGACTCCGCATAGCACCGGTTGCAGCATTCAGCATATTTGGCGGTAGCATCGCCCTACCGCCACATGCACCCTCCTCGAGATATCCTTAGGTGAAGGTGGCCCGCCCCGAGCACGGATCGAACTTCGGTGCGGCTGGCTCGCACCGGCGCCCTTGTTAGTCTTCGTTTCGGCCCTTCTTCTTGATCTCTGTAATGGGACCGAGTTACGCTCACAGACCGCCTTCTTCAGCGTGTTGGGGCTGATAATATTCGCGCCTCAGCTATCTCGAGGCTCGTGAAGGCGGAGGCTGGGCGTGTCCGAGAGCTGAACGCCGATAACGCTTGTTGCAATTGGATTTCTCCGCCGTACCAGCTAGATCGCGGTGGTCTTGGCTGGGTTCTTGAGAAAGAGGCCCGCAGAACTTCGTCGGCGTACACATGTTCGCAAAGTACTTGTCAACTTTGGTAAATGTACCGTCGTCGTTGTCGCCGCCGTCCGGATCTGTGCCATAGGGCTGTCCGGATCCTATGCCATAGGGATGTCCGGCAGGTCGGTAGCGTTGCGGCGTTCTTGCCATGGCTTGGCGCCGCACGGTGGCGGTCTTATGCGTTGGGTGGTGTCCCCGCCCCAAGCGAATCTGGCTCTTCGCCATAGCGAGGGGCGATTCTACGCAGTGCCGAGGGTCATCTCATCTTCTTCGTCGGCCCGGTGGTCGAATCGGAGGTAACAGCTTGTCGCAGCCTGGCAGCACCGGACCACTTCAACCCTATACATTGTGGTTGGCATCGGATTACCGTGGAACATGGGGTTGCCGGTTGAGCGATTCGCCCTTGGCGACATCGACCAACTCGGCGCCCAGTGCGCGAAGAGTGCAAGGAACATCGGCGGTGCCTGCGAAAACATGTATAGGGCGTCGAGGATGCCAAGTCAAAACAAGGAGATGAAGTCATCGCCGAGAGGCTTAGTTACCGTGATGCCGTCGAGCTCGGCTAATGTCGAGGCACCGCCAGCAATGGCGTAATCGACGGAGCGGGCGCTTCTTTGGCGAGTGCGGTCGGCGTACACCGGTGCATTAAGCTCAATGCCGTGCGGTGCGGAGACACGAATACCGCCTCCGCCGGAGACACCAATGGCGCCGCCGCCGGAGACACCAATGGCGCCGCCGCTGGAGACACCAATGGCGCCGCCGCCGGAGACACCAATGGTGCCGCCGCCATGCTGTGCGAGTTGCTGGCCGTGAAGCTGGGAACCGAGGGAGGCCCCTTTTGGCCGCCCGCAATCCACGTCGTCAGCCCATGAATCAACGTAGGCACCATGGCGTTGAGCCTCGTTCCAAGTTGTTGTTGCACTTCCTCTTAGACAAGCTCCGGAATCCGCGCCACTTGTGCCTTGAGTTCTTCAACCTCGCGCGTCTGGCTTTCCGAGCTGGTCTTTTTCTCCTTCCGCACACCAGCGGTACAGTATGACCCCCATTTTGTGAACAAGCCTTTGCCGGCCACACGACCAGCTGACGTCGGCTTATCGAGCTTATCCTTCTTTTTCATTACGTTCAACGCCCTATTTAAAGGGGTGTCAAAAGGGGAGCTCTTAGATGACCCCACGCTACTGCTTTCATTGTCCTGCGAAAGGAACATGAACCATTTAGAAATACTGGGAATTAATTAGAGTGCAACCATATGGAGCTAATTACGCGGGGGTGTATTCCTTACCAGAACAAGCTCAAGCGCCCTGGTCTTCGGATCCGTGGTAAGCTCCTTTGTTATCGGGTCCTCCTTGTGCGGGCCCCGACATAGTTCTGATGCGCTTGTCACCGTTGTATTTCTCGAAGCGGGCGGTAGGCCTTGCTCGGCATGCTCGCGTCCTCCTTGTCCCATATAGGCTCCGCCACTCTATAACCGCCGGGACCGAGTTTGTGTTCCCCTAAGTTCAACTCCCGCATTTCTTTCCCCCACTGACTTGATTCGGAGGTTGCGGGGCTCTGGCACTTGATCTTGAACTCCTTGTACTCATCTTCGCTCATCAAATGATATTTCGCCTTGATCTTGTCATAACTATCACCTTTATCAATCATTCTCTTCACCGCGCTTCTCCAAGTAGACAGGGCCGTGCTCATCTTCGTGAGGCGGCATTGTTCACTTTATTCCACGAGGCGTGTGTTTTCAAATTCGGCGGGGAACTTGTATCGTTTGTGCAGCCGTGAAGAGGAGGCTGCGCAAATTCCCTCGGTCCTTATGCCTAAGGTTCTCGGTGTTGATCGAGGCGGTGTTCGGAGAATGCACCCGAGATGAACCGAGTACCCTTGACTATATGTTTGGGCTCCGTTGGATTCCGTCGGAGTCCACTTGAGTAATTCCTCCTTGGCGGTGCGGGGCGCATTGAGCGCCGGTCCTTCCTTTGCTTCTTCGGTTGGCTGCCATCGTGTGTGCGCCGCCACCATCTGTGTGTGCGCCGCCATCATCGATGGTGGCATCCTCGGCGGCACCATCGGTGGTGTCATCCCAGACGCCACTAGGGGTTGTGTAATCAGGATCGGTGTCTTCCGCGGTGTCATCATAGCGGTGAGGTTGTTCCTCCATCTCTTGGGACAGCTCCCAGAATTGCTTGCCGCCCGAACCACCGGCCTCATCGTTGTGGGCCATGTTTCTCTCTAAATAGGAAAAAAGTTTGGTCAAAAAGATGGTTATTGTCAAGGAACAAGATCATGGTCTCATGATTTAGGGTTTGTCGACACCGAGGCACCCTAAAAGCCTAAGCTTTCATCATTTAGGTTCTCATCGACACCGAGGCATTCGGGGCAGCCAAGTTAAGTTTTCATCATTTAGGGTTTATTGATGCCGAGGCACCCTAGGTTGGGCCTAATCTTGGCTCTATTGCCACCTATGTTGGGTTTATCATCTAGGGTTTATCGATGCTAAGGATAATTCTAAGTTGGGCCTAATCACTTGGCTCTATTGCCACCTATGATTTATAGCAGCAAGAATGGCAGGGCAGTTGATCCTACTTAACTAAGTACTAAGATAGCCCGGCCCATGCATTAGTCGCAAGTACCCCATATGTCCTATTTTTAGCAAAGTCATGCTAAAATTCACGGAAAATTTCAGCATGACCTTTGCTGAAAATAGGACATATGGAGTACCAATTTGCGGAGCGGAAGTTACTCGACATTCCGGCAAACTCAAGGGCCTCTCGGGATACCTGCAAATTCATCACGACACGATGGTCGGAGACAAAACCCAGCCACAGACCATATGGTCCTCTTCTTTCATATGGACAAAAATCAGCTCAACTTATGTGAGCTTCCATTCCAGATATAATATGTCTCCCAACAAAAAATCATCAATAGTTTCGCAAGTCTGTACAAACACAGAAAGAATGACAAATGTATTTTTACAGATCATGGCTCAGAGGTCTCTGTTTAACAGTGATAAGTCATCGACAAGGAACATCAAGCTTATTACAAAATCTCTTAGAACCTTATGAGAGTATGTACATATACAGATTTTGTTTACTAGCTTGGCACATGTCAAGTCTCACTTGCGGTGCACATTTTTCTTTCAAAGCACACCTCTTTCTTTCAGCTATCTATATATCTTGTTCTATGTTGCATTTTAATTCTGATGTTAACAAGAGTGTTTGTCAAAAGGAAAAACAAAGTTCATGGCAGTGTAGCTAGCTTCTCATGCATCCCTCTTATCATCTAGCTAGCTAACTCTTGAATCCATGGGTGTCCAAGATTTTCTTTATAATTATTAGTATATCATCGTATGAACAGATAAATCTTAAAAAAAATTATGAGCAGAGAGAAAAAGAAAGGAAAGAACAGTAGCAGTAGTACTACTACTAGCTAGCTAGCTAGCTGGTACTGATCTAGCTTCTGCATGCATTTCTCTGAATTTTGTTATACTTAAACACTACAAGGAATTATACTTTGTCATAGCTATTAGTCTTTGGACTAAGGGGCACTAGCACACTAGTAAGTGATAGGCAACCATCCTACATGGAAATGTGAAGAGTTACATGGATGAGTACCAGCTCTAAGTGAAGGCTCAATGGATTCAAGATCAACCATTGAATCTCAAACTCGATTCAGTTGCCCAAACCTGCAAGGAAAAGAGAGAATAATGATTTCGAACTGCTTCTGATGGCATACATAAGCATAAGTTCAGTCCCCCAAGTCAAGTACTCCATCAGATTGGGATACTACTCTAGTGTAGCCACTATCTAACAAAAAATTTCAGAACTGAATTTCAGAGTACTCTAAATGTTGTGTGCCCTAGTATTTCTGTGTTCCCTTGCATTTCTATAACATTTAGTAGCATGACAATTTTATCATGTTGAAAAAAATTCAGTAACATGAATTTGGCTAAGCCAAGCATGATCTTGCTTGCATTGCCGCCTTTGCTACATGAAGCAATAGGGTAGGTTCAGTTTCACTGAATTTTTGAAACTATACATCATTTGCTGAATTTTTGCTCTACATCACTTGCTCTTTGTAAATTATTGCATATATCCAGTGACTAAATTTTTGAAACTATAGCTGAACCTCTTCAGGAAACGCAAAATAGTTAACTGAAACAATCTAAAATAGTTAAATCCACTTGATGCTTACCTAATGCAGGCCAACAGAATGAAATGAACTACGAATTTGTTCTCTGAAATACATGTAGGCCAACAGAGAGGATGTTCTTACAAGGGAGCAAGAAGCCTGCCGCCATGGCCCTAGGGTTTGCAGGTGAGGGGGTGGAGGAGAAGGGAGGAATCACCATGCATAGGTTGGGGAGGGAGGAAGGATGGAGAGGGAGGAAGGAGGAAGGAGGAGAGGTACCTGGGCAGGCGCGGCCGATCGCCGGAGGGGTCAGGGTCGGGATTGGGGTCGGGGTCGGCGGCGGCGGCATCGTCGAAGGGATGCCTCAGTTGGCCGTGGGAAGGCCGGCGGCCGCGGTCGTCGTCCTGCACCCTATGCACGGACTGAGGAAGACGCCGGCGTTGAAGCTCCGGCAGCGGCTAGGCGTCGGGGGCGACGGCGCGGGGGCGACGGCGCGGGGGCAAAGTTAGGTCGAGTGGGGGGGGGGATCTGGCGAGGGAGGGAGAGAGGCCAGAGGGGAATAGGTGGAGGAAGCTTTCTAATGGCGCACACACGCAGTGCGCCATAAATCTGTTGTTCTAATGGCGCACCACCCTCGGTGCGCCATTAGAATTTTGTTTTAACCTAGCCTAGTAGCCATATCTACAGCCCAACCCTATCTACACAGAACCCACCCACTAGCCCGGTGGTCAACATGCAGCACACACACACGGGAGGTCTGGGTTCGATTCCAGGATCCCCAAGATTTTTTATGCATTTTAAATGGTGTTTTTATATTTATTTGTGTTTAAATATGTTCAAACTTGTTTAAATCATAACAGATAATATTTTTATGCATTTTAAATGCTGTTTTTATATTTATTTGTGTTTAAATATGTTCAAACTTGTTTAAATTATAACAGTAATATTTTTTATAAAAATAGTAAAAAAATTTAAAAATATGTTCAAAAGTCTTGGTCTTGGGGCGGGTGCTCCGTCGGTGGAGGCGGGGAGGTTGCGATAGGTGGAGCTAGCGGGAGGGTCTTGGTGCGATCGAGATGGAGGGGGATCGAGATCGAGATGGAGGGGGAATCGAGATCAAGTGTCCTCATGAATTCAAAAAGTGCCCATGAAATTTAAAAATATTCATGATATCAAAAAGTGCCCATGAAATACAATCGAGAAATGAAGACTATGATTTAAATACAATCGGTCTTAGCTAGCTATCTGTTCACAATCTTCTTGCCCTTCTTTTTCGCAAAGCGGAGTTCTTACGTGGAGCAGACGTCCTTTAGGTAGGGTGGTCCTGCTTCTTCTTGTGGTGTGTCTGCTACTTCATCGTCGTCGTCATGTTCGATCTTGGTCGCCAGACTTGTCGAAGTCTTGCTCATTGGCTACTCCATCCATTCCGATGATCTTCCTTTTGCCTCTCCTCACAACAACACGACTGGGCTTTGGCGGGTCGGTAATGAAGAAGCATTGGTCCACTTGGGAAGCCAGTACCCATGGCTCATTTTTTGCGGTGGCGTTTGCGCCCATGATCTTGATTTAACCGGGTATAACCATGGTGGTGAAATACCGGTCTTCTTTTATAGCGTTTTGGCCCATCTAACACGGAACATCGGGACCTTCTCTCCGGCGTAGCTCAGCTCCCAGATCTCCTCGATCCTTCCGTAGTATCTGTCCTTGTCGTTACGGTGTAGGATTCCATCGTTACCCGGAGTTCGATAACCATCGCTCTTCATGTCCTTGTCCTCGGTGTAGAATGTGTAGCCGTTGATATCGTGACGCCTCATAGGTCATCGAGGTTGTGCTCGGCGCTACGTGATAAAGCGAATATGAGTTGTTCTTCGCGGAAGAATCCTCATGTAAAGGGTGCGACGAAGCTTCGCTTGAACCAACGCGTGAAACATGAGTTGTGCTCTTTGAGTATATCTCCGTCCGTCCTCTGTTGGCCTCGGTCATTGTACGTCTTCTTAATAAAGGTTTTGTGCTCTACCACCCAAGGATCGACCACATCTATGTGTTGTAGCGCGACTAGGTTTGCTCTTTCAAAGTCGGCGAGTCAACCCTCGAAGTCGACATGCATTTCGCGGCGACCCTCATGGTGACCCCATCCAGCGAGCCTGCCGAGGTGCCTGTTGACGGGCAGACCAACGGGGTTCTCGATGCCTAGATAATTCGTGCAGTAGGAGATGCACTTTTCAGTCAGAAAGCCCCTGGCTATGCTTCCCTCTGGACGTGACATGTTGTGAACGTATCCTTTGATGACACCATTCATCCTTTCGAGCGGCATCATCTTTGTGCAGGAGCGTCGGCCGAGTTGGATGATATCCTCCACTATATGGACCAGCGGATGCGCCATAACGTCGAAGAATGCGGGCGGAAGTACATCTCAAGCTCGCATAGTATCACCACGATCTCTTCTGTAGCCTTCGAGTTGCCTCCGCCAATCGACTTCCGAGATGGCGTCGAAAAAGTTGCATAGGCCAAATAGCGTTTCACGGACGACGCGCGTCCATGATCCCTGTTATTGGCTGGAAGTATCTGCGTCATCAACGCGTGGCGATCGTGAGACTTCATCCGCTGAACTTCGCTTATTTGGGTCTAGGTATCTGCTTATCTTCCCAGCGTAACCGCAAGGAAGTTTTACTCCTAGGAGGCGGTGAAAACTGCTCGATCTCCTCGACTTAGAGTGAAGCACGCGGGAGGTAGTCATTTCGGTCTTCTTGGCCTTTTTCCTTTGCCACGACTTTCCGTGTCTGCTTCCTCCTCATCATCATCATCATCATCATCATTAGCGTGAAGCTCTGCACGATGCCCATTGATTTCAAGTCTGCCCTTGCTTTCGGCCCATCTTTGGTCCTCTCTGGCATGTTGAGCAGGGTACCAAGCAGACTCTCGCACACGTTCTTCGTGATATGCATGACATCAAGGCTGTGAGGCACACGGTGGATCTTCCAGTACGGCAAGTCCCAAAAAACAGACCTCGTTTTCCATACCTTCAGCAGCGGCTCTGGCGCCTTTCACATCTTTCCCGGTAGTGGCCAGTCTTTCCAATTTTTCAACAGCTTGTCTATTTCCTCGCCGCTCCTCGTACACGGGCGTTTTCGGGGTTCGGTTTCACCATCAAACAGATCCTTGCGTTTCCTCCACGGGTCATCGTCGCGAAGCCACCTTGATGTCCCATGAACACGGTTTTCAAGACCGGGATCTCTATCTAGCTGGCGTCGTTGTGTCATCCATGCACCCTACGCATCCGGAAAATCCGTGGACTACGCCCGAGAGATATCCGTAATCGAGATAGTCGTGCACCGTCGTGAGTAGTGCGGCTCTCATAGGGAAATATTCTTTCTGCGGCGCCCCACGTATTGGTGGCGTTTTCCACAGCGTGTCAAGCTCCTCTTCAAAGCAGCCCCAGATATAGATTGATGTCGTTCCCTGGTTGTTTCGGCCCTTCAATTAGCATACTCATGTGAATGTACTTCCTCTTCATGCACAACCAGGGGGAAGGTTGTACATCCACACAAACACTGGCCAGGTGCTATGTGTGCTTCTCGGCTGCCAAGCGGATTGACTCCATCGGTGCTCGCGCCCAGCATGATGTTCCTTGGATCCTTCCCAAATTCTGGGTCTTCGAAGTTCAATGCTTGCCACTGGCTCGCATCCTTAGGGTGACTCAGCATCTTGTCTTTTTTATCTATCTCCGGATCATTTGCGTCATCTTCTCGCTTCTTCTCCTCCCTATCCGCGTGCCAACGCAGGAGCTTTGCTACATTAGGGTCCGCGAAATACCGCTGCAGACGAGGAGTGATCGGAAAGTACCACACTGATTTTCGAGGAGCTTTCTTCCTCTTCTTGTATTGAGTGACGCCGCACACCAGACATATGGTAGACTCCGCGTGCTTGTCCCGATAAATGATGCAATTGTTCATGCACACATGGTATTTCACGTGCGGTAAATCCAGAGGACACACGATTTTCTTCGCCTCCTCGAAACTGGTCGGGCACTTGTTCCCCTTGGGAAGACGTTCGTGCTAGAATGACATGTTCTCGTCGAAGCATGTGCCGGTCATTTTGTGTTTTACCTTCATCTCCAGAGCCATGAGCGTTACTTTCAGGCGGGTATCCTCGGGCCTGCATCCTTCATACAATGGAGTAACCGCGTCTATCTCCACTTGATCCAGCTTGGCTTTCTCTCGGGCGGCAGCTCTTGCGTTATCCGTCCGCTTGAGAAGCAGCTCTTGAATATGAGGGTCCTACACCCAGCCTCCATCGTCGTCTGCTCCGGCATCTTCATCTTCATGATCATGCCCTTCGTCTTGATCTTCCTCATCATCATGTACGACATCTTCTACATGATGGCGTGTACAACATCACCGTCGTGATCATGTCACGGAGATTCTTCGTCTTCTCGCCCGCCCTCGCCGCGGTGGTACTTGTCTTGTTGCCCTTCCTCATTTCTTGCCGGCCCGGCCATGGGCGACTTGATAGTCATCTTCATCACCTTGCCACCGATAGCCATCCATAAACCACGCAAGAGCGGTGGTCCCGCACCTGCCGGAATCCGGGTCCGCAATAAGGCTCTTCACTTGCATCTTCGACATGGACATCTTATCTCCGTCTCGTTCTTTTGAAGCATCTCGGCCTTGGCGGAGCTCAAAAACCTATTCACGATGCCTTCGGTCATCGTGCGGACCATGGTCGCTCATGGGTAGAGCAAAACGATATGTTAGAACCAAGAAAAAAATTGGCATGACCTTCCCTAAAAATAGGACCAAAAAGAATGCATAGTGCCAAAATTCTCGCCGAAACGGAAATGATCAAAACATTCCGGCAAAATATTGGCAACTATCGCATATTTCAAATACCGGTACCTTCAAACACAAACATATATGCAACACCACAAACACATGCAACACCACAAACATACAGAGATCTAGCTAGGCCACAAAAAGTGCATGTGCACATTGTTGGAGCGAGATAGGGAGAAAAAAAGTAGATCTATATCATGAAGATAGCTTTCCCTTACTTACCTATCAAAAGAAGGTAATTTCACCACTTAATTTTGTTGAATCTATGGTGGAAATGAGGTGAGGAGGAGGAGATGGCCGAAAGCTTGGAGAAGGAGGTGGATGGAATGAAGTGGGGAAAGTGAGTGGGTAGGTGTGGGCTGTCCAAAATATCTTGTTGGTCCCAGGTTACTAATGGCGCACCGAGGAAAATGCGCCATTAGTAACCCCATTACTAATGGCGCATCAGCAGACGGTGCGCCATTAGTAGTTTTGCAAAAAAAGTAAAAATAATAAGTATATATACTAATGGCGCATCTCCACTAAGTGCGCCATTACTAGTTTAAACTAGTAATGGCGCACTGTGCGACGATGCGCCATTAGTAGTTTTGCAAAAAAAAGAATAAAACAAAATTTACAGTAATGGCGCACTGGCTGCTTGGTGCGCCATTAGTATTTATAGATAGTAATGGCGCATTATGGACCGGATGCGCCATTAGTATGTATGGGAAAATGAAAAAAAAACTAATTCATACTAGTGGCGCACCATGTTTACGGTGCGCCATTAGTGTCTTACACACTAATGGCGTATCACAAACAGGTGCGCCATTAGTATATAGTAGTGGCGCACTGCTTCCCCGGTACGCCATTAGAATCAATCCTATCTATAGCCCTTTTCCTAGTAGTGTAAGGGGACGACCTGCTGGGGGCTTAGGGCAAGAAACAACTCATTGAGAACCGGGCATAGCGTATCTCTCTCCCTGGTCATCAAAACATCAATACCAACCCAACTAGACGTAGGCTTTACCTTCACCATAAGGGGCCGAACTAGTATAAAAACGTCTCGTGTCCCTTGTCCCAATATAATCCCTTCAAGCTTCCTAGTTGCGATGGCTCCACAACTAAGTCCTTTCACGAGGACATCTGATGTGACAATTCCACGACAACCACTGACCCGCAGAGCATCGCTTCGGAGGGTTAGTTAGTTTGCTGCAACATTTTTGGTATTCGTCTTGGTGTTGGATGTTTATACTGAACAGTTTTCTTCCTTATGCTGTTTAGGAAAGAAGAACAAGGATCAATAAGAGGCTAAGGAGGCTGCAAAGACCTCATTCCCTACATGGACAAGGTCACAGGGTAACTAAATCAGCTGAATTGATGCACACTGTCAATTATATTATGACACAGAGATGAAATTTTCACCAGGAATTACAGAAAATTGTACTCGCTAAAGTACTAAATTTGACGACTACGTGCTGCATATTTAGCGATAAAACTGAATACTAATGTACTAAATTTGGTGTTCCTAACCCGAGTTGGAAGTGTTGCCCACGAAAATCGGTAGTTGTCAATAACCCGGACCTTAGTTACTTCAGATTTCAGAATTGCAAAAGTGGCAACTCAAAAAAAACTTAAATGTTTGCTATACTTTCTGTCGTTATCATGATGGTGCAATACTTTGTAGTAGATTCTCTTCGAATCCTTCTCTAACAAGGTTATGGTAGTAATTTGTACAAAAGTTGCTATGATTTTTTGATTCCTAGTTTATTCTACCATGGATTCCCTCTGGTATGTGCATGTTTCACAAGTGAATATACACGTAGAAGAAACTTGAGAGCCAATATTAGTGCTAAAGGATTACTCTGATTGCCGATCTATGCTGTCGCGGCAACACAGGCCAATACACATTCAGGAAATATGTGACCAACTTCCCCAAGGTCCCGCATCATCTACTCAGGTTAATTCTCGGTCTACAACCTCCAAAACCTGCAGTTCTATTTTTAAAAATGCTTAAGCGCCCATTGCTCTAAGCGTTATCCTGTCGCTTTTCTTATGCTTCATGCTTTCCTGAATATTGATTTCTATCAAACATGTTTTTTAAGTTTTCATGCTGATTAATGATTGTGGGAGCTGAATTGTGCTCCGGTGGAAGTGTTAGAGTGTATCATTTTTGTAAGCATAATCTATATCCATTCTTATTGGGAACATACCCATGTAAGTATTTGTAAGAATCCTATAGGAGCATGCTACTAGGACTTATGTAGATTGGCTATTCTAGACATTGGCATGAGAATGGTCTGCATCCTATATATGGTCTTAGTGCGTCTAAAAAAAGCATGTGTTAAATAATTGTCAGCACAACGGTTTCTAACCAATAGAAAGTTACTCCCGTTGGTATATATGAGGCAATGTTTAATATTTTGTTAGAATAATGGTTTTATTAATTGGATGATTATCACTTTCATGGTGCGCCTACTTTCAAATATGTAAAATCCAGGACTCTATGTAATGTGCCTTCAATATCTATTCAACAGTTGAATAGCAACATCAAATCATTCCTCGAACTTATTATATCATGCTCTCTATCTTCTTGACATTTAATTTCAATTAAACAAATCTTGTTCATAGTGAAAAATATATTTTATAGAAAAATAGCCCTTTATTCTGTTTATTATCTCTAGCTACTTCTACTGTGGTCCTTGCTTAATACTGATGTTTGTCTTGTGATTGATTCAGGATATTCGTGCCCAAGCCCTCTGAGAATAATGCCGATCTAATTTCAACAGTGGGCATGACAACATCAAATTTCTCTCTTCAATATTGAAGAAGCGGCTTACTCGGATCAATGGGCATGCACTTAGAAAAATAGCTAAAGAGTACGTGATATTCCTAAAGTAAATAAAGGACATGGTGTGCTCATAAGTTAGACAGAAGCAAAATGTTATTTATTATGCTCCTGTTGTATCTTCGGACATTTTCTTCCACCTACCAATACCCCAATATTGAATATCTACTTTCCCATTGTCGTACATAACTGATGTTAGTATTTGTGCATACTCTTTATCTTAAGTGGGCTTTCTTTTAAAAAACATGCCTTTATATTACCCAAATAACATAACAAATTATGTAATCTAAGTATATATTTTAAGAGATAAGTCTTAGTTTTTCATATAAATGGGTTACAAATTATATGGATTCAAATTGGACTCTGTCATTTGGTCGCAAAATGATCACAGTGATGTCTACGACCTCCTCCTAGATGTATTAATCTCAATCTCATGTTTGGTTTTCTTCCCTTTTCTCTTCTAATGATGTAATTTCTTTTACTAAGATAACACCATGTTTGTTGTAATGCCATATTTGATGTAAGATCCCTTTTCTACTTTGAATGAATTTACTTCATATATTCTTATTTAGTTTAGTTCATTATTCAGAGATGGTGGTATATTTTCGTCCTTCACGATTAAATGAGCATTGTGTAAAAGTATGTCCAAGTTCTCGTTCTTCAAGTGCTTCAAGTAAATTAAATTGTTTATTTCAAATTTAATACCTTTTAATAATAATCATAATGAGAGGGGTATGCTTCTCTCTCTGGGCAAATGTTACTTTAGACAATATGTACTAAGAAATAAAAACTCTGGAAATGTATTTGAATCGCACAAAAATAGTTTATAGTTCTTATTCATACTTCAAACATGTGAGGCTCTTCAAATTAAACCATGTTTTTTTCAAGGTGCATATGGATTTAGCAGACCACAACTAAACCGACTCTATATACATGGCCTGTCCTTAGTAAAGGAAACTATTTTCATCGTGAACATGGCTTTAGTTGAAGGTTCTTGCAGCATGAAACTATTTTCATCGACAACATATCTTCAGCAGGTCTTTGCGCCATTTGGCGCAATGGGTCAACTAGTTCATAATATTGATGCCAAAAGATGCAAAGCTGATAATGATAGGCAACTTATTTGTGGCAATGTCGTTTGGGTCATATCGGTGTAAAGTGCATGAAGAAACTCCATAAATATGGACTTTTGGAATCACTTTGTTCTGAATCATTTGATACTTGCGAACTGTGCCTTATAGGCAAGATGACTAAAACTCCGCTCTCCAGAACAACGGAATGAGTTACTGACTTATTGGAAATAATACATACTGATGTATGCAGTCCAATGAGTGTAGATGCTAATTGCGGGTATCGTTATTTTCTAACCTTCACAGATGATTTGAGCAGATATGGGTATATCTACTTAAATGAAACATAAGTCTGAAACATTTGAAAATTTCAAAGAATTTCAGAATGAAGTGGAGAATCATCATAACAAGAAAAATAAAGTTTCTACGATCTGATCGCAGAGGCGAATATTTGAGTTACGAGTTTGGCCTTCATTAAAACAATGTGGAATAGTTTCACAGCTCACGCCACCTGTTACACCATAGCTTAATGGTGTGTCCAAACATCATAACCACACGTTATTAGATATGGTGCAATCTACGATGTCTCTTACCGATTTACCACTATCGTTTTGGGGTTACACATTAGACACAACTGCATTCACTTTAAACAGGGCACCATGAAAGTGCTAGTTATCGACTAGAGGGGGGTGAATAGGCGATTTTTATGGAAGTCTTCAAAACATGGAAGATACGAAGGCAAACAATAGAAATGACCTAATTGATATGCAGCGGAATATAAACTACAACAAGCAAACCATTGTCAAGTATGCAATAATGTGACAGTACAAAGACTAATAGCAGCTTGGTAGTAAGGATCAGGATGGAAGATAGTATAAAGCCAATCAACAATAGTAGTCAAGCAATGAAGTCAAACAGGTACGACAATTAGGCAATGACTTCACGAAGACTAACTCTAAGTAAAGGGAGGGAGAGGATAGAACCAGTCACTTGTTGAAGACACAGGATTTGTTGGACCAGTTCCAGTTGCTGTGACAACTGTACGTCTGGTTATGGAGGCTGAGATTCAACTCAGAAGACCGTGTCTTCACCTTATTCCCCTTGAGCTAAGGACACACAGTCCTCGCCCAATCACTCTGGTAAGTCTTCAAGGTAGACTTCCGAACGTTCACAGACTTCATTCACCGGTGATCCACAATGATTCTTGGATGCTCAGAACGCGACGCCTAACCGGCTGGAGGATTCATAGTCCTCAAGTGTAATAAGTCTTGTGTCACACGCATGTAAAGACTTGATGATGCCTAACACTCTTTGGCTCTGGGTGTTTGGGCTTTGTCCTCGCAAGGATTTCTCTCTCTCAAAGGCTTCGAGGTGGGTTGCTATCAAACGATAAAAGCCGTGCACTAACTCTGAGCAGCCACCAATTTATGGTGTAGGGGGTGGGCTCTTTATACCCACAAGGCAACCCGACTGATATGTCCGAAATGACCCGGGTCACTAAGGAACCGACACGTGTTCCAACGGTCGATTTCAAACACACACGACAACTTTACGGGCTACAAGCAAAGCCGACTCATCCAGCTCTGGATAAGATTTGCTCTCATTGTCTTCGCCGAACACATAGGATTTGGGTTGAGCATCACTTGACCATTCTCGACTTTGTTCACTTGGACCCCACTTAACAAAGACGGTGGTTCCTATGACTCAACAAAGAAGAAAAAGAAACAACGAGACGACACACTTCAAGGCCCATAGTCTTCACTCAATGTCTTCTCATGTCATAGTCTTCAATATGAATATCTTCACATACCACCATTGTCGCCAATGTCTTCATACATTTTAGGGTCATCTCGGTAGGTAAACCGAATCAATGAGGGACACTACTGCGTTATCCTGCAATTCTCACAAACGCATTAGTCCTCAACCAACTTTGTCGTCAATACTCCAAAACCAACTAGGGTGGCACTAGATGCACTTACAATCTCCCCTTTTGGTGATTGATGACAAACTGGTTGAAGTTTTCAACGGGATAAAGTATGTGAGATTGTAAAGGATAGGGTATTGTCTTCATAAGTGGCAAAGGCTCCCCCAGAAGATGTGCATATAAGTAATTTGCTTTTAGAATGCAAATGCACATGGCAGATTGTACTTGTGGAGATCCTCTTCAACTTATGAAGATAATTCATCATGCATGAAATGATATAACTAAGAGAATGACATGCATAATGAAAAATGGACTTCTGCAGAATGATCTAAGTGCAAAAGTTATCATCGCACATGCGGAATTTATCATCGCATCACAGAAAAGCAAATAAGTAGCAGACGACCATCGAGTTTAAGTGTTACAACTCAAAGAACCAAATGTATCAAAAGCGAGAGTTGTAAACACAAGGCAAAATATAAAGCAACCGCCCATATGAACCCGCTTGAAGACTATCAAACTCATATGCTTCTCCCCCTTTTGTCAGCAAGGACCAAAAAAAAGGTTTGAAGACATAGAGCATCTACTCGTTCCCATGAGGAGTAGGTGAAGCAGCAGGGTTGTCGTTGTTGCTTGGCGGCGCAGACGAACTTGGTGCAGTGTTGATGCATGCAGAAGTAGGGGGCGGTGAAGTAGCATCGTCTTCATCATCAATCACTTTGGCATTCACAGTTGCCGCAGAGTAAGAATAGTCAGAGTCTTCAAGGGATGGAGTTCGACGTAGGACAACATTCCGTGGAGGAGTGGAGTCAAACTTGAATCTTTCAGTGAAGCCATCGTCTTGAAGATCTACTTCAGCACTAAGCAGCGTTAAACTCTTCCATGATCGCCGACAGGTCTCGTGAGTGACAGAGGCATTCTTGGTGGCAAGATTTTGAATTTGATTGACGTCCCCCAAGAGGCTTTGCATTTGTCGCTTGACCAAAAGTGATGCTCGTCTTGTTTCTGATGCAGTGACACAAGAAGTTCTCGGTCATTTAGTACGCGAGAGCGCTTCTAAGGCCTTTGGGCAATTGTGCTCTCAGTAGCTTCAGTTTGCGCACGGTGAGGCAGACGAGTGTTCCCAGCCATTGGATAGACACGAGTTACTGCTTGGACTCCTTCCATGGGTTGAGTGAAGCTTTGGTGGTCAGCATTTTGAAGACAAAGAGGCTTCTTGGCAGGCTCAGGGTATGTGGCTTCAACTGACATATCAACCTCTGGTAGAAAGATCAGATGATTGCGAGCAGAGGGTTGATAGTTGATAGCAGAGTGTAGCTTGATGAGGCGCATGACCCATGGAGCATAGAATTTCAGGCCAAAAAGGTCAGATCCAGACGCAGCCAGTTGCCGGATGAAGAATTCTTGTGTATTGAAGCTGATGCCATTGAGGATGTAAAAGACCAATGTCTTCATGGCTCCTTCAAGTTTTGTAGCTGATGAATGCCCTTTGATAGGCCATAGAGTTCGCCTGATGATGTGATATATTGTGCGAGGCAGATACTCAAGGTCATCAACAAAGAACTCCTTTGGGTATTCAGCGTCAGGTGGCAGAGGCTTCATCATGCTCAACATCTGGCTCATGTTGGGCTCTGGCTTATGGAAGATGCTCTCCAGTGCATTGTGGTGGAGTTGACAATCAGGTTCGAACAGCTCTCCGGGAGTGGGTAGGGCTGTAAGCTCAATGATGTCAAGAGCTTTGGCTTCATGATGAACATTTCCTGTCATCCCTGTTATAGCCGCGATGTGGAGGGTAAAATAGAATTGAAGCAAAAGTTCCTCATTCCAATGTTCTTTGTCTGTCACAAAGCTGAATAGTCCTGCATCACGAAAGCAGTCAAGTGCTTCTTCTAAGCATGGCAGTCCAGCAATGGCTTCAGTGTCGAGGCACATATGAGGGAAAATGCGCCATTGATCATACAGAACGCGGGAGTAATAGCTTCGCTGCTGATAGCTCCAGAAACGATCAGATGATATCCTTGGCCTTGAGTAGGGGTTCTTTGCGCTGTCAAAGAAGGTGTTGTGTGCTTTGAAGCCATTAGCATTGAAGGACCCTATAGAGGTGGCAGTACCTGGGAACCTTGGCTGTCTTGGCTTTGGTTTCTGGACCTGAGGCCTATGCTCAATATGATAATCAAACTGAGGACCAGAGGCATTAGGCGGAAGGACCAGAATGGACCATTTGACAGTGATTAGCTGGCCATAGTTGTATGCTCGCTCAATTGTATGAGGCCTTGGTGGCGGAACAGGAGCAGTGGCAACAACAGAGGCGTCAGGCTGCACAATAGATGCTTCAGGAGCAATTGCATCATTGGCTTCCGGCACATTGGTTGGTGCAGGCTCCACACTTGCTTCAGTCATGACTACGTCATTGGCTTCATTTGTGTTGGTGGTGGCAGCCTCAAGATTTTCAACCTCCACTTGATGAGCTGGAGGGTCGGGCACTGGCTCGTTCACTTCAGGAACAACTTCTTCAGTAATGGGGGGAGTAGGGACACGTTCTTCTTCTTTATTGTCATCGACTGATGCAACCGGATTGTCTTCAGCAGCTTTGGCTTCAGACACGGAGACATTCATAGTCGAAGTGGCTTCTGGAAACACTTGACGTGCAACAGGTTGGTGGTGCACTTCTCTTTCTGGAAACACTTGACGTGCAATAGGTTGGTGGTGCACTTCTCCTTCTGGAACACTCGAAAGAGGGACTTGAGGCCTTGTTCCTTTGCGAAGCCTGCGTAATGCTGGCGACGCCTTTGGAGATGGAGTTGGCCGGGCCTCAAAGTCTTCTTGTTCTTCTTGCACAGGTGGTGTGAATTGTTGTTGTTGTTGGGGAGTACTCGGGGAGTCTTGTTGTTGTGGGTGATCATCCCATGATGCATCCAGAGCAATTGGCATCAGAGGACGACCAATGCTGATGAGTTCGCTGTTCGCGAGAACAGGCGATGATACCAAGTTGTGTTCGATCTGAGGAAGAACTTCATCATCTTCAACATTGTCACTATGACCAATGTCTTCAGCAGCGGTGGGATCAACTGCTGGAATGTCTTCAGCTTCATGAGCCTCTGTGGAAGCAGGCTCATGAACTATCATCCGTCGTTCTTGGTGTTCAGATGCAGGGCGAACCATTGAGATAGTTTCAACAACTAAGGGCTCTGTGGGAGCAGCCCGATTCTTCTTGGTTTTGTGCTTCTTCTTGGAGGGATCAACATCAGAGGCTTCTGTATTTTTCATTTTTCTGGCTTCAGCCTCGGCATCCCTCGTCTTCTTCAGTTCTGAAGAGGTTGACTTGACCTTTGGCTTCGAGCCAGTCATGCTGCTTGGGAAGACTATGCGAGGTTCTTCCTGCCTTGAAGGTGCAGATTGGTCAGTTGATAGCTTCTTCTTCTTTGCAGCCATTCTGGGGTCAATGCCAGGACGACCAAGAGCCTTGCGCTTCTCAGCCTCATTGTAGGCTAGCACACACTTGTCAGCCAGACTCTTCATGCGCTCACGAGAGCCTATAGCTTCTTCGCGCTTCTTGAGAAAGGCTTTTTTGAGCTCGTGCAGCATGATCTTGAAGTTTTTGACATCTTGCACGCTGAGCTTTGCCACATGCTTCTTGAACTGAGCTTTCTCATGGTCGATCTTGTACTTCAGTTCAATGATGCGTTGAGCAAGAGCTAGCTCAGAAGCAATGGCGCCATTAAAGGAAACGCTAAGGCCAATGGGAAGTTGCAGATCTTCAAAGCTGAGATTTGGGGTGTCAAACCACTCATCAATGAAGTTATGGATGATTGCCACATCAAAGAGAGGCAAACCATTGAAAATCTCTGCTTCTTCCTTTCTCTTGATTAGTTGCTCAAGATCATCATCTGCTAGATCTTCATCGCTGGACAGATCAATGTGCTCTTCTCGCAGAATGGCAGCAGGAGTCAATGTCTGATCAGTATTTTTGATGATTTTCTTTTTCTTCCCCGTCTTCTTGGAGATACGGGATAGATCTTCAGACTGCACACTGTCTTCAGGAGGTGCAGTGGCCAGTGGCTTCGCACGAGAAGCTTTTGGAGGAGCAGCTGATCTTGAAGCCTTAGTCTTCTTTAGCTTCTGCGGCTTTGGAGGAGGAGCTAGGGCTTCATCAGTGTCAGCATCATTGTCAGAATGATCCACTTTGGCACCTTGGACCAAGATGTAAGTGATGAGGCCATCAAGGTTGGAGAAGGGGCCAATGACATTGGGTTCTGCATCATGTGAGCCGTCAGCCCGGGGAGCAGAGGGACCAGGGTTGAAGTCTAACCCCAATGACTTCTTGTTTTCCTTGGCCGATGCCTTTGCCTGCTGGAAGTTGCGCTTGAAGACATTATCGTCACGACACCAGAGCAATGATGATGGGTCGGCATTTTCAGGCTGAGGTCCACGGACCATACAAGGATAGAAACCCTGTGCAATAGCTTCAGCTCTGTTTTTTGAGAACTGGTGACAGTGGGGGAGTTCCCCACTGACTTTGTATTAAAAAGTTAAATGGTTAGTACAGTCCCAACTGTCCAGTCCAATTAGCCTACAACCCTAACACACAAATCTCTACTACATGGGGAGAAGGGGGTGCAAGGATAAGAGTTACAGAATGTGATATCCCCCTCATTACAATGCAGCTACTAGAGACAAGATATAAGGAGCTTGCTCCTGCTTGGCCCTATAGAGAATATCACCCCAAGGACTTTTGATAGCATTCTTCTCAGCGTATTCCTGGGTCACGAACTTGTATTTGAACCATTGTTCAGCCCAATATCATCGAATCCATTGGATTCGTGTCTTGCGCTGATTATAATCCTCTTCAGGATCTGTCTTGTAAAGCTCTGCGAGGTCATCAGGAAAATCTTTTGATGTTCCCCCACGACGCTGTCTGCCACCCTTCCTTACTGATTTCTCTGCAGCCATGAAATTCAAACTGAATGGCTTCAACACGTTCAAAGGATTCAAAGGCTTTCGCTTCGGAAAAACAGAACGGCCGGAGAGTTAATGTGATCTTTGTAAGAATTCGCAAACGAATGCGCACTATGAGAACGGGATTCTCCCACGGACATGTACCGTGTGAAGATTAGAGATGCGAGGGAAGGGAAGAGGTCATATGCATTCTCAGAAGATTTTGAAGATAAATCAGTTTGAAGACATTGACCTCATGATGCGAAGACATTCACTTATATGTTGAGAGTTGGTTCCATATTTGTACGAATCTGTGAATAAGTACAAGTGAAGAATCAAACTAGATATGAAGTTTAAGTGAATATACTAGGTAGTATGAGATGCAGACAGAATAGATCTAACATTGTATAGGCAGAAACCAATTTTGGTAACAAGGATGAATCTTTGAGGATCAAAAAGATGGTAAAAATAGAGTTATATTTACCACACGAAGAACTGCTAGATGGGATGAATAGGAGACCGAGCAGTTCAATCCACCGTGCCCTAACTTGGCGACGGAGGACACCTACGGCGGCGGCGGAGAGGACGATGTCCACGGCCGGCGTGAGGACGGCGTCGGATAAGTCGCGGCAGCTAAGTGCTTCGTCACCGGCGTCATCGAGAGCTAGCGGTGGCGCTAGCATTTGACGAGGTGGAGAGGTGGAAGAAGGTTTTCTTTACCGCAGGGGACATGTATTTATAAGGAAGTGAGTGGCACAACGCAATTATGCAGTTGCCCCTGGTGGTTCACATTTGAAGGGCATGTGGCAAGCATGCAACATACTCAGAGTTGTCCCACGTTTCCACGCCCGCCAGGTTTGTCGGATGGTCGTTCCTCTTCTCCGAATTTCAAACAATAAGGATGAATCATATAAAACAGACTTAATGTTTGTCTGTGTGTCTTCTGCTGACAAGGATGTAGAGAAGACATTCGACAGTTTCAATAGAATGCATATGATTTGGACAGATAGAGTTTGAGATAGAAAGCATAGAGAGATTAGGGTCCGATCGCATTCACTTAGTTCAAAAGATTCAACTAGGAAGACATAGCTATAAGTGAATGCTGTACAGGACAGAACACTAGTATATATATCATAAAGCAATCAAATCAACATAGTGAAGAAATCATGAAGATAAGTTTAAATTGAAGACAAACCATATGCGAAGACATTGCAAAAATAACGCCATGAGTAAAACACTGCAAACCGAGAAATTTGGTGGTGGCGTTACCCATCATATAGGAAGTATTAGACCCAGACACGGCGCACAATTATCGTGGCGCTCCAATGTCCAATTCCATGTTAATGTATTCACATTCAGAATGTAAGTCTTCATTGATTGAAGATATACTTTACTTCATGTGTTGCACATCTATGTCATCAACATGCATAAGTGTTAGGATGTGTGCCTGATCACAGGACATTTGATGATTCCAAAATATTTAGCTCACACCGTAACTTGCGAAACCTTTTCTCATCCAAGGGCTTTGTGAAGATATCTGCCAGTTGCTCTTCAGTGTTGACGTGAATGATGTCAATATCTTTCTTCATGACATGATCTCTGAGAAAGTGATGACGAATTTCAATGTGCTTTGTCTTCGAGTGCTGGACTGGATTGTTGGCAATCTTGATGGCGCTTTCGTTGTCGCAGAAGAGAGGCACTTGTTTCAGATTGATGTCATAGTCCTTGAGAGTTTGCACCATCCATAAAAGCTGAGCGCAGCAAGATCCAGCAGCAATGTATTCAGATTTAGCAGTTGAGAGTGATACACAATTCTGCTTCTTTGAAGACCAACAGACAAGTGATCGTCCCAGAAAGTGACATGTGCCTGATGTAGACTTGCGATCCACCTTGTCACCAAAGATAATCGACATCCGAGAATCCAACCAGATCAAATTTTGAGCCCTTTGTATACCATAATCCGAGAGTTGGGGTGTAAGCCAAATATCGAAGAATTCGCTTCACAGCTAAGTGATGCGATTCCTTTGGTGCCGCTTGGAATCGAGCACACATGCAAACACTAAGCATAATATCTGGCCTAGATGCACATAGGTAAAGTAAGGAACCAATCATGGAGCGGTATACCTTTTGATCGAACTCTTTACCATTGTCGTCGGGACCCAGATGGTGTTTGGCAGGCATTGGCGTCGTGTAACCTTTGCAATCTTCCATTCCAAACTTCTTCACACAATCTTTGAGGTATTTTTCTTGAGATATGAAGATGCCATTTCTTTGCTGACGAATTTGAAGACCAAGGAAGAACTTCAGCTCACCCATCATGGACATCAGATATTGCTCTTGCATCATGTATCCAAACTCATCACTATACTTCTGGTTGGTGCAGCCGAAGATAATGTCATCCACATATATTTGGCACACAAACAGTTCACCATCATATGTCTTCGTGAAGAGTGTGGGATCGAGGGATCCAGGTTTGAAGCCTTTGCTCTTCAGGAAGTCTTTGATCGTATCATACCAAGATCGAGTTGCTTGTTTGAGGCCATACAGTGCTTTGTTTAGCTTGTACACCATATCAGGATGTTTTGGATCTTCAAATCCAGGTGATTGAGTGACATATACTTCTTCTTCAATCTTGCCGTTGAGAAATGCACTCTTCACATCCATTTGATAGAGCAAGATGTTGTGGTGGTTAGCATAGGCTAGCAGTATGCGAATAGCTTCAAGCCTAGCCACAGGAGCAAATGTTTCATCGAAGTCAATTCCTTCAACTTGAGTATATCCTTGAGCCACAAGACGTGCTTTGTTTCTGACGACTTGACCATGCTCATCCTGCTTGTTTCAATATATCCATTTTGTGCCAATAATGTTATGCTTGCGAGGGTCAGGACGCTTGACAAGTTCCCAAACATTGTTCAGCTTGAACTGTTGAAGTTCTTCTTGCATAGCTTGTATCCATTCAGGTTCCATAAAGGCTTCAGCAACTTTCTTGGGTTCTGGTATTGACACAAACGAAAAGTGCCCACAAAAATTTGCTAACTGTGTTGCTCTTGAGCGAGTAAGTGGACCAGGTGCATTGATGCTATCAATTATCTTCTCAATTTGTACTTCATTTGCAACACGAGGATGAACTGGACGAAGACCTTGCTTTTGCTGATCATTGTCATCATTGGGAGGATTGTCTTCAGTCTGAGCATTGTCTTCAGGTTGGTTAGGTGCAGAAACGATAAGTTCCTCTTCAGGATGTGCTTCAGAAGGCATGATTTCACCAGTTCCCATCAGCTTGATAGATTCGCTGGGTGGAGCTTCATCTAGTGTACTTGGCAGGAGCTCTCTTTGTGAACCATTGGTTTCATCAAATCGCACATCCACAGTTTCGACGATTTTGTAGAGATAGAGGTTGAAGACTCTGTAAGAGTGCGAGTCCTTTCCATGACCGAGCATGAAGCCTTCGTGAGCTTTAGGTGCAAATTTTGACTTGTGATGGGGATCCTTGATCCAGCACCTAGCTCCAAATACTCTGAAGTAGCTGACATTTGGCTTCTTACCAATAAGGAGCTGATAGGATGTTTTATTCAGAAGCTTATGGATGTAAACACGGTTGACGATGTGACATGTTGTATCAATAGCTTCAGGCCAGAACTTTCTTGGTGTCTTGTATTCGTCGAGCATTGTTCGAGCCATCTTAATGAGGGTTCTGTTCTTGCGCTCTACGATGCCATTTTGCTGAGGTGTGTATGGAGCAGAGAACTCATGAGTGATTCCCATTGTATCCAGATAAAGATCAAGTCCGGTGTTCTTGAACTCAGTACCGTTGTCACTTCTGATATGCTTGATCTTGACACCATAATTTTTCATGGCACGATTGGCGAAGCGTCTGAAGACATCTTGCACTTCAGTCTTGTAGAGAATTATGTGCACCCATGTATATCTTGAGTAGTCATCAACAATGACGAAGCCGTAGAGACAAGCAGTTGTTGTGAGGGTAGAGTAGTGAGTAGGGCCAAATAAGTCCATGTGTAACAGCTCGAAGGGTTGAGATGTCGTCATGATTGTCTTCGAGGGGTGCTTTGCCCTAGTCATCTTTCCAGCTTCACAGGCACCACATAAATGATCCTTCTTGAACTTGACACCCTCGATGCCTATGACATGCTTCTTCTTGACGACTGTGTGTAAGTTCCTCATGCCAGCATGCCCCAGCCTCCGATGCCAGAGCCAGCATTCTAAAGCTTTTGCAAGAAGACATACGGCAAGCCGTGGACCTGCCAAGAAATCTACCATGTATAGATCATCTTTCCGGTACCCTTCAAAGACTAGAGACTTGTCAGATTCCATTAGTACAAGGCAACGGTATTTTCCGAATAGCACAATCATGTTCAAGTCACAAAGCATTGAGACAGACATTAAGTTGAAACAAAGGGATTCAACAAGCATCACTTTATCCATGTGCTGATCCTTTGAGATTGCAACACTACCTAGACCCAATATCTTGCTTTTACCAGTGTCAGCAAATGTGATGTGACTCTTGTTTGATGGACGTAAGGTTGAGTCCATGAGAAGACTTCGATCACAAGTCATATGATTAGTGCATCCGTTGTCCATAATCTATTCTGAAGCATGAGGTGTCATACCCTACAGTGCAGCTAGGAGGATAGGTGTCGGTGTCAAAACCGGTAGATCTCGGGTAGGGGGTCCCGAACTGTGCGTCTAGGCGGATGGTAATAGGAGACAAGGGACACGATGTTTTTACCCAGGTTCGGGCCCTCTTGATGGAGGTAAAACCCTACTCCTGCTTGATTGATATTGATGATATGGGTAGTACAAGAGTAGATCTACCACGAGATCAAGGAGGCTAAACCCTAGAAGCTAGCCTATGGTATGATTGTTGTTCGTCCTATGGACTAAAACCCTCCGGTTTATATAGACACCGGAGAGGGCTAGGGTTACAGAGTCGGTTACAATGGTAGGAGATCTACATATCCGTACGCCAAGCTTGCCTTCCACGCCAAGGAAAGTCCCATCCGGACACGGACGAAGTCTTCAATCTTGTATCTTCATAGTCTTGGAGTCCGCCGATGATGATAGTTCGCTATCCGGACACCCCTAGTCCAGACTCCTCGGTAGCCCTCCTAACCAGGCTTCAATGACGACGAGTCCAGTACAAGATATTGTCTTCGGCATGGCAAGGCGGGTTCTCCTTCAAATTCCATGTGCTTGCCAAATAGTGTCCGGTTTCTTATAAATGCTGCGCTTCTTGGCTTCCATGTCCAATAATGGCCATCTTCCACGTGTCGTACGAATGCGAAAAGCCAGGGTATTTTTACATTCCACCCCCTAGCTGCGTGAATGAGCTGCCTATTAAAGAGAGGCGAGGATCTAGATCCGAATCACACCATCCTCCTTTCGCGAGCATTCATCGGAGCGCCTTTGACCAAAAATCCATTCCATCATGGACAGTCAACGCGGCTCCTCCTCTTGCGCTCCCAGCCCTCAACCAGGAGATTGGGGGAGATGCTCGGTCCTGCATAGTGAGCTGGTGACGCTCCAAACCGAGGGATTTCTCCCCCCAGCCTTCATGGTTCCGGTTCGAGCTGGACTTGCCACCTACAAGAGCGGGAAGCAGGCGGAGAGCATCCCCAATCCCTCCAAAGGAGAGCGGGTATGCTTCGTCCCTTATTTAATAAGAGGACACGGATTTCCCATACATCCGTTTCTCCAGGGGCTCCTTGAGTTCTATGGGCTCCAGCTTCATCATCTTACGCCTGCCTCTATCCTACATATCATGGGCTTCGTGGCCCTTTGCGAGTTGTTCTTGGGCATCGAGGCCCATTTTGCGCTGTGGAAGAGAGTATTCTGCCTCGTACACCGTTCTCATGAGGGGTCGATATATCAAGTGGGCGGAGCCGAACTATGGCGCATCGGCGGGACCGTATATCTATCCGGAACCCCAAAGAAGGCGTCCGAAGACTGGCCTTAATAATGGTTTTATATGGAAGATGCACCGCTACCGGACCCAATTCGGATCGGCCTCCCGGAGTTCAACAACACTCCTTTGAAGAAACGCCTGAGTTGGCGCCCGCGGAGCCCTCAACGGGAGAATGATAGGGACGTGCAATATCTGATGGGCCGAATAAGGTTATTGGCTCATTCCGGATTAACCATGATTGGAGTCATGGCCACATGCATCATGCGAGGGGTGCAGCCGCTCCAATATAGGGGCCACCCCATGTGGGATTTCAACGGGGAGGATGATGCCACCCGTCATGGCCGCAAGGGGCCGGGATCGGTTGCCGATCTAGTGAAGATCCTGTCCGGCTTATACAAGGGGGAGAAGGAGGACTTCCTCCGTGCTAGTCCATTGAATGGATTTTACATGAACAACCCTCGGAGCTGGGTAAGCGGACGTTTGTCTATCCGATCCATATTCCCAAAGTTAAGTGTCTCACTTTGTGATTTCGACATAGGAACTGCGCCGGGCCGTAGAGGATATACACAGCCTGGCTCCACAACCAGAGGATCCGGAACGACCCTTGATCCGGCCTCCGAAGAGGATCCGGACATAAAGGTGGAGCTGATCGATGGGCTGTTCCACCAACTTAGCATCGACAATGCTCTGGTCGCCATTACGGCCGACTACCCCATAATATCTCCGGTTTCCCAGGTAACTGTGACCGGAGTCCTGATAGCACTACTCATCCATGCTTATTTCTGACCACCGTATACCAATGGTGCTTCGCAGGAGGTGCCTTTGAGGCGGGAAGCTGAACCTGCGGCGGCTGACCAACAAGGGGCAGCTCGGCCCAGCAGGCGGAAAAGAAGTGCGGCGCGAATCAAGATGTCGCCGCAATGGTATGGCACGCCCCCATGTTTCCGGAAAAGATTCCTGGAAGGCATATTAACGCTCGTGGTTTTTTCAGGAGAAAGAGCGCTCGCCGGACTGTGCCCAGAGAGGTTGCCAATCCAGCCTCCACCGGCCAAGCTCCAACACCAGGTCCGGAGGGGAAGGCAAATGCAAGGCGCGCGTCGGGTGCTCCTCCAACGGAGGAGGCCGATAGGTTGTCCGCCACCAGATCTGAGGTGGAGAGCGCCATGAATCACAGGCGCCGCTGAATAGTTCTTCGTGACGCATGCTTCTCCCCCGAGGCGTTAAATGCCTTTAATTCAGGTGATGCGCACCTCCGTGCTACTCAAGATGGTCTAGCCAGAGCCATGGAGCAGTATGTGAAAGAGATACGGGTGAGGAATTTTGACAGTTATATATGCCAGTAGCCCCGAGACTTAAAATAGTTAGAATAACTGATTTAAGGATCATTTGTTATGCAGGATCTTACGGAGAAGAATACCCACTTGTCCCAGGAGCTTCAAGAGTGCAAGGCCCAACTTGAGGCCGCACTAGCCGCCGCAGGGGGAGCCACAGAGACCCCCTCTGGTAATACATACTTCGAAAGATAAATAGTTTATGAAGTGCGGCGTGTGTATAAATCTGACAATAATATTGCAGATGGCGCCAGACTAGATCCGGACAAGCAACAGCTACTGCGCCAGCTCAAGGCTGGCGACAAGGTGCTTACGAGGGTGCGGCAAGAGAAGAATAAGCTCCAAGATGCCAACACCCAGCTGGGCGAGGAGCTAAAAGATGTGCGGGCCCAGCTGTCGGACTCCATGAAGGAGAATCGGCGGCTTCGTCGCGGCATTTATAGTAAGTGCTTGAGCGAACTTTTTGAAAAGAAGAGTTCGGCGAGGAAGTCGATTTGACAGAAATATGTTTGCAGGCGTGCTCACAGGTCGTCCTGCGGAGGAAATGCCCGGTTCAATGGGTGACCAACTTCCCGAGCTGCTGCAATTGCACGAACTAGTTCGGCAGGTGATGAGCGGAGTCGCCCAGGCCTTGTGGCCATCCATGTCCCTACCCGAAGGTCTTGGAGAGCTTGTGGAGAAGCTTCAGGGAGCACGGCAGCGCATCCGGTTGTGGAAGATATCGGCCTGCCGTCAAGGCGCCAGGGAGGCCTGGGCCATTGTGAAGACATGGTACGCGAAGGCTGACCCAAACCACATGGCCGAGGTCGGACCTGTGGGGCCCGATGGGAAGGAGATCCCTGTGAGCTTACTGTACGACCAAGTGGAGTTGGCCGCAAAGTATTCACAGCGGGACTATAAACTAGACAGTTTATTAGATGGTATCGAAGAGGAATACCGTCAGTCAGCTTGACTGTGTAATTTAAAATGACATTGAAAATGCCTTCAAGCCGGATTGTAGATCGTTTGTCTTTGCGGACCTTTTCGCTTCAACCTCGGGACCCGATAGTCCGGAGTGTGTCCGAATACCCTCACGGTTATGTAAGAAACCGGGGCATGCATGGAGACCAGGTGTAGGGGTCATTAGTGCTTTATCAGACAAGTGCCCAACTAGTTATGTTATATTACATGGTTAGTAAGAAACATCTTCCAGGGAGAATAGTTCCATTAGGGGTTCCTTTCCCTGGGAGGCATGCCCTAAAGTGCATGTCCGGACTGCGAAAAAAGCAGGAAAGCATCTGCGGGCAGATAAATAAATAGGTAAGAAATCATCTTTTAATTCACCGACCGAATATTCCCTTAAGAACGCTAGCTTTTGGCTTCACCCAGTCTGAGGTACACATCCGGCTGACCCGGCTGTAACAATCATAGAGGTGCTCCCTTTACCTCCTAGCCGAACAATCGGGAACGTAGGGGTAGGCACAGGAGCCAGGCAACCCAGCTTGGCCAAAACTTAAGTCATATCAATGCATACAATGGTGAATAAAAGGTACATGCGGAAGTGTGACACATGTGTTGGGTATAAAGCCCGTATAGATAAGCTTCTGTTAAAGAAGCCCCCAGGTATAATAAGTGCGGGTAGCACGTCAAGTGTGTGCGAACAATGCGCAGACGAGCCACCGAAGGCCCGTGAGAAAAAAAGGAGAAAAAAGAGAGGGGGAAAATAAAAGACAGTTAAATTATAAAACATAGACGGGGGAGGGAGACAAACTCAGAGTCCGGCGCTAGGCGTAGAATCTACGGAGACGGGCTGCGTTCCATGGATTTGGCTCGAGTCGGTTATCCGATGCATTTTGCAGATGGTACGCTCCGCCGGTCAGGACTTGGTCGATGATGAAGGGACCTTCCCATTTGGGCTTGAGCTTATCCTTTTTCTTGTCCGGCAGGCGTAGAACTAGTTCACCAACATTGTAAGTTTTGGCCCGTACTTCTCTTCTTTGATATCTTCGAGCCTGCTGTTGATAGAATGCAGAACAAGCTTTTGCCACGTCATGCTCCTCTTCTAAGGCATCCAAACTGTCCTGTCGATCCAGCTCGGCTTCTCTTTGTTCGTACATGCGCACGCGAGGTGAGTCATGAATTATGTCGCAGGGCAAAACTGCCTCTGTGCCGTATACCATAAAAAATGGTCTGAATCCGGTAGTGCGGTTTGGCGTGGTCCGCAGCCCCCAGAGTATGGAGTCGAGCTCCTCTACCCAGTGCTGTTAGATTCCTTAAGGGACCGCACTAGTCTGGGTTTGATGCCACTCATGATTAGACCATTTGCTCGTTCGACTTGATCATTAGTTTGAGGGTGATAGACTGAAGTGTAGTCAAGCTTGATGCCCATGTTTTTGCACCAGAGTTTAACCTCGTCGGTCGTGAAGTTCGTGCCGTTATCAGTGATGATGCTATGGGGGACGCCGTAACGGTTTACTACCCCAGATATGAAGTCTATCACATGTCCAGATTTGGCCGTTTTATCTGGCTTGGCCTCTATCCATTTGGTGAATTTGTCCACCATGACCAATAGGTATTTTTGCTTGTGGGTTCCCCCTTTAAGGGGTCCAACCATGTCAAGCCCCTGCACATGAATGGCGGTGATGGGTATAGTTTTGAGGGTGGTGGGTGGCATGTGGCTTTGATTAGCAAAGAGCTGGCAACCGACGCATCGTTGGACTAAGTCCTAAGCATCTGCCCGGGCCGTCGGCCAATAAAATCCTGTACGGAAGGCCTTGCCTACAAGGGCCCGGGCTGCGGCGTGGTGCCCGCCGAGTCCGGCGTGAATTTCAGCCAAAAGATTTCACCCTTCCTCTTCGGAGATGCACCTTTGAAGGACTCCGGTTGTGCTTTACTTATAAAGCTCTCCCTCATGGACCTTGTAGGCTTTAGATCGCCGTACTATGCAGTGGGCCTCATTTTGGTCTTCGGGAAGTTCCTGCCTGGTTAAGTAGGCTAGGAATAGTTCTGTCCACGGGGCAATGACTGCCATTATTTTGTGGGCTGAAGGTGTTATTTCATTGGCAGAGCCACCGATTGTGTCAGAGTGTTTGGTGTTGGGCGGTGCGGTTGGTTCCGGGTTGTTGTTTCGGGACTCCCCTTCCCGTAGTATGGATGGCTTGAAAAGCCGCTCCAGGAAGATGTTGGGAGGGACGGCATCGCGCTTTGCGCCGATGCGTGCCAACATGTCGTCCGCCTGGTTATTATCCCGGGCTATATGGTGGAATTCGAGTCCTTCGAACCGAGCTGACATTTTTAAGATGGCGTTATGGTAGGATGCCATTTTCGGATCCTTGGCGTCAAAGTCTCCATTTATTTGGGATATTGCAAGGTTTGAATCCCCGTGGACCTCTAGGCGTTGAATGCCCATGGAGATTGCCATCCGGAGACCATGCAGAAGGGCCTCGTATTCGGCTGCATTGTTAGAGTCCGTGTACATTATCTGGAGTACGTATTGGACTGTGTCTCCGGTTGGGGACATCAGGACGACGCCAGCCCCCAGGCCAGCCAACATTTTGGAGCCGTCGAAGTGCATGATCCAATTGGAATATGCGCCGTACTCTTTAGGGAGTTCAGCTTCAGTCCATTCGGCGATGAAGTCAGCCAAAACCTTCGACTTGATAGCTCGCCGTGGCTTATAGGTTATGTCGAATGGGAGGAGCTCGATGGCCCATTTTGCAATCCGGCCAGTCGCGTCACGGTTGTTTATAATGTCATTAAGGGGTACTTCGGAGGCTACTGTTATCAAACACTCTTGGAAGTAGAATCATAGCTTCCGGGATGCCATGAACACCGCATACGCTATCTTCTGGTAATGTGGATACGGGGACTTGCATGGAGTTAGGACAATGGACACGTTGTAAACAAGCTTTTGAAGGGGGAAGTTGTGTCCGTCCGTTTCTCGTTCGACGACGAGCACCGCGCTTACAACTTGATGTGTTGCCGCGATATATAATTACATTGGTTCGCCCAGGTTGGGCACGGCCAGGACCGGATTTGTTGCCAATATGGCTTTGATTTCTTCGAGTCCAGCCGTGGCGGCATCCGTCCACTCGAAGTGTTCGGTGCGCCGGAGGAGGCGATAAAGGGGTAATGCCTTTTCCCCCAAGCGGGAGATGAAGCGGCTTAGAGCCGCCATGCATCCGGTCAACTTTTGTATTTGCTTGAGGTCTTTTGGGATATCCAATTGTGACAGAGCTCGGATCTTGGCTGGGTTTGCTTCAATTCCTCTACCGGATACAATGAAGCCCAAGAGCTTTCCGGCTGGTACGCCGAAAACGCATTTTTCCGGGTTGAGCTTAATGTCATATGCTCGGAGGTTGTCAAATGTTAGCCTAAAATCTTCTACTAGAGTTTCGACGTGTTTAGACTTGACGACCACATCGTCTACGTATGCCTCCACTTTTTTGCCGATCTAGGTTGCCAGACATGTCTGAATCATGTGCTGATATGTCTCTTGAAACTAGTGGTCTTATTGACCATCAACACTTGATGCTCCTTCTTGATTTCTACCTCCGCAGCCTTTAGCATTGCGAAGAGCTCAGGTATAGTCTTTACTAACCCTTGCATATTATAGTTCATCACGAAGCCTTTGTAGCTTGGTGGCGGTGATTGAAGAATTACATCAATGACACAATCATCCGGAAGATTAACTCCCAATTGTGTCAAGTGATTGTAGTACCCGGACATTACGAGTATGTGCTCACTAACGTAACTATTCTCCTCCATCTTGCAGCAATAGAACTTATTGGAGACTTCATATCTCTCAATCCGGGCATTCTGTTGGAATATTAACTTCAACTCTGGAACATCTCATATGCTCCATGACGCTCAAAACGTCGTTGAAGTCCCGGTTCTAAGCCGTAAAGCATGGCTGCTTGAACTATAGAGTAGTCATCAGCTTTGCTCGCCAGACGTTCTTAACGTCGTCGGTTGCATCAGCGCAGCAGTTCGCACCCAGCGGTGCATCCGGGGCGTAACTCTTACGTGCAGCAATGAGGATAATCCTCGTGTTACGGACCCGATCCGTGTAATTGCTACCATCATCTTTCAACTTTGCTTTCTCAAGGAACGCATTAAAATTCAACGGAACAACAGCACAAGCCATCTATCTACAATTAAACATAAACAAGCAAGATACTATCAGTACTAAGTTCATGATAAATTTAAGTTCAATTAATCATATTACTTAAGAACTCCCACTTAGAAAGACATCTCTAGTAATCTAAGTGATCACGTGATCCAAATCAACTAAACCATAACCGATCATCACGTGAAATGGAGTAGTTTTCAATGGTGAACATCTTATGTTGATCATATCTACTATATGATTCACGCTTCGACCTTTCGGTCTCCGTATTCCGAGGCCATATCTCGCATATGCTAGGCTCGTCAAGTATAACCCGAGTATTCTGCGTGTGCAAAACTGGCTTGCACCCGTTGTAGATGGATGTAGAGCTTATCACACCCGATCATCACGTGGTGTCCGGGCACGATTTAACTTTGGCAACGGTGCATACTCGGGAGAACACTTCTTGATAATTTAGTGAGAGATCATCTTATAATGCTACCGTCAATCAAAGCAAGATAAGATGCATAAAGGATAAACATCACATGCAAATCAATATAAGTGATATGATATGGTCATCATCATCTTGTGCTTCGTGATCTTCATCTCCGCAGCAACACCATGATCACCATCGCCACCCGCGCGACACCTTGATCTCCATCGCAGCATCGTTGTCGCCTCGCCAATCTTATGCTTCTACGACTATCGCTACCGCTTAGTGATAAAGTAAAGCATTACGAAGCGATTGCATTTCATACAATAAAGCGACAACCATATGGCTCCAGCCGATTGCCGATAACCGGTTACAAAACATGATCATCTCATACAATAAAATATAGCATCACGTCTTGACCATATCACATCACAACATGCCCTGCAAAAACAAGTTAGACGTCCTCTACTTTGTTGTTGCAAATTTTACGTGGCTGCTACGGGCTTAAGCAAGAACCAATCTCACCCACGCATCAAAACCACAACGATATTTCGTCAAATAGACTCGTTTAACCTTCTCAAGGACCGGGCGTAGTCACACTCGGTTCAACTAAAGTGAGAGAGACAGCACCCACCAGTCACCTTTAAGCAACGAGTGCTCGTGGCGGTGAAACCAGTCTCGCGAAGCGTCACGCGTAATGTCGGTCAGGCGCTTCATCTCACAATACCGCTGAACCAAAGTATGACATCTTTGGTAGGTAGTATGACTTGTATCGCCCACAACTCACTTGTGTTCTACTCGTGCAAAACATCAAACCATAAAAACCTGGCTCGGATGCCCTTTGTTGGGGAACGAGTAATTTCAAAAATTTCCTACGCACACGCAAGATCATGGTGATGTATAGCAACGAGAGGGGAGAGTGTTGTCTACGCACCCTCGTGAGACCCGGCGAAGCTATCACAACGTAGAGGAAGTAGTCGACGTTCTCCTCGCGATCCGACCGATCACGGCGCCGTTACTCGGCGCCCGAGTTCTTGACACACGTACAGCTCGATGGCGTCCCCGTATCCGATCCAGCCGAGTGTCGAGGGAGAGTTCCGTCAAGACGACGGCGTGGGACGATCTTGATGTTCTACGGCGCAGGGCTTCGCCTAAGCTTGCGACGATATGACCGAGGTGGAATATGGTGGAGGGGGCACCGCACACGGCTAAGGAACGATCCGTAGATCAAACTTGTGTGTTCTAGGGTGCCCCCTGCCCCGTATATAAAGGAGGGAGGGGGAGGTGCGGCCGGCCTAGAGGGCGGCGGAGGAGTCCTACTCCCACCGAGTAGGACTCCCCCTTCCTAGTTGGAGTAGGATTGGGGAGGGGAAGAGGAAAGGGGCGCCGCCTCCTTGTCCTATTCGGACTGGGGGGGGGCGCGCCACCCCGGCCGGCCCTCCTCTTCTCCCTCGAGGCCCACTAAGGCCCATGTAGTACCCGGGGGGTTCCAGTAACCTCCCGGTACTCCGGTAAATTCCTGTTTTCACCCGGAACCATTCCAAACTCCAAATATAGGCTTCCAATATATCAATCTTCATGTCTCGACCATTTCGAGACTCCTCGTCATGTCCGTGATCACATCCGGGACTCCGAACTTCTTCGGTACATCAAAATACATAAACTCATAATAACTGTCATCGAAACCTTAAGCGTGCGGACCCTACGGTTCGAGAACAATGTAGACATGACCTAGAACTATTCTCGGTCAATAACCAACAGCGAGACCTGGATGCCCATATTGGTTCCTACATATTCTACGAAGATCTTTATCGGTCAGACCGCATAACAACATACGTTGTTCCCTTTGTCATCGGTATGTTACTTGCCCGAGATTCGATCGTCGGTATCCAATACCTAGTTCAATCTCGTTCATCGCAAGTCTCTTTACTCGCTCCATAATACATCATCTCACAACTAACTTATTAGTTGTAGTGCTTGCAAGGCTTCATGATGTGTATTACCGAGAGGGCCCAGAGATACCTCTCCGACAATCGGAGTGACAAAACCTAATCTCAAATACGCCAACCCAACATCGCCTTTGGAGACACTGTAGTACTCCTTTATAATCACCCGCCACGTTGTGACGTTTGGTAGCACCAAAGTGTTCCTCCGTAAGCGGAGTTGCATAAACTCATAGTTACAGGAACATGTATATGTCATGGATAAAAGCAGTAGCAACATACTAAACGATCGTGTGCTAAGCTAAGGGAATGGGTCATGTCAATCAGATCATTCTACTAATGATGTGACCTTGTTAATCAAATAACAACTCCTTGTTCATGGTTAGGAAACATAACCATCTTTGATTAACAAGCTAGTCTAGTAGAGGCATACTAGTGACATCTTGTTTGTCTATGCATTCACACATGTATCATGTTTCCGGTTAATACAATTCTAGCATGAATGATAAACATTTATCTTGAAATAAGGAAATAAATAATAACTTTATTATTACCTCTAGGGCATATTTCCTTCAGAAGACAATGCAACAGTAGCAGCAGTGGAACATTCAGCAACAGAGGTAGTGTTATCACGCTCAATGCATTTTAGACATGGTGATTCAAATCCATCCTGTGTAACGCTGATTTGTTGAGCAAGTAATGAATCGCGCTTTGTTTTCAAGATCTTCATAGTCCACTCTTTTCTTTTCAAGATCTTGCTTTGTTTTAAGACATTCAGAAGAAAGCTTCTCGTGATCAGACAAGAGAGCATTATGTTGATCTTGAAGGGCGTCAAACTTGGAATGAAGTATCTGAAGACTCTCAGTTAATGCTTTTGACTGATCCATTTCTTCACCCAACATATCATCGCTCTTACTAAGCATGTTTTGAACCTTTTCCAAGGATCTTTGTTGTTTAGTGGCAAGGGAAGCAAGTTTGACATAGCTGGGGCCAAATTCATCACCTGATTCATCATCACTAGTTTCAGAGAGGTAGCGTTCAGTTACCTTAGCACCCCCTGCCATGAGGCATGGTGAAGATGATGGCGATTCAGGTGCAAAGGTCATCTCTTTAAGAGACTCCTTGTAGTCCTCAAACCAAGGATCATGACGAGTACGATGACCTTCATAGACCTCAGAAAGCCGGTCCCAGATTAGCTTCGCATGATTGAGGTGCATGACGTTCCTGAACTGATTTCGGGACAGACAGGAGCAGATGACATCCTTCGCCGTGAGGTTCAGTAGAGTGTACTTGCGAATGTCATCAGCCTCTGCCATCTTGCATAGATTGGTAAGACCAATCTCAGTGACAGTCCACAGTTTGCTGTCCATAGCCATGAGTCGCTTCTTCATCATGGCCTTCCACCGAGGATACTCATGACCGTCAAAGGTGGGGCAAGATACTTTCCTCAATCCTGCAGTCGACATAGCTAAAACTCCAGGTGGTTAAACCGAATCACACAGAACAAGGGAGTACCTTGCTCTGATACCAACTGAAAGTGCTAGTTATCGACTAGAGGGGGGGTGAATATGCGATTTTTATGGAAGTCTTCAAAACGTGGAAGTTTTGAAGAAAAACAATAGAAATGACCTAATTTATATGCAGCGGAAGATAAACTACAACAAGCAAACCATAGTCAAGTATGCAATAATGTGACAGTACAAAGACTAATAGCAGCTTGGTAGTAAGGATCAGGATGGAAGATAGTATGAAGCCAATCAACAATAGTAGTCAAGCAATGAAGTCAAACAGGTACGACAATTAGGCAATGACTTCACGAAGACTAACTCTAAGTAAAGGGAGGTAGAGGATAGAACCAGTCACTTGTTGAAGACACATGATTTGTTGGACCAGTTCTAGTTGCTGTGACAACTGTACGTCTGGTTAGGGAGGCTGAGATTCAACTCAGAAGACCATGTCTTCACCTTATTCCCCTTGAACTAAGGACACACAGTCCTCGCCCAATCACTTTCCTAAGTCTTCAAGGTAGACTTCCGAACCTTCACAGACTTCGTTCACTGGCGATCCACAATGACTCTTGGATGCTCGGAACGCGACGCCTAACCGGCTGGAGGATTCACAGTCCTCAAGTGTAATAAGTCTTCAGGCCACATAGACAGAAAGACTTCAGTGATGCCTAACACTCTTTGGCTCTGGGTGTTTGTGCTTTGTCCTCGCAAGGATTTCTCTCTCTGAAAGGCTTCGAGGTGGGTTGCTCTCAAACGACAAAAGCTGTGCACTAACTCTGAGCAGCCACCAATTTATGGTATAGGGGGTGGGCTATTTATAGCCACAAGGTAACCTGACCTGATATGTCCGAAATGACCCTGGGTCACTAAGGAACTGACACGTGTTCCAACGGTCAGATTTCAAACACACACGGCAACTTTACTTGGGCTACAAGCAAAGCTGACTCATCCAGCTCTGGATAAGATTTGCTCTCATTGTCTTCGCTCAAAGACATAGGATTTGGGTTGAGCATCACTTTAGTCATTCTGACTTTGTTCACTTGGACCCCACTTAACAGTACGGTGGTTCCTATGACTCAACAAAGGAGAAAAAAGAAACAACGAGACGACACAGTCTTCGTGCTCCATAGTCTTCACTCAATGTCTTCTCATGTCATAGTCTTCAATATGAATATCTTCACATACCACCGTTGTCGTCAATGTCTTCATACATTTTTAGGGGTCATCTCCGGTAGGTAAACCGAATCAATGAGGGACACTACCTGCGTTATCCTGCAATTCTCACAAACGCATTAGTCCCTCAACCAACTTTGTCGTCAATACTCCAAAACCAACTAGGGGTGGCACTAGATGCACTTACACACCATAAAAAAATCCATTGAGACGACGCCTCATGAACTGTGGTTTGGCAAGAAACCAAAGTTGTTGTTTCTTAAAGTTTGGGGTTGCGATGTTGATGTGAAAAAGCTTCAACCTGATAAACTCGAACCCAAATCGGAGAAGTGCATCTTCGTAGGATACCCAAAGGAAACTGTTGGGTACACCTTCTATCACGGATCCGAAGGCAAGATATTCGTTGCTAAGAATGGATCCTTTCTAGAGAAGGAGTTTCTCTCGAAAGAAGTGAGTGGGAGGAAAGTAGAACTTGATGAGGTAACTGTACCTTCTCCCGAATTGGATAGTAGTTCATCACATAAATTAGTTCCAGTGATTCCTACACAAATTAGTGAGGAAGCTAATGATGATGATCATGAAACTTAAGATCAAGTTACTACAGAACCTCCTAGGTCTTCCAGAGTACGGTCCATGATGAACCTACGAACTATGAGGAAGCAATGATGAGCCCAGATTCCACGAAATGGCTGGAGGCCATGAAATCTGAGATAGGATCCATGTATGAGAACCAAGTGTGGACTTTGGTGAACTTGCCCGATGATTAGCAAGCCATAGAAACTAAATGGATCTTCAAGAGGAAGATGGACGTTGATAGTAGTGTTACTATCTACAAAGCTTGACTTGTCGGAAAAAGGTTTTTGACAAAGTTCAAGGTGTTGACTACAATGAGATTTTCTCACTCGCAACGATGCTTAAGTCTGTCCGAATCATGTTAGCAATTGCCATATTTTATGAAATCTGGCAAATGGATGTCAAAACTACATTCCTTAAGTAGATATTTTTTTAAAGAAGAGTTGTATATGATACAACAAGAAGGTTTTGTAAATCCTAAAGGTGCTAACAAAGTGTGCAAGCTCCAGCGATCCATCTATAGACTGGTGCAAGCATCTCGGAGTTGGAATATACGCTTTGATGAGTTGATCAAAGCATATAGTTTTTTACAGACTTGTGGTGAAGCCTGTACTTACAAGAAAGTGAGTGGGAGCACTACAACCCTTCTGATAAGTATATGTGAAAGACATATTGTTGATCGGAAATGATGTAGAATTTTTTGGAAAGCATAAATGAGTGTTTGAAAGGAGTTTTTCAAAGAAAGTCCTCGGTGAAGCTGCTTACATATTGGGCATCAAGATCTATAGAGATAGATCAAGACGCTTGATAATATTTTTCAATGAGTAAATACCTTGACAAGTTTTTGAAAGAGTTCAAAATGGATCAGTCAAAGAAAGAGTTCTTGTCTGTATTACAAGGTGTAAAGTTGAGCAAGACTCAAAGCCCGACCATGTCAGAAGATAGAAAGAGAATGAAAGTCATTCCCTATGCCACAGTCATAGATTCTATAAAGAATGTTGTGCTGTGTACCAGACCTATTGTCTACCTTGCCATGAGTTTGGCAAGGGGGTACAATAGTGATCTAAGAGTAGATCACTGGACAACGGTCAAAATTATCCTTAGTGAGAACTAAGGAAATGTTTCTCGGTTATGGGGGTGATAAAGATTTCGTCGTAAAGAGTTACATTGATGGAAGCTTTTACACCGATCCAGATGACTCTAAGTCTCAATCTGGATACATATTGAAAGTGGGAGCAATTAGCTAGAGTAACTCTATGCAGAGCATTGCAGACATAGAATATTTGCAAAATACATACAGATCTGAATGTGGCAGACCCGTTGACTAAACTTCTCTCACGAGCAAAACATGATCACACCTTAGTACTCTTTGGGTGTTAATCACATAACGATGTGAACTAGATTATGGACTCTAGTAAACCCTTTGGGTGTTGGTCACATGGTGATGTGAACTATGGGTGTTAATCACATACAGATGTGAACTATTGGTGTTAAATCACATGGTGATGTGAACTAGATTATTGACTCTAGTGCAAGTGGGAAACTGAAGTAAATATGCCCTAGCGGCAATAATAAAGTTATTATTTATTTCCTTATTTCATGACAAATGTTTATTATTCATGCTAGAATTGTATTAACTGGAAACTTATTACATGTGTGAATACATAGACAAAACATAGTTTCCCTAGTATGCCTCTACTTGTCTAGCTCGTTAATCAAAGAAGGTTATGTTTCCTAACCATAGACATGTGTTGTCATTTGATGAACGAGATCATATCATTAGGAGAATGATGTGATGGACATAACCCATTCGTTAGCTAAGCATTATGATTGTTACAGTTTCATTGCTACTGCTTTCTTCATGACTTATACAAGTTCCTCAGACTATGAGATTATGCAACTCCTGAATACCGAAGGAACACTTTGTGTGCTACCAAACATCACAACGTAAACGGGTGATTATAAAGGTGCTCTATAGGTGTCTCCGAAGGTGTTTGTTGGGTTGGCATAGATCGAGATTAGGATTTGTCACTCCGTGTTTCGGAGAGGTATCTCTAGGCCCTCTCGGTAATACTCATCACTATGAGCCTTGCAAGCATTGTGACTAAAGAGTTTGTTTCAGGATGAAGTATTATGGAACGAGTAAAGAGACTTGCCGATAACGAGATTGAATTAGGTATAATGATACTGACGATCGAATCTCGGGCAAGTAACCTACCAATGACAAAGCAAACACCATATGTTGTTATGCGGTTTAACCGATAAAAATCTTTGTAGAATATGTAGGAGCCAATATGAGCATCCAGGTTCCGCTATTGGTTATTGACCGGAGATGTGTCTCGGTCATGTCTACGTAGTTCTCGAACCTGTAGGGTCTGCACGCTTAATGTTCGATGACGATTTGTATTATGAGTTATGTGATTTGATGACCGAAGTTTATTCGGAATCCCGAATGCGATCAGGACGTGAAGAGGAGCCTCGAAATGGTCGAGACGTAAAGACTGATATATTGGAAGGCTATATTCGGACATCGGAAAGGTTCCGAGTGATTCAGGTATTTTTTGGAGTACTGGGGAGTTACGGGAATTCACCGGGAGAAGTAATGGGCCTTATTGGGCTATACGGGAAATAGAGGAGGCAGGCCAAGGGGAGGTGGCACGCTCCCCCATGGGTCCGAATTGGACTAGGGGAAGGGGCGGCGTCCCCTTGCCCTTTCCTACTCCCTCTCTCCTTCCTTCTCTCCTACTCCTAAAAGGGAAAGGATTCCTACTAGGACTTGGAAGTCCTAGTAGGACTCCATACACTTGACGTGCCCCTAGGGGGCCGGACTTTCTCCCTCCCTCCTATATATACTTGGCTAGGGTGTACCCAATAGAGACACAAGTTGGTCTTTTAGCTGGGTGCGGTGCCCCCCTCCGCAGTTACACACCTCGGTCATATCGTCGCAGTGATTAGGCGAAGCCCTGCGCCGATAACTTCATCATCACCATCGCCATGCCGTCGTGCTGACGAAAATATCCCTCGGCCTCAACTGGATCAAGAGTACGAGGGACGTCATCGAGCTGAACGTGCGCGAAATGCGGAGGTGCCGTGCATACGGTACTTGATCGGTTGGATCGCGAAGAAGTACGACTACATCAACGGCGTTACTAAAACGCTTCCGCTTTCGGTCTACGAGGGTACGTGGACACATTCTCCCCTCTCGTTGCTATGTATCACATAGATAGATCTTGTGTGATCGTAGGAATTTTTTTGAAATTACTGCGTTCCCCAACACATTTGTGTTGTGGAGTTTAGTTAACTGTTTGGTTCAATTCTACAATGCGATGTTCACTAGTTGTGGGTGCATTATCTTATTGTATACCGTGTGAGAAGTAAATCGAATTTGGCTGTACTAAATACATGAGATACAAATATAATTGCTATATTTCCAAGTTGTTAAGCTTGCTTGGTTCGGTTAACTATCTGATCTTCTATTAGGAGTATGCTATATTGTGCAATGTGGTGCTCAATTAATGTTTGGTTCATTTGTTGTGGTGTTTAGTTAACTGCTTGGTTCAATTCTGCAATGCGATGTCCAATTGTCGTCGGTGGAATTTTGTATTGTTGTGAATGTGAGGAATAAATTAAATTTAGATGCACTTAATACATGAGAAACATATACAAGTGCTATATTTCCTAGTTCTTAATCATGTTTGGTTTGGATAAATGGGTTTTCCATGTGGCTTGAATTAATCTGATGAATCTACAATGTGCTTATTTTTCATCAACATATTTTACTGATAGCATGCGAACCCTTACTTAACGTGATGACTAGCTACCTTATATGTCTTGCAAGCAAACAATGGGAAGCACTAAGGTTTATAATCGAGGTTAGCACGTGCATGGTCCGTTGTCTAATAGCACATTATTGTGCAATTGTAGGAACCATTCTAAAACTTAGATTTTAAACAATTTGGTCTTGCACATGTAGGTCCTGCTATCAGAGGTTTTGACCCACTGTTCGACCCTTTTTGCATATGGGCAAATGAGTTGTCCATGAATACCAATCAAGTCAAGAAACTCAGAAAGATTGTTAGGATAAAGAAATTAGCGACAAAAAACAACAAGATCTTTGTCTGCACAATGAAGAAGACATCAGTTCACTACAAGAAGGTACTAACTATTATACCTTGCCTTTTTTATTCCTTTGCCCCATTTCCTATATAGAGAAGATATTTATGCACATCCTTGTTTTTAGGCCTTTCCAAAGCAGCTCACTGATGATTACCTCTCAAACCACTATTGTCAGGAGGTGAGGAAGGTTTTCATACAACACCCACAGTTCAATATTGAAGTGTTCCTGAAGAGGACGAAGGATGGACGGTCCATCATCCACAGGCACTGGCCTAAAGTTGCAAAGACCTTCAACATCAATGAAGGCTCAATATTTGCCTTCCGCTTCTGCAGTTTTCCCGATGAGATGCATCTGTCTATGTACCATCTATGATGCTAATTTCGAAAGGTCATATGAAACTTGGTGCTGGTGCAGTTGTGTAATGGGGTAGCTGAGTGCTGAAGCTATATCATGTTGTACTCTGATGTATTTCAATTATGAAATCCTACTTCCTTAATATGGGAATGAAATATATTATGTGTTTAATACTAATGTCAATTAGATTAATAAATGTATTATTAATAATAGGGCAATTAGCCTGCTAATGGCGAATTAGCCTGCAAATTGGTTTTTGCTATTGCAAATGGTTATTGAGAAAATACCGTGGGCGATGATAAGGCAATGCACATAGTTTCTAGGAATAAACCGTGTTGGATCGATGAACAATCACACACGACATTCTCTTCAAAACTGTTTGCGTTAGGCCACCTTGCGCAAATGTTTACCGCATAAAAATTGTGTGTGATGGACAGCCTTTGCCACACAGTTTCTTCTACGTACCATGTGTGATGCATTCAATAACGCAAACGATAATTTTTTTTAATATTGTGTGCGATGGGAACGCTATCACAAATGGTTTAACAGGGAAAATTGTGTATGATGTACCTACGAACAGAAATGTTTTCCTTGCAGCGACTCTGTGGGATGTATATACGAACAGAAACGTTTCGCGAGGACTGACTATGTGGGATGTACTTACAACTGGAAATGATTTCGCCTGTATAATTGTATTTTTTTAGCACTATTGTATGTATAACCGTATTTGCTCGCTCGCCGGTCGCACACAAGCTCATTTTGCCGAGCGTGTGTGCCAGGAGGGCATATCCCCGACGGTTTCTGGGTTGTGTGGGAGGACCCCCTAATCTCCCACACTCATTAGGTGAAGGTTCCTAACGCCGTCGCCAAAAGGGGTTTAAAACCGATTGTATAGCACCTCGCTGTACCAGTGATCATAATCGTTCTTATCAATAGCATGAATGGAACCAATAGTATAGTAAACATTATTATCATATTCTTCCAAGCAAGTGCCAAAAAGATTTTGAAGATCATTAGGGACATCATTGTCTTCCCAAGCATAATCATTACAACAAGTATTAGGCATCACAAAATCATACTCAATATCATCATCCTCCATCAACATATTTGATTCACTTTCACGAGGCACAATGGTGATAGGAGCAATATTACTTGGGAGAGTTACCTTTTTACCTATACTTTTTCTTCTTTTCTTTTTATTCTTCACCACCTCACATGTGGGTTTAATCGATTTTTTCGAGCTTCTTGTTGAAGAGATTGATTGGATAGGAAGCACCTCCTCGTTACCTGATTCATCATAATAAACACTAGGAGGATATTGGGAAATATTTTCCCTTTTATTAGTACTCTCTTCATACTCTATTTGTTTTCTTGTCTTTAGATAGTTGGCAATATAAGGATTCTTAATGCAATTTACCGCACAAAACATATAAATTTCCTCTACATCAAAATCAAGAAATCTATTGAGATTAAATTTTGGAATACCCTTAGTTATACGTTTCACTTCTTCATCCCCAAAAGAAAACTAAGCTCTTTATGATGCTCAAGGGTAATCAAGTTATCACAATTTTTTGGCATGATTTGATCATGAAGCAAATAGCTTTGGAGATTTAAATGACCATGTTCATTGCAAAGTTCACAAGGATGGCGCAAAAAATAAAATCTTTCAACACAATCATCTAGCCTCTCTTGCAACTTTTTTGTTTCTAATTATTTATGCTTCTTACAAAATCTATCCTCCCTTTTTGGTGTGCTTGTGCACTCCCAATTCACTCCGCAAAAATTGACATCCATGTAGGAGACATCATTATCATGCCTACTGCAATCATCATTAGCATTTTGGATATTCAAAGAATTCATACTAACAACATTGCAATCATGCTCATCATTCAAATAATTTGTGCCAAACATTTTATTGACTTCTTCTCCTAACAATTGAGCACAATTTTCTGAACCATCATTTTCAAGAAAGATATTATAAAGATGATCAATAATATGATGCAACCTCAATTCCATTTTAAATGTAGTTTACTTTTATAAACCAAACTAGTGGTAAAACAAGAAACTAAAACATTCTTTTGCAAGATCTAAAGATATACCTTCAAGCACTCACCTCCCTGGCAACGGCGCCAGAAAAGAGCTTGATGTCTACTATGCAACTATATTCTTGTAGACAAGTGTTGGGCCTCCAAGCAGAGAGTTTTGTAGGACAGTAGAAATTTTCCCTCAAGTGGATGACCTGAGGTTTATCAATCCATGGGAGGTGTAGGATGAAGATAGTCTCTCTTGAGCAACCCTGCAATCAAATACAAGAAACATCTTGTGTCCCCAACACACCTGATACAAATGGAAAATTCTATAGGTCCACTAGTTCGGTGAAGAGATGGTGTTAAAAGTGTAGTATGGATAGTAGATATGTTTTTTGTAGTGCGAACAATAAAAAACAGCAAGGTAGTACTAGTAAAACGGAGAACAAACGGTATTGCAATGATGGAAAATGAGGCCTAGAGTGCATACTTTCACTTGTGCAATCTCTTAACAATGCTAACATAGTTGGATCATATGATTATCCCTCAAAGTGCAATAAAGAATCATTCCCGAGTTCCTATTAGCGGAGGACAAAAGATAGAAATTGTTTGTCGGGTACGAAACCACCTCAAAGCTATTCTTTCCGATCAATCTATCCTAGAGTTCATACTAAATAACACAAAGCTATTCTTTCCGATCAATCTAACCAAGAGTTTGTACTAAAATAACACTATATGACACACATCAACCAACTCTAATGTTACCTAGATACTCCAATGTCACCACAAGTATCCGTGGGTTAATTATACGATATGCATCAAACAACTTCATGATCATAATGTTCAATCCACACAAAGAACTACAAGGAGAACCCAAAGTTTCTATCGAAGAAAAGATAATAAAAATGTGCATCAACCCATATGCATAGATTACCCCAATGTCACCTCTGGAATCCACAAGTTGAGTGTCATAACATACATCAAGTGAATCAATATGATACCCCATTGTCACCTCAAGTATTCATACCGCAAGACATACATCATGTGCTCTCAGATCTGAACATTCAATCCGACAAGACAAAACTTCGAAGGGTAAAGATTCAATTCATTACAACAAGATTAGAGAGGAGAGAAACATCATATGATCCATCTATGTTAACAAAGCCCATGATACATCAAGATCGTGACACCTCACGATCACGAGAGAGAGAGAGATAGATAGAGAGAGAGAGAGAGATTAAACACATAGCTACTGGTACAAACCCTTAGCCCCGAGGGTGGACTACTCCCTCCTCATCGTGGTGGCCGCCGGGATGATGAAGATGGCCACCGGTGATGATTTCCCCCTCCGGCGGAGTGCCAGAACGGGGTCTAGATTGGTTTTTAGTGGCTAGAGAGGCTTGCGGCGGCGGAACTTCTGATCTAGGGTCTCCCCGAGGGTTTTTGGAACATTTGATTTATAGGGCGAAGAGGGGGTGCGGGAGGCCAGCAAGGTGGGCACAACCCACCGTGGCGCGCCTGGGGGCCTAGACGCGCCCTGGTTGGTTGTCCCCCCCTCGGGGCACCCCCTAGGTGCTGCTCTGGCCCATTGGTGGTCTTCTGGTCCATAAAAAATCCACAAAAAGTTTCGCGGTGTTTGGACTCTGTTTGATATTGATTTCATGCGATGTAAAAAACAAGCAAAAAACAACAACTAGCACTGGGCACTGGGTCAATAGGTTAGTCCACAAAAATGATATAAAGTTGCTATAAAATGATTGTAAAACACCCAAGAATGATAATATAACAGCATGAATACTTCATAAGTTATAGATACGTTGGAGACGTATCGTTCCTCCAGAGAATTCTCTATAGGATAGCATATTACTTACATAAGCTTTGGAACACATTAAGATAAAAATCAGAATGCGTTACAGATCATGAGAGTATTATTTCATCTCCAACAGAGTTGGTTAATTAAGGATAATCTCCTTAGGATACGGTTGGATTTTTTTCTCAAGTCCTAATTCACGGGATCTCCGGTCACATAGGTTGGGTTACCCCGATGGCAACTTACGTGGGTCAAATGCCCCTCTCCCTAGATGCATTTTCTATCACAATCTATGATAGCCTTTTCATAAAAGGGTCAGCCAGATTTTTAGCCGTATGAATATAATCCAGCGTTATCACTCCGTAGTTTCTTGATTTTCTGATAGATTTTAATCTTCTTCTTATGTGCTTTGTGGATTTCATGTCATCCTTTGAACTCTCAACCTTGGCAATCACTGTTTGATTGTAACGGTTCGTAAGGACAGTTGGGACTAGTTTATCAACCACTAGCAAATCCAACAAAATCTCTCGAAGCCATTCTGCTTCGACGCATGATGTGTCTAACGCTATGAGTTCTGCATCCATAGTCGATCTCGTTAAGATCGTCTGCTTGCAACACTTCTAGGAAATAGAACCACCGCCAAGTGTGAAGAAATATCCACTTGTGGCTTCATCTCATCATCATCAGATATCCAATTCAAATCACTATACCCCTCAAGTATCGTCGGGCACCTAGAATAGTGAATTTGATAGTTCACAGTACCTTGCAAATAATGCATGACTCGCTCAACAACATTGTTGGTGTCAAAACCGGTGGATCCCGGTTAGGGTGTCCCGAGTTATGGATCTAGGATCGACGGGGAACAAGGAACAAAGAACACGGTGTTTACCTAGGTTCGGTCTCTAAGAGATAAAACCCTACGTCCTGCTTGATTGTAATGATGTGTATGGTATGAATACTGAGTCGATCTATCTCGAGATCAGGCGAGCTAAACCCTAGTCTGATGAGTATTGGATGTTGCTCTAACCCTGAAGGGTAAAACCCTCTGGTTTATATAGGCACAAGTAGGGTTAGGGTTACACACGATTGTTACAATAAGGAAAGATCACGCTAAATCTTGACTTGGGGGGCACACCAAGGCTCCAAAGATCTTCTATCCGGTCACGAGCCCATGCCCTAGCTCAGCTTCATAGCTACCCACCGGTCCAGCCCATTGTTGCAGGCGGCGGCCCGAGGACCCCTTAGTCAAGGACTCCCTCAGTAGCCCCCGAACTAGCCTCCAACGCCAGGGCCTGCAACCCGGCATCCGTATCCTTCTGCAGTCTCCAGCTTGTGAGGCGAGTTCTCCATTCTTCCATGTATTGTTCGAAATAGTGTTCCCAGGTTGAATGACATCCGGGATCCGAGTTATTGTCGGAGCTTCGCTGCCCGGCGTGATCTATGTCAATACCGCATTCGTGTTCGACTGATTTTAACAATCCGAAATTCGAAGGCCTGCTCAAAACACGATGGGACCATCAAAGTTAATGCTCCCCTCGGGACGGGGGCGAACTTTGATTGTCGTGCGCTTTTTCAAAAGGCGAGCAGCCAAACACCACCTTTTTCGGACCCGTGCCTTGGACTTAGGATGGCACGCCTATTTATAGACCAAGGTGCGGGGGATGACCAACCAATCCTTCCCTGAAAGTCAACGCCAAAAGGACTTTAGACACCATGGACGACGCCCCAGGCTCATCCTTGTGACCTCATGGTCGACTGTGCGAGTTGTTTCGTCTCGCAACTCTGGTTGAGCAATCTGCAGGCGCAAGGATATCTGCCGCAGCTGATCTTTTCCCCGTCCATGCTGAACTGATCTCTATGGACGGCTAAGCATTTGCCGAGAACTTCCCTAATCCAAGAAAGGAAGAGAGGGCATGCTTCGCGCCCTTCCTCCTACAGGGCCTAGGGTATGCCATTCACCCCTTCCTTATGGGTTTCTTAGAATTTTACGGGATCTAGCTCCACAACCTCACCCGAGGGTCCATACTGCATATTTTGGGCTTCCTGACGCTTTACGAGATTTTCCTGAGCTGCGAGGCCCACTTTGATTTGTGGAGAAAATATTTCTACCTCTTTCCTCGTACCCGAGAAGGGTCAATTTTTGAGGTAGGTGGAGCTGAGGTATGGTGGATAGCTGGAACAGGGTTCCCCATCGGGACCCCATGAAAGGATCCTGAGGAATGGACCTCAAAATGTTTTTATATTGAAGACGTCCCCCTTTCCGACCCAGTCCGGAGAGGGCTGCTCGAATACTCCAACGCCACGCTAAGGAAGCGGTTCAATTGGCGACCCAAGAGTTCTTCCCAATAGGATAGTGCGGAGGTGCGCCTACTGTCCGCCAAAATTCGGCTGTTAGCCCATAGCAAGCTGACCATGGTTGTGGTAATGGTCGTCGCTATATGTCGGTGCGTACAACCCCTTCAGTAGAGGATGCATCCTTTGTGGTGTTATAATGGGACGAGCGATGCTAATCGCTACATGCGACAAGGGACGGATAACCAAGCAGCTATGGCCAGAATACTAGCCGACCTCTTCAAAGGAGAGGAAGAAGATTTCGCTCACCTAGGTATTTGGGAGGAGTGTCCCAGCTACAATCTGGCGGAATGAGTAAGCTTTCATACCTTATTTTCAGGTCAAAGACCATGTCAGAATATTTATGGGAAGTATTCCCTTTAAAACAGAGTTGGAGGCTTTATATCGAATCTGTCCATTCCCCTTCCCCTCAACCGGAGAATCATTTCCGAGAAGATGAACAGGGTATCATGACGATCCGGAGACATCCATCGATTTCGAAGATGTTTTTTTTTATCAGGAGAGCCTTGATGGCACCAAGGTTGCCCTGATGGCAGACCATCCCGGAGCCCTTCCTTCTTCCACAGTAAGTGAACAGAAGACCTCTTCTTGAACAGGGTGCTCGCCTTGCACCGTCCCAAGTGTGCTGACTTCTATTCCCAAGGGTCGTTGTACTGGGTGCCGGACAACTGCAGAAGAAGCGCGGGATATACAGACCTCGGCCCATAAAGGGTAGCTAAGCAAAAGGCCTCCCGTGGAGCGGAAAAGACTGCCCCCTTGGCTCAAAGGTAATGTGTTTAGAACCATCAAAGGAGGTGCTCTTAGTATCTTCTTTTGATGTTTTGATGTTGTAGAAGAAGAGTGTCGTCACGCCGATCCGAAGACTCTCTTGGCGTGCCGAGGCACGATTCCAATCTTGGGCCTTCGACGCAAGCTAGGCACCACGTTGATCATGCGGCGGCCGGTGCACTCCCGGAGGACCCTGACGAAGCTTCGGTTACCAATTCCGAAGGCGAAAGTGTGACGAATTACCGCCGCCAGTGAGAATTCTTGTGCCATGCCGCCTTCACCAACCGGGAGTTTAATGCATTTAATTCAGTGGATGCATACCTTGCGGTGACCAAAACGGGGCTTGAGGGGATCGCCAGGCTTCTGTCCTCCAATTTGCAGGTGCGAGATAAATGTATTAAGTGCAGATCATAAATCCTAACCTAGTAGCCCCCGAGCCTTAATTTGGGCGGGACAACCGAGTTAAGGATATGTAACCATACACTACTGCAGGATGCTACTAGCGCGACACTACAATTGGAGACCCTTTGGCGAAACTGTGTGTGATGCATTAATTGCAAACGGTGATGTAAAAAACCCGTCAAAAAAGATGCAAAATGTTTACGATGAATGATACATCAAACACAATTCCAATTTTAGTTGCGTGTGCATTGTGGGGCATACGGTTGATCCATACGAAATATTTGCGATGAGACAGAACAACAGAAACGGGCAGCCAGATCAAGGTGTGTGCGATATACGGCATACGGTTCGCTCCGATGAACCATTTGCGATGATCGAGGCGAACACAAATGATTCAGCGTAACTAGATGTGTGTGATTCCCGGCAAACAGGTCGGAAACTAGAATTGTGTGCGATCAGTATAGACAACCCATACGGTCTTTTTTGGTGAATTGTGTGCTCGTCAGGGCACACAGTTCAAGCAACCAACCTTTGGGCGATAATGTAGAAGATCTTTGTCTACGTATTACTAACCGTCTACGATGAGATTGACAGGATAAACAGAGATAACAAATTAATATGAGCAAACGGAAACAGAGATATATATAGTCTGCTTAATTTAGTCCTTCTTCTTCTTCTTCTTCTTCTTCTTTTTATTGTTGTTGGATGGCCCGTGATATCATCTTGGCAAGGGCACTACTTGCCGCTGACTGTTGGCTTTTCATCGCCGCCGCCGTTGTCGTCGTCATTACTATCGTCGTCTTCCTCCTACTTGTTCGACCATTCCTCCTCCTCATCATCGTCGTCCTCTTCTTCGTCCTACGACGGCTCCTCGTCTGTCTGGTTGTCGTCTGACGACCCCAGAGGAGACGTCCCTTTCATGATACGGATAAAATCGAGGTCTGGAATCGACGCCGGACTCATAGAAGACGAGCAGGATGATTCCAATGTTGACCTATCATCGGGCGCCAGACTGCTGGCCGAATTGTCGTTCTCGCTGTCGCTCGACATGGCTGCGTTTGTATAAAAACTGCGAGAATGCAAGATTGCAGAGTGTGTGCAAGTGCGTACCATGGCCTGCCAGGGATGATGAAGATGGTGGACACTTAAGCGGGGTATACAGAGAAGAGGAAATGTTAATTGAAGCGGGGGTTGATGTATTATCGAACCGCTGATATAGTCAACTGTATTATTTGTACCCAGTCACTCCAAATTCCCGGGGTTGCACATTTCTCAATGTTATAATTAATTACGCACACGCGTTGGCGCGTCCAAATATGAAACTAGCATTTTTCGTGGTACTTCTACTCCCTTCGTACCGGCGACCTAGGTGGGGGGAAACGAGAGAACTTGATGATTACTTTCTCCACTACAAGAAATATGTCAACTTATGACCACCACTATTGGTCACTGAAAGGTCACAAATTTCCATTTATGACCTTTTTGTGACCAAAAACATAAGGTCAAAAGCTGGGCGTCGTAAATTGACTATAGCGACCTTTCTTCTGGAATGGTCGCAAATGTTTATGACCAAAATACGTCTACTGTGGTGTTTTGGTCACTAGCAACCTCCCCAGGCCACGTAGGCATCCAACGTGGCAATCTGACGTGGCACAAGATTCAGCCCGGTCCAATTCGATTTTCTACATGGGCCGAGCCCATTAATTCAGCCTTTTTAATGTATTTTTTTCCTGTGCTTTTATTAGCTACCTGGGTCTGGCCCAACAATTCAGCCTTATTGATTTCTTTGTGTGACCCTTTTAACAGCAGATTTTCTTTTTAATCATGTATTTTCTGGGCCATTTCATTGCTGGGGCTCTCATGTTTTTCCCTCAAAAATAATTGTCCAATATAACTTGGGCCTAGCCCAGTTCCGAAAAAATTGATCCAATCCCAAAATAATATTATGCCATTGACATTACAACACATCACCCAGTTCTGATATATTTTCAAAGCAACGTGCAATGTTATTATATTACAACCATTCATTCCAGCAATACTATTTGAGGCTGGCTGGCTAAGCTACTACTAATCGATCGGGCTAACTAAGTTTTTACAAACAAAAACAAACGCCATCTGATTTGCATGGGCGCTGAAATACTCCAGGATCGTGAAGAAAATAGAACTAGCCTATACGGTACTTCACAACAACCAAACATGTAATCGCTTAATGGAAAGATTTCTTCTCCAAGTCCCGCTTCTCCTTAGCAAGCAATGACAGTGATGCAAAACATCCGAGCATTCAAAAGAGAACAAAAGGTAAGTCACTGATAGAATACAGAGTACTTTTAAAATAAAAAGTAAAGATACACCAGTACATTAGCATTCTACTTATTATTATTATTAACCAGATCATTCTACTTATCCAGAATATGGCTATTGATCAAAATTGGGTATTGAGTTGGCACATATGACAAACTTAGCAGCAAACGAGCAAGGAATGTTTCACATACACGACAAGGTTTAAAAACCATCATTCAAAGTTACAGCAGATCGAAGTTCCATTTGAGTATATGGAATAACATTCATATTCAATAAATAGTACCTATTAAACTACCAGGTGCATGATGGAATTAAATAGACACTAGCTATTCATCTTGCCATCTGCTGTAACAGAGCAACTATGTCAAAGTTAATTATGTGTATGTCACATGATACATGCATCAGGCATAAGGACATCAAGCATCGTGCCCATATCTGCTCAAAGAAGACGGAGTACATACCTTTGTGTCGATGCGATGGATGGGGCTCTGATTGAACACTTGAACATATGGTCCGCATCATCATTGACGTTGGACGCCGCACGTATTTGTCCATTTAGAAGTATGCCATGAAAGATGTTACACAAGCAAGTATTAGCATAATGTAGAGATTCTACAAGACATGCAAGCTTTAGATATGAAGGACCAAGCAAACTATTCTGGAAAATATCTAAAGTTACAGAAAAGCATGTTTTGGTCTGAGCTTAAAGGAACAAGCACCGATACTTGAGCTTAAACATGTTTTATTTTTACAAGCACCTCTCTAAGCATATTGCATTGTATACATGGCCTAAGACAAGGGGAGTTAAATAAAATCTGGGTGTTGAATATTTGTGCAACTAAGTCAAAATCTGATGTTTCATCTACCAGAAATAAAATTTAAAGCACATCAACCTTAACACTAAAAGAAAGTGCACAGAACTAAGCTCATCTATTTCATTGTTTCATACCGGAAGTAGGTGACACAAGAGGCTGCAGTAGTTGAGTTTGATTGTTTAGGCAAGATGGCATCTTGCATAAATTATTACGACATAGTTGGAACTGTTGCTGCAGTCCAACAAAAGATACTAGTGCTTCATACTAGCAAGTATACCAAAATATGTGAAACAGATCATGTCAGTGCGTAGAATTTTAGTTGTATCTTGTGAAAGAAAAAGGGCCACAATTGTGGCAGATTCAAGGAGGAAACATGGTGCATTGGAACCAAAACTTTGCATAAAATTCGATCCATATTTTAGTAGCAAAACAAGTAGCAGCAGCAGCATGACAGACAGACAGACATGGGATATCATATCAGTCTTGAAGACATAGCATCAAGAGCATTTCAGATCACCACATGGATCGAACGAACGAAATGAACCATGAATGAATCACCTTTTTTTGAGGGGTATCAATGAATCGTTGGAGTTGGGCCACATTGTCATGTGCCTGTCACAAGACAAAAAACGGAAGTACCTTAAATCGCTATACATTTGGTTTTCTTTCTCAAACATGAACAAACAAAAAAAAATGTTTGGCAGAAACAAAGTAATCAGCTATATGTCGCTTTCCGCTCCTAAATTGCATAAGGAAATCTTCATCTATTATTTTACTCTATGCTTACTAGCCACAACCTGTTGGATAGAAAAACACATTCCACCATATGACTGTAGCTTCTCTAAATAACCTCAAAGTGGAAAATGCACCCTCAACACTTGTGGTACAAAATGTATAACCAATGGTTTTGCCCTTAACCATTACTGTCTCTAAACAACACTTTTTATTTAGTACAAAATCCGTGACCTAATTAGAACTTGTTCCAATTAGTTAACCTGAAAGAATCTACACTAAAAATGCATAATCAAAGAGCTCGACTTCAGTATAGCAAGATTAAATTCCTAGTGGGGAGAGGATGGGCAGCTGCTCTTGTTGCTGACAGGATAACTCGCCTGAATTGGAAAGACCGATGTTAGTCAAAGCTTTAGCTCGCCTGAATGTAGCCAAATGGCTGTCATTTAGTAGTATTAGTTAATTATTATCCGACCAGACCTATCGAGATATCGAGGTCAGGATTAATCTCCAAATGACTAGCCCTCAATTGTACGCAATGGTGCATTCAACTTTGCAGTGCCACACTATTACCAAAGGCATTTGACGAAAGGCTGCACCAAAACAGTGGTTAATTACTGACACATTTATGTGATGGTGCGCTTAGCATTGTAGCACTAAGAGGGAAACTAGTGTTCACTTGCACGACGGGATCACAGGCGAATAATTTGATTGGTGTGTTTTAACAAGTGCACGCACAACAGAGAACACCAAAGACTCGAAGTTGGTGTTCACCCACACGGATATGCAGACAGACAGTAAGTCAGTACGTACTACTACTACAGAAAATATGCCCTCGCTAAGCTGATATCTCAATCAACAGAGGCAAGAAGTCGACCAAACCAAACCAACCAGGGCATTGTTCTTGACGCTGAGCATGAGAATGGAGAGGGGCCCCGTGCTGAACTCCTCCTCCTCCTTCTTCCCCTGCTGCCAACAAAAGAAAGACAGAAAAAACGACAGTGTCAGTAAGCTGCTGTGGCGCATGAGAACACCGTCGAGGGAGAAGAGGGGCGGCGAAAACGGTGAGAGAGCAGAGGAGGCGGCTGTGCTTACCCCTGCGCTGCGCTGCGCTGGATTTGGTCGGTGAGGAGAAGATGAGCGAGCAGCATCTCGTCGTCCCCAGACCCCGAGCGAGCAGCATCTCCTCTCCCGGCGCCGTCGGCGTCCAAGTTGACGCAAGCGAGCAGCCAGTCGGGCATCCCACCAGCAGGAGCATGCGCCGTTGACGTCGTCACAGCACCGGCGCCAGCGCCGTTGGGGTCAGCCTCGCGGATCCGCGGGATCCGACGCGTAGGCGGCGGATGTGCCGCTCCCTGCAGGCCGCTACCGACGCAAACAGATGGATCCCGCGAGGAGATGGGAATCCAGCGCCACGTCGGTGCATGCCATACCTTGAACACGAGGGCTTGGGGGAGGTGGCAGGCCCGACAGTGGAGCAGCGCCACGTCCCCCCGCATGTCTCCGCTCCCCCGTCCGCTACGGCCACGAACCCTGGCACCAGATCTATCGGGAGAGGCGACCGCGAGCGGAGGGAGGAGGAGGAGGCGCAATGGGGAGGTCCGAGCGGTGACCGTGTGGGGGGAACACTGGAGGAGTGGGGTGGGGGCGGTGGCGCGTCGAGATCCAGAGAGAGGGAGTGAGGTTGGGGGCGGCGGCGGGGGGGGGAGAGGGAGAGGGTGAGAGCGCTAGGGTTTGCTACACAGGGAGAGAGTGGAGTGGTGTGCGGTGGGTGGGTGAGACCGTGAGAGGGTGTGGTGAGGGCCGTTGGATCCAGGAGGATCCGACGTAGGTTTATCCATGATCCGCGTGAGAGGCCTTTGGACCAATCAGAACGTAGTATACAGGTATGATATTTTGACCATTTAAATTGGTCATAATTGACTAAAAGAAGTTGCTAAATCATGTTAGCTATTTTATTATGACCTTAAAATATGAAGAGAAAAAACTTCTCATTGTGTCAGCAAATTTGACTATAGCTTTCAGGAATAATCACAAATTGAAATAAGACAAATAGTTTTTTAAAGAGTTATGAGAAATGAGTTCTCTTAAATCATTTTTTTCATTTTTCGAGTGTCCAAAATGAGTTTTCTTGAAGGACCTATAATATATTAAATGCAAAATTGGACAAAATCATTTTTCTAAAATACTAGGACATATTTAATGCACAATTGACCAAATGGTTGGGTGTAAAAAGTTTTGATCCACCTCTCGTGAAAAAGACAAAATTTCTGCCGATTCAGGTGGAAGCGGGTCAAATTTGAACTGCAGCTGGCTCATAGTTTGCTATTTATTTTTTCCAAAAATCATTTCTAGGTACATAAGTATCTATTTAATCAGAGAAACACCAAAAAAATTCCAAGATTCAACAACTAGCTAGGAAGGTCATTCCCGCCGTTTTGATCGCATTTTGAAACAGGCATAAAAATTCAAAATATCAAAAATTGGGAAACCTTCGCATTGTGTCATTATATGTGGCCAAGTTCCCAGGAAAAATAACAAACTTGTAATACGGTAATTATTTTAAAAAAGTGTTCTCAGAAACGAGCTATCACATGTGGAGATCAATGGCTTTCAAGCCAAATGATCAATCTTATGGCCACATTCATGGCATAGTTTGTTCAAATGATCTCATATTGTGCACAAGGGTGCATATTAGAATGGCAAACAATGTTGCCTAAGGAAGTTTTCGTTTTCTTTGGACGAAAAAACCATTTTTCATTTTCCGAGTGCCCGAAAGGAGGTTTTTTTGTGAAGGAACTACCCAATAATTGTTGCAAAATCGGACCAAATCATTTTTATAAAATACTAGGACATATTTAATGCACAATTGACCAAATGGTTGGGTGTAAAAAGTTTTGATCCACCTCTCGTGAAAAAGACAAATTTCCGCCGATTTAGGTGGAAGCGGGTCAAATTTGAACAACAGCTGCCTCATAGTTTGCTATTTATTTTTTCCAAAAATCATTTCTAGGTACATAAGTACCTATTTAATCAGAGAAACACCCAAAAATTCCAAGATTCAACAACTAGCTAGGAACGGTCATTCCCGCCGTTTTGACCGCTTTTTGAAACGGGCATAAAAAATTCAAAGAAAATCAAAAAATTGGGAAACCTTTGCATTGTGTCATTATATGTGGCCAAGTTCCTAGGAAAAATAACAAATTTGTAATACGACAATTATTTTAAAAAAGTGTTCTCAGAAACGAGCTATCACGTGTGGAGATCAATGGCTTTCAAGCCAAATGATCAATCTTATGGCCACATTCATGGCATAGTTTGTTCAAATGATCTCATATTATGCACAAGGGTGCATATTAGAATGGCAAACAATGTTGCCTAAGGAAGTTTTCATTTTCTTTGAACGAAAAAACCATTTTTCATTTTCCGAGTGCCCGAAAGGAGGTTTTTTTTGTGAAGGAACTACCAAATAATTGTTGCAAAATTGGACCAAATCATTTTTCTAAAATACTACGACATATTTAATGCACAATTGACCAAATGGTTGGGTGTAAAAAGTTTTGATCCACCTCTCATGAAAAAGACAAATTTTCGCCGATTCAGGTGGAAGCGGGTCAAATTTGAACTGCAGCTGCCTCATAGTTTGCTATTTATTTTTTCCAAAAATCATGTCTAGGTACATAAGTATCTATTTAATCAAAGAAACACCAAAAAAATTCCAAGATTCAACAACTAGCTTGGAACGGTCATTCCCGCCGTTTTGACCGCATTTTGAAACGGGCATAAAAAATTCAAAAAAATCAAAAAATTGGGAAACCTTCTCATTGTGTCATTATATGTGGCCAAGTTCCCAGGAAAAATAACAAACTTGTAATACGGCAATTATTTTAAAAAAGTGTTCTCAGAAATGAGCTATCATCTCTCAAGATTCATGGCTTTCAAGCCAAATGATCAATCTTATGGCCACATTCATGGTGTAGTTTGTTCAAATGATCTCATATTGTGCACAAGGGTGCATATTGGAATGTCAAACAATGTTGCCTAAGGAAGTTTTCATTTTCGTTGGACGAAAAAACCATTTTCCATTTTTCGAGTGCCCGAAAGGAGGTTTTATTGTGAAGGAACTACCAAATAATTGTTGCAAAATTGGACCGAATCATTTTTATAAAATAATAGGCCATATTTAATGCACAATTGACAAAATGGTTGGGTGTAAAAAAATTTGATCCACCTCTCGTGAAAAAGACAAATTTCCGCCGATTCAGTTGGAAGCGGGTCAAATTTGCTATCTATTTTTTCCAAAAATCATTTCTAGTTACATAAGGACCTATTTAATCATAAATACATGGTTTGGTGGCGATACGTCGAGGTTTGGGCGGTGGCCGAGGGCCTCAACTCTAGAGCGCCAGAACTCAAGATGCCGTCAGCGTGGTCACCGCGTGACCGTAATGTTGCCATGTGTTCTGGGCGGCTTAGGCATGTCTAGTGGGTTGGGCACTCCCCAGGTTGGTGCTAGGAAGAAAATACAACATAAGATACTCACGAGAAGACCGATCGATGCTCAAACATGAATTAGCAGCCAAGTGTTTGATTAGCAGTACGGGAAATGCACATGGCCAATGGGCATGAGTTTTGGCTGAGGATGATCATCTACTAAGGAGAATGTCTTCACAATTTTTTAGCTCAAAAGGAGGATCCTAGGTGGTACTTGCTTTGCAAAGTACCATGCTGGACAAAAATCTGAATGTTGAAGCTGGGCTCAAAATAATGAATGGATTGAGGTGAAATTTTGTGGAGGATGGTTATTTGGGCATAGGAAAGCATTGTAGAAAATTGATACCATTTGGACATGCCAAAGTAGTACTTCCTTCACAATGCTCTTCTATGGACAGAAACTTGGGAAAACTAGTGAGAGAGATTGGATGAATGAAATGAGCTCAAAATTGGTGTAGGTAAGTTACTTAGGTATGGTCATGCGCTGGTCAATTTTCAGATCATTTGGGTAAGCCTAGCTAGTACTTACTTCACAAAGCTTCTCTCGAGGTAGAAACTTTGGAAATTTCCCGAGAAAGATTTACTAGGAAAATTGAGCTGAATATTATCATGTGACAATGATTTGGGTATGGAAGAGTTCCCGAAAAGTTTAAGGGTAATAGGAGGGGTCTATATAACACTTGCTTTGCAACGTGCCAATTTGGCCATAAAATATAAATTGAACCTGGGCTCACATAGATGATTTGACTGAGCTACAATTTGGAGGAGGGTGATAATTTGGGCATATGAAGAAACTGTATAAATTTCATGTCATTTAGAGATATAAAAAAGGTGCTTCCTTCATAATGCTTCTAGGTGGACAAAAACTTTGGAAATTTGTCGAGGAAGATTTGCTAGGCAAATGGAGCTGAATTTTGTCATGCGGTAATGATTTGGATAGGAAAGAGTGCCCAAAAATTCGTAGGTCAATCAAGAATATATAAATAGCACTTCCTTCATAAAGTGTTGTTGTGAACATAATAGGAAAATGAATATTGTTGAATTAGTTTTGAACTAGGCAAGGAAGGATTTTTACATATTTGATGAAGATATGACCCAAAAAATTTATGAGATTTTTTTGGGAATTTTGGGAATGATAGAAATATAGGTTGCTTCACAACCTAGGGCAAAAACTGCCACATGGACATGACACATAGGCAAAACTGATGAGATGGCGCCTAGTCATCACAACCCACCACAATCTACAAGGTTATGACCATCTATATTGGTCGTAAACAACTAGAAATAAGGCAGCGGACTAGCACTGTTTGCTTTGTGACCATTTCATGTAAGGAAATTATGACCTTTCTGACCAAAATGGTCGGAATGGTTTAGGGTTTGAAGCCCCCTGAACAGCTTTTGACCAATTGGTCTAAAATGGTCATAAATTTATGACCAATTCTTCGAGGGTCACTGACAGAAGGTCATAAGTTGACATATTTCTTGTAGTGCTCCGTCCCAAAACAAGTGACTCAACATTGCACTAACTTTAGTACAAAGTTGAGTCATTTATTTTGGGATGGAGGGAGTATTTGGTAATCAATACTAGTGCATGCAGAGAATTGACCATTGCATGCATGTTATGCTAAGTAGTCTGAAGTCATTGAATGGATACTAGCCACAGGACTCCTATTGGTTGATTTCTTTTTTCAGGACAAAAACAAGGAACGAGTTTTGGGATTATGCACCAGTACCGGTACGAAAGGAGTAGGACAGTGAGCAAGCAATACATTGAGCTCTTCTTATTGATGAAGCCAGTACAATCAAACTACAAAGGAAAAGAAAAAAAGACAAAGGGAAATATCCGCACGAATCTTCGCGTAACATCAATGGCATAGGACCTAGATGTGCATTACTTAGAGCACATCTAGATGTGCTTTAGCATTACTGTCAAACAAAACCCCTAATCATCATTGCAAACCACACATATAACATGGCTAATGCAACAACCACAACAACACATGCTAGTTCCTTCTTGTCTCTTCCTCTCATCTGTTGCCTGTGATTGATTCTTTCTTGCTTCATCGTACTGATTATACATTCCAATCAGCCAGTTTCTTCTTTAGCTTTACGTTATCTTCTGCGAGCTTGGTGATAACACTCTGAGCCCTGCCATGACATTCGTCATCCAGCCAATTAACAAAGGCACGAGCATCATATCCCTGCCAATGTTAAATAGTATTCAGGATGAGCGGTGGCATTAACTCAAGTAAAATGATGAATCTAGCACTACCCTCTAAGGGGCAAATGAGAAACTGCCTGACAATGTTGAATCCCTTCGTGCATACACGTCGAGCGGGAGTGTGCCCGTGCACACAACTCAGCTTTTGGTACTTCCGGGTGGCGCAAAACTTGAAGTCGAACTCGTGTTTCGGGAGTTTGGAATCATGCTCCAGATCCAGGGACAGATCGCTTTCCTTGTGTGTGTGTGTGGGGGGGGGGGGTCATTCAGGACGGAGCTACTCTGGACATGCTAAAAAAGACCGGGATAGATTGGAACCTGACAGGATGATTCAGATCCATAGTACACCTGCATTCTGATGACCTTAGGCAGGTGCTCGGCGGCGACCGCCGTCGTGGCGGCGCCGCCGAGAGCGGCGATTCGAGCAGGAGCACCCGCACCGAAACCATCAGCACCACTCGTCCGCATTCGCCCAATGTCAGCACCACGCGAGGGAATTTGGCGGCTATCTAGGGATTTGGGGGAAATGGGTAAACTATGGGCATAAGCTAATTGTCGGGAACTACTTATGGCACTATATGTTGTATACAACACACTGTTTATACATGTCGTTTGTGTTAGGTATTACAACTTCACACGCGATTTCCGCACCAAACCGTGTGAGAAGACAATGTAGGTGAGACACGATTGCCGTTACATAACCATATGTGATGTACTACCATGTACATATGATCGAGCTACTGTGATACCATGCAAACAGCCGCTCAGTGGATATCCATCAAAAAATAAAACTGTCGCTCTGCAGATAGAGATGGCGGTGGAGGCGACCTAGGTAGCGGCTACCAAATAAGAGGTCAATCCTCGTTTGGTGGGTGGTGGCAGCGTCTTAGGAGGTCAATCCTTGGTTTGCAGCGAGAGATAGGAGGAGCTCAACCATCGAGGTCGGCGACGGCGTAATTGGAGCTCATCCATCGCGGTCGATGGCAGGATAGTGGAGGTCGAACTTCAGGCGGCAGCCGCACTAAAAGCTTGTCTCCTCGACCCTTCTATCACGGTGTATTACCGCATGGCGTTTCTCTATCTTCTGGGTGGAGGTCTCCGCACAAAGGTATTCCTTTGGTGAGTGGCTTAACTAAGGTATTCAATTCCTAAGGGTAGTGTTGTAGTATACTCTGCGTGTAAATTGACTGGCTATTAAATTTTATCAGTTAATCCATGTATCAATGTTTTTTAATTACCATTCATGTGGTGTAGATGAACGATCTCAATGGATGAAGAATCTGAGAACCATAGATTCTATCAGTGGCGTGACAGAGTTCATGAATTTGGCTGAAAGTACAAAGAGGAGAATTGGTGATGCGGATTACATCATGTGTCCATCTACTCATTGTGTCAATACAGAGTCACTTGAAGTTGGAGATGTCCAGTGGCACTTACTCTCTCGGGGATTCATGGACGGATATACACGTTGGAGCAGATACGGTGAAGAACAGGTCATGGATGAATATACTCAGGGATGCGAGATGCCAAACCCCAGTCAGTGTCACATGGATGTTGAATCTAACATTAGGGCAGAGGCGTCAAGCTACCAATGGAACACCGGAAAGCTGAAACGCCCACTGGAAAACCAAGACGTCGATGATCATGATATGCCAGATTTTTCTCCTATGATTGCATATTTCAAGGGCCCCAAAAAGGATATGATTGGGTACAAGGATCTACCAACCATTTGATGCGGACTCCAATAAAATATTGTATCTAGGTTGCAAAAAGAAATATTCCAAGTTGAGTGCCACCCTGGCGCTTCTCTGATTTAAAGTAGCAAATGGTCTATAAAACAAGGGTTTCACAGAGATGTTAGGTCTTTTCAAAGAAATTCTTCCGGAAGATAATGTGCTCCCCAGAAGCACGAACGAAGCGAAGAAATTTTTTTGCCCATTGGAACTTGAAGTATAGAAGATACACGATTGTGTGAATGATTGTATATTGTATAGTGGTGAGTACAAAAATTTGCGTTCATGTTCCACATGCGCATGCACGATACAAGCGTAGGAGAGCAAAGGACAACTACAAATTGGACGACGAGATCAAGACAGGAATCCCATTGAAGGTTGTTTGGTAATTTCTTTTAATTCCAAGGTTGAGGCGTTTATTTGCAAACCCTAGAGAGGCAAAGAGGTTCAGTGGTATCATGATGAGTGAACTGCGGATAAATATATGAGGCACCCGAAAGATGGGGCTCAGTGGGAATTAATCGACAACAAGTTTCAAGACTTTTCTAAGGATCCTAGAAGTATAAGGCTCGGAGAATGTACTGAAGGATGGATCCTTTTGGCGATATGAGCACCAATCACGGCACATGGCCGGGGCTTCTATGCATATATAACCTAGCTCCTTGGTTGTGTATGAAGAAAAAATTCATCATGATGTCAATGATTATCCAGGGCCCGAAGCAACCTGGAAATGACATTGACATTTACTTTCAGATATTGGTAGAAGAACTACTGATAGTGTGGATAGATGTGCATGCTGTAAAATGTTATGATGCTTACAAAAAGGAGATTTTCGATTTACATGCGATGTTGGTGCACATCATTCAAGATATGTCAGCATTAGGCAACACATCAGGGCAAAAAACAAAGGGAGATGTAGGGTGTGTCACATGCATGGATAGGACAGCTAGCATATTTGTTCCCAACTCGTGCAAAACCATGTATTTGCGTCATCGTAGGTTATTACAGAGAAATCACCGATACCGAAATATGAAAGCTGAATTTGATGGTACGATAGAGGTAGATGTGGGCCCAAGACCCTATGATGGGGAGGGAGTCCACAACATGGCTAAACAAATTAATGTTGTGCTTGGCAAGAAGCACACTTTGACGGTGAAACAAACACCCAAGGCTCAAGTTTTAATAAGAAATCGGTGTTCTAGAAATTACCTTACTGGGAATTTCTATACGTGTACATCACTGCATCGATGTCATGCACATAGAGAAGAATGTATGTGAAAGCATACTTGGTACCTTTCTCAAGATTAAAGGTAAAACAAAGGATGGTGACGGTGCATGACTCAATATGCTTGCTGATCAATCAAAACGCAAGAGTGAAGTAGAAGATGATGACAAATTCATCAAAGCTCGCCAGAGTTACAATATCAGTACAAAAGAAGAAACAGAGTTCTTGACCTATTTGTTGTCAGTTAAGACAACCTCTTCCTACTCCGCGAACATCAGAAGTCTCGTGGATGTGAGCTCAGGTAAAATGAAGTTGGGACACATGAAGTCACATGATTGCCATGTAATGTTGACACAAATCCTCCCGGTGGCCACCAGGAATCTGATGTACAAAGATATAAGAAACACACTCATTGAGCTCTGTGATTTCTTCAACCATTGCAAAAATTTATAGATCCTGAAGAGTTGGATCATATGCAAGAGAATATTGCAAGAATATTGTCCAACCTAGAGATGTTTTTCCCACTGTCATTCTATGATGTCATGGTCCATCTCACTGTGCACCTTGTCGACGAGATAAAGTATTGTGGTCATGTGTTTCTTCGCAACATGTATCCCTTCGAGCGGTTCATGGGAATACTGAAGCGCTATTGTTGAAACTGAAACCATCCAGAGGCAAGCATCCTACAAGGTTATACCACGGAGGAGGTGGTTGAGTTTTGCACCGAATACATGAAACAAAGACCTATAGGTTTGCCCCTCTCTGGACACGAGGGAAGGATGAAAGGTAAGACAGTCCTTGGTAGCATGCAAAAGGCTGCACCCGGAGAATTGGCAGAGAAAGCCCATTTGACAGTACTGCTTAATAGCCCAGCTCCCAATGCTTATGCCAAAGAACACTTGGCGGAGGTACACCAAAGCTTCTTACCAATGGTGGCTTCATTAGATGTGGAGATGAAGGAGCACACTAAGAAATATGTCGAATGGCTGAAGAATCGTTTGGCCCAAGGATCCATGGATGACATTGTTACATGGTTGGCACAAAAGCCATCACCTACGGTGTTGACGTACCAAGCTTATGACATAAATGGATACACGTTCTACACTGAGGAACGTGATGAGAAGACCTCATATTAGAACAACTCTGTTCGAATAAAATGCATGACTGTAGATGAAGCTGATAAAAGGGTATGCCATGGAACCATCAAAGAGATTTGGGAGCTTAACTATGTGAAAGTTAAGGTGGCATTATTCAGGTGCGCATGGATCCCTCTTGGTCATGTAAAGGTTGATGACTACAGGAAGACCTGTGTTAACAGGACAACGATGGCATATCACGCGGACCCGTTCATTCTTGCCAGTGATGCTACCCAGATTTTCTATGCGGAAGACTCCTTGCATAAGAACTGCCATGTAGTGATGCATGGGAAGAGGAGGGTACTGGGTGTCGATGATGTTGCCTATGAGGACGAGTACGATGATTTTGCTGAGTTGCCAGCCAAGGAATCACACACCCATCTACCGAGAAGCGTAAAATCATTAGAAAACACAAGTTCATTCGAGGTCAACGTAATGATCCCAGTTCCCCCATGTACATGGGAATTAAGCCATAAGACTAGTTTTTATGCCTGGTTTTTTGTTGATGTAAGAACCGTTAATATGTTGACCTTGATATGTTGTCAGCAGAGGCAATGAATATGAACTGTTTATTATTATTATTATTATTATTATTATTATTATTATTATTATTATTATTATTATTATTATTATTATTATTATTATTATTATACCATAGAGGTAGCACATTCAATTGATCTCACTCCAGTTTGTGTGAACAAAAGATATGCAATCTGGTTTGCGAATAGCACACGGTTCATTCATGAAAGTTGCGTGCCGACCAAACCCCGCTTACGATCCGAGTCATGCTTTCTGTTTGGCCAAAACCCAAACCCCACGGATCATACGTCTGCATCGTTGGATACTCCCAGATCGAACGACGATCCTCATCCCTTTCGACAGCAAATGCAGTTCCGGTTGTAATTTTATTTTTATGCACAAAATGCACTTTAAACTTAAAAATTTCTTAAATATAGCTAACGATACATGAAATGCACTAGAAAATCAAACCCGTGGTATAATGGTTATTGCATAGCGTGGAAATTATTAAGATGCCAAAAGATGAAGTCACCGGGCACTGGAGTTTGAATTCACACATCTCCTTTTGGAAACCATGATCCTTCATGTGAGATTCTCCGGTTTGGAAGGAGCGATCATCAAAGCTTGTGCCAAACTTTACCAATTATTTTCCACGGGGCCGTGAGAGCACACCACGGGCACACATCGAATTTGATGATGTCCAGAATCCATCTGAATTTCATGTAATTTAAGTACCAACTAGGCCTACGCCAGTGGCCGCACCTCGCGGCCGAAATGTTTGAAACTTTGCCCCGCTTCTCAGACAAACGGATGAAAACTCGCAAAGCGACACACACATGATTTTACACCTTCTTTGTTATGGCTAGCCATAGTGGGGGTACCATAGCCGGTATCATGCACTCAGGAATAGCAATATGATGATGTGGCAAGGAATTAAAGAAGGGAGAGTGGGTTAGAGTAACATAGGTAGATACCGTATCATGTTAAATGCGATGCTAATTTGTGTCATGCATGGCAATAAATATGATCATCTATGATACTACTCTATTATACTATGCACTATAATTAAAGGTAGTATATGCTACACTAGTATCATATGCATGATACTATTATATGATACTTTCCACTATGAGTAGCCTAAGTAGCCTAACGAAAATACCCGCATGTAGTTGTAGTAGGGTTTTGACTTTATATGCACTAAATGCAAGGTAAGTGTAAGAAATGACTTAAACATAGCAGACGAGACCTGAAGTGGACCAGAAAATCAAACCAAGGGTATATCTGTGATTGTTTACCATGATTTTTTCCGAGGCGGAACGATCTAGTCACTGACGATTTGGAGTCCGAAGTGCCGCATATCCTCTTGGAAACTATGATCCTTCTTGTGAGATGCTCCGGTATGGAAGGTGCGAGCACCAAAACTTGTGCCAAACTTTACCAATTTTTTTTCATGCGATCGTGAGAGCACGCCATAGTGGCAGAATGATTTTCGTTATTTCCGGACTCTATATGCATCTCCTATAATTAAAATACCAACATTGCCTACTAAACTGTGGTCGATGCCCCCCTGTCGCACGCGCGATCTGAGTCGTGTGTTCTGAATTGTCGGAGCCCAAACCCCACGGATCGTACGACTTCACCCTTGGATTCTCCTTGATCGAACAGCAATCCTCATCCCTTTCGATAGATCATGCAGGTCCGGTTGTCACTACAAAAAAAGACACATTCGTGACATTTTGGGCCGAACGAAATTTTTTCTGTCATGCTTATGACACTTCTATGACGATAATTGTGACAAAACCCGGTATCATCATAGATGTGGTGGGCTCCTACTTCTATGGCAAAAAATCATGACAAAAAATGCGCTTTTCGTCCTCGGCGGGCCGGAGATGCAGCTGCATGACATTCTTTGGGCTGTCCATGAAAAAAACCGTGGTAGAAGCAAGGGCGAGGAAAATTTGGGGGAGTTCCCGGTTACGGTGGGTGGTCGGGGGCTGAGCGATGCGCGTTTCTCTCGTACACGTACGCGTGTGTGTGCGAGGCATTGGGCTCTAACTGAACCCGATCGATTGCACTAGCTATGTTACTAAACCCGAGCAATAGATCCCTTGCTGTTAGCTGAACCAGAGTGATTCCTTCACTACTGCTGCTAACTGAAGCCGATCAAACCCTGCTGCCTCCTTCCCTTGATGAACATTGAGCGTTGTTGGGGGGGAGCTTGCATGAACAGCTCCCGGTGGGGGTGGATGTACAGGACCCCGTGGTGTTCCTCTGGATGAACATGACCCCGATCGAGCCGGTTGGCGGTCGATGAACAGGACGACCCCGTGGAGGGCTGGTTGAACAGTAGCTGGTGGAGGGCTGGATGAACAGTAGCCCATGGAGGGGTGGTTGACCAGGACCCTGTGCAGAGGTCTGGTTGAACAATAGCCGGTGGAGGAGCGGTGGAGGCTGGATGAACAGGAGGTCGTGGATGAACAGTCACATGTGGAGGCTGGAGGAGGTCGATGGTGGATGAACAGTAGCTCGTGGAGGCTGGAGGTGGTCGACTGTGGAGATGAACGGTATCCCGTGGAGTCCCGTTTTGAGGTACGCCACACCCCTCCCGATGAACAGGACCCCCATTTCGACCGTAGTGCTCCAACACAAGTCAGTTTCCTTTGTTTTGCACTACGCCACACCCCTCCTGATCAACATGACCCCATTTCGACTGTAAGGGGTCCAACAGAAGTTTGTTTCCTCTGTTTTGCGGTACGCTAGACCCCTCCCAATGAACAGGATCCCATTTCGACCATGGCTAGTCGAACACAAGGCCGTTTCCTCCATTCTGCGGTACGCCATGCCTCATTTCCATCGGCGGTTCCGTCCAAGCCAGTTGGCTCCCAAAGAATAGCACGCGTTCCGTTGCCTCCCGATGAACACGACACATTCCGTTGCCTCCCCATGAACATGACAACGACACAGTTTCTCCATTCTGACCCAGCCATGTACACGAGCCCTGGTCGTACGTATGCGCGAGTAGGCGTTCGAGACCCCACCCGTATGTATGTACGTGGCCGTATTTACTTTCTTGCACCTTGGCCGCTGTACATACATGTACATGCTACGTGCGCGCATCTACTATGACACGTGCGCGCCTCTACATCGACCAGTATGTATGTACACATTCGTGACTAGAATGAAAATGCTACGTATGCTTCGACCAGGTGGGTCCCGACTGTCAGGCACTTCCTTGCGTGCGAAGATGTAGCTGGTGGGTCCCAATAGTTAGGGGGCGAATCATTTTTTCCCATAATATGGACGCACTTGTGTGCGAAGATGTAGCTAGTCGGTCCCTACAGTCAGGGAGGAAATGTTTTTTTCGCGAAATACGGTCGCGCGTTCGGTGGGTCCCTGATGTTAGGTGGAGAAATCATTATTTTCCGCGTAATAAGAGGCACTTCCTTGCTGCGGCCGTGGACCCAGCTGTCAGCCTCTCCATGTACAGTACTCTCCCAAATGGAAGTCGTTCATTAAGCACATTGACCAGGCCGCGCTGAGAGCACCAAGGCGGTGGACGATGGTGAGGCCTAGGAAGGGGACAACACGGAGCCGGGGAAGACACGAAAGTGGATGCCCATGCGAAGAGGAGTACGAGGGTTCACTGGTGTAGGGGGCGGTGAGGCCTCCGCGGCAGCACAGCCAGCCACGGGAGTCAGGAGCATGCGACACGACCGGCGCGGCTTTGGGCAGCTGGAGCAAGAAGACCAGAGGTTGAAGAAGCATTACGACCATTGGATGGACATCGTACGGTCACTGGAGCTAGAATCGTTCATATTAACTAACTTGAAAAAGCCCTGCATCCCTGTCAACTACTAGGCCCACAAGTCAGCCTCCCACTATGGTGGGTCCCAGCTAGCAGGGGGAGTATTCTTTTTTGTGCGTAATAAGGAGGCACTTCCTTGCACGCGTAGATATAGCTGGTGGGTCCGAGCTGACAGCGGGGGAACATTTCTTTTTTGAAATACAGAGGCCCTTCCTGTGGGTCCCAGCTGTTAGGTGGAGGAATCATTATTTTGCGCGTAATAAGGAGGCATTTACTTGTGTGGGCCCCTACTGTCAGCCTCTTCCGATGGCTGTTGTTTGTTGACCATGTTGACCTCGCTGCGCCGAGAGCACAAACACAGTGGACGAGGGCGAGGCCCAGGAAGGGAATGGCCCGGATCCGGCGAAGCCATCGCAACGGATGCCCATGCTGAGGGGAGTACGAGCACTGACTGGTCCGCTGCGGGGTGAGGCTAACGTCGCCGGAAAATAACAGGATATGTGGGAGGGTAGAGGGATGGCCTGGCGGCAGCATAGCCAACCACGAGAGGAGGGAGCAGGCAGTCCTGTCGGCGCTGGTTTGGGCGGCTGGAGCAGGAAGATCAGAGATTGAAGAAGCACGACAGCCGTTGGATGAACATCCAACAGTCATTGCTCTGTGTTGACTAAGTTGACAAAGCCTTGCGTATGCGTCAAATTGTTTTTAGCACAGCGTCATCGTCAACCCAGTAGGCCCAGAACTTAGCCTCCAAATCTGTGGAAAATAGCATACAACCCATTTCTTACTACTTACATCCCTCCTTGCCTTGAAAGATTTGCAACCCAGCAGGGCTGAGAAAAGCAAGTAGGCCTCGTTTTGGTATTCTCCAAAAAAAGAATTGGGCTAGCCATTTTCAGAAAGAAAAAATATATCAACTAGGCTCGTCATGTGCTTAAATAAAAGGGTAAGCGTGGGCTAGATGGGCCACAGCCCCTCGCACAACACACAGTTGTGCTCCGTCTTTGAAACTAAAAAACAACTTTGCGAGCTACTGGGTCCCTGGTGTTATCCGTCGTTGTGTAATTTTCTCCTTTATTGACTACGTTGACAATGGCGTGGGACCTAGTTGTCAAACAATTAGGAGGAAGTATTTTTTTGCTTGTAATAACGAGGCACCTGGTTGCGTAATGCAATGACCCTGGTGGGTCCCTATTGTCATCCTCTCCACATACAGTCATCTCCTGATTCCTCTTGGTTGTTAACCATGTTGACAATGCTAGGCGGCGACAGGCACAGCGAGCAAACCAAGGCAGAGAATGACGGCGAGGCCTCGGACGGGAACGAACAGCAGCCGTGGAAGATGCGGCAGTGTAGTGGCTGGTGGAGGGGAGTACGAGGGCAACAACATGCAACTCAAGTTTACAAATGGTACACAAAGCCCAAGGATTAATTGTTCATCAAATTTTTATACAAAACCTAGATTGAACATGGCAGTAACATCTAAGCCAACCACTCTTTTTTGTAGTCACAAACAAGTGGATCGGTCTGATCCATAAAATTAACATCATGTGCAAAAAAAATTATTTCAGGATGACTACAACTTGTTGTAAATAAAAGCCGAGCACATTTAGAAGCCCATTTCTCCACCTGAAACTTATTTTTTTGCTGCTCAATGTGTCCGTCCGTGAGAAATATTGTGGTAAAACTTAAGCCTCATGGACAATAGTAACCTCGCATTCAACAGGAAGAATGTGACAAAGCTTCTGTTTGCCTGGTTGGATGCATATCCTTCCATCGTTATTGTCGTCAAATGAATGTCATGAGAACTGAGAAAATCCTGGTGCTTATTACGCATGTAGTTGTGCCTAAGTAGACATGAAGATTGAAAATAGTTAAGGTCTGAAAAAAGAGTATGTCGAAAGAACGACAGCTGAACGGTTAATTCTAGTACAATATATACGGGCTTTCAATGTGCATGAAATCGTCACCTCTCTATATAAGTTCTCCAGATATTGAAAGCATCGCAGCAAGCCAATAATTATGTTCAGATCAAAACTAAACATTGCGATATATAAGATCTTGTCAGAATCCAGCAACATTGATAGGCTATCAATGGACGAACTCTTCATTGAGCATATAACATAATATTAGTACCCAAAGTGTACTCCAAGATGATATAAAACTTACGCGCACAAATGAAAAATGTAGCTTATGATTACAAATGTTTAGATGATAATATACGGTTCCTGAAAAAGTGAGGAGCCAAACACCAAGTTCTTGTGATCATTAAACGGGTCACGAATTACAACCAAGGTCTCCAGTTTGGGCACAGAGACAACAATTATTTGTGAAGGTTTATAACAATCATCAAGGAGCAACCTTTGAAGTGAAGGGGCATCTTCGATGATGAGCTGCTGTCCTTCAAAACAAATTCTAATGCTTTTAAGGTGAGGCGAATTTATTTGGAGATAACTGATAGGAATTTCTATTCCCAAAACAATCAGTAAGTGCTAGAGGGAAGGGCAACTAGAGTGGATGATGCTGTGCAGTGAGGCCTCCGACAGATAAACCACCACAAGCGAAAGTTTTTTTAGCAGTGGGAGTCGAAGAATTTGTACCAGATCGTCTGGTAGACGGCACCGGGCGAAGGTGGCGGTGTGGAGAGAGGAGGAAAACCGTGAGATGGACAACGGTGGTGTGGGCACGAATTCTTGGTGTGTTTGTGGTATGAAACATTCGTGGTAATGGTACAACTCAAACTGCTGGACTTTTCCAAATTCAGGGGCATGTCAGCCAAGCATCCACCGTGCCGGGTATGGACAACATGTAGCATGTCGGGATGAAGAGGTGTTGAACGAGGCCCTGCTAGTGAGAGGAGACAATGTCTTTGAGGAAATTAAATTCAGGAAGGACAGATACCTGACAACAGTCGAGATTGAGGGGCACGGTGCGCCATAGAGGGCGCCACGGAGTTGAGAGGACTTGTGTGCGGCAGCAATCCTTAGTGGGGAGAAGCGAGATGATCTCCTCAAGGATGACATCCGGGAGATCGCTGATGCGTTCCACCGGAGATTCTACCAATTCCTCATATCCGTGGGGGGCGGGAGGGGGACTCACTTGCTTCTCCTGCGCCCCGGTCTTGGAGTCTATAATCTGGCGTCGCAACAAGCGGAACCTCATCTTCTTGGTGCTGGGGCCAGCCGACTCCATTTTCCTTGTGGGCGTCGCACCGAGCTCATGGGTTTGAGCAGAGTAGCCAGAGATGAGCTTAGTGGCAGTGTGAGTGGGGAAGAAGGAGGGCTGGGCATTTCTGTAGGAGTGGAATAAGAGGAGCAGGCGTTTTCTGTACGAGTGAGGAAAAAGGTGAGCGGGGGTTTTCTAGACAAGTGAGGAAGATGGGGAGTGGATGGAATTGGGGGGAGACTGAAGCAGGAGAGCGATCTATTCGTGTTTATAAGCCCCGCTGCACTAACTACTCGCTTTTTCCCAAGAATCGCTCTCTTCTTTTGTGTTGCTGCATTGGAGCTAGCGCATGGACTTGGCTGACTCGCCATGCATGCAGGATACATGTGCCCGCCGGCCACTGCATGCGCCTGGTTTGTTACTAGGCCTGTTTAATAGGGTGGTTATGGAGTAAATTAAGGAGATTTATTTTCTCTGTGTGCATCTTCTTGGTCTTAGCAATTGGCTGGGCCTAATAAACCTGGACGGATAGAGTATAAGTGGAAGCAAGGAGGAAGGAGGGTTTTTCTAGGATTGCCCCCTCTTCAAGAAATATGGGCTTCTTGAAAAAAACTAAAAAAATGGGCTTTAAGATGGATAGTCTTTTCTATCGGCCCAGTCGGTTGCCCTTGTTCGTACTGGAGGGCCTTGTGATAGAGGTAGCCCGAGATACTCTCAGCTTATTGTCCATTCGAAAGAAAAAAAAAAGAGACGCCACCAGCTTGTGGCTACTCATCAATAACCTTTTTCAACTTGGCATCCACCAAATTAGAGGATGCGGTACTTGATACAGACACTCACATTGAACTAAGCTTCAGAAGATATGATATGCATACTAACATTTATAAGAAATAAAGTTCAGCATGTTTATGCATCTCAATGATTCACCATACTATAACCAATACAAAGCTGTGAGAAGGTGTGGAAATAAGGAAATCCGGTCGATGCTTCTCTGAGCAAAGGGCCTCCCTGCACACGCATTAATTTCTTGGGCATATGCTTGTTTCTTCTCAATGTTGCGAGCACTTCGAGCATGGTGGAAACTCCACAGCTAGCTAGCTGCCTCATCTTGCAATTGATGCTGACACATTTGCAGCAAACACATGAGGCAATAGAGATGACTCAACATGAGTCCATATTGTGCAGTTCCCCCAAAACTATCTTCCTTGTCCTGAATATGAAAAGATAGGAAAACAATAGGTATACTTAAACGGTGTTGCAAAATAGTAGCACATATCAATAGCTCAGCACGACAAAACACAATCATCTAGACGAATGGGATACTAACCTACCTAGGGAAGATTATTTATAATTTCATAAGTCCTTGGTTGATTTCCACCTTTGGCTGCACTGCTTGTTTGCTCCTCCACACATGACAAGTCAACATACAAATAAGCTTATTTCATCTTGCGGTGGTCATTGTACCTAGTTACGAATGTAGGAATACCTGGAGCACCATGAGGTTAGTTGGTAGCAGGTAGATGCAGACATATAAATTTTGTGCGGTGCTACCAAAATTGAGGTTTGTATCCCTTCCCATTATGAGAATTCTTCTTGAAGTTGGTAGAATGTGACGGCTTGTTCTTTGCATCAAACTTGCCTTTCCCCTGAGATTTGTTCTTGTTGTTTTCGGGCTGTTTGGGCTGGAAGTTCTTCTCATGTACCATGTGGGCACTAGAAGCTCCCTCAGCGACCCGAGCACGTGTGTCTTTTGCTGTCGCCTTCTCTTCAAAATCAAGAGTGCTAATGAAATCCGAAACAGAAAACTCAAGTCTCTTGTTTTGCACAGAAGTAGCAAAATCGTTCCACGAAGGTGGAAGCTTGGCTATGATGGTCCCAGCAACAAATTTGCCCGGCAACACACACTTAAAGTACTCAAATTCCTTAGCGAGTGACTGTATCTCATGAGTCTGTTGAACAATAGAGCACTCATCAGTCATCTTGTAGTCACAAAATTGCTCCATGATGTACAACTCGTTGCCAGCGCCCGAGGCCCCAAACATGGCCTCGAGCGCATCCCACATGTCTTTGCCGCTGTCAAGCAACATATATGATGCCGCTGTCAAGCAACATATATGAATCCACAATGGAATCGCCAAGAACACTCAGCAGGGCGGCTTTGAAGAGGGTATCCTTGTTTTCAAAAGCTTCCTGGTGTGTAGGATTAAAACGGCTTACCCTTAGTGGCGACATAGAAGTACATGACCTGAAACCAATATATTGCTCTTGCGCGCCACCTTTTATATTGCACTCCTTTAAAAGTAGGTGGCTTCAAAAGCGAAGCAAAACCACTCAGAGTAAATTTCCTATAATTAGGTTTTTGGGTTGGATTGTTGAATATATGAGCAATTTACTATGAGATTTAATCCAAATCAACAGTAAATAGATCATGACGACAATTGCAAAGATCAAAGTAATGATGCAGACTAAACTAGGAGGTCAGAATCACATACTTTACAGCGGGAGCAGAACCGCTGTGGTTGATGTTGTCACTCATGTTGTTGATGAAGAGGTTACCGAGGTCGGGTAAGAAGGCTGTTGTTGAGGAAGTCGTCGCTGGCAGCAGTCACAGGAGTGTGCTCCCCAAAAACCTGATCGCCCCTCTCCCGTACAGGATCCGAAATGCGGGGTTTGGAGGACTGTTGTCCCTTCCCGCGGTGCACGCCGGAAGGAGGGATGTAGAAGAATTGTGTAGCGGCGCTAAGATCTGGAACGGTGCAAAACCATATGATACAACGGCGGCTAGGGTAGAGCCTGTCAGGTCGGTCGTCCGAGTAAGACCAAGTATAATAGTAGGCCTTTGGCCCAAACCCCACGTCCAAATCAATAATAGCCCCACCAACGTTTGTCTCAAAAAAAGGTGGAGTAATTAAGGCGTCCATTAATTATTAATTAATGACAATAAATTTTCCGACCAACAAAAATATAGACCACGTGGATAGCTTTTGTCCTTGGACAGGCTCATTCCCAAAGAGCGCACGTGTAGGTTTCGTATTATCATGCTGATGCAAATGCTAGACTAGATCACATTATAAAGTGGTGCCACTCACACCCACCTAGCAGTATGCACTACAAAAAAAGACACATCCGTGACATTTTGGGCCGAACGGATTTTTTTTCTGTCATACATATGACACTTGTATGACGATAATTGTGACAAAACCTGGTATCATCATAGATGTGGTGGGCTCCAACTTCTATGACAAAAAATCATGACAGAAAATGGGCTTTTCATCCTGGGTGGGCTGGAGACGCAGCCGCATGACATTCTTTGGGCCGTCCATGACGGAAAAAACCGTGGTAGAAGCGAGGGGAAGGAAAATTTCGGGGAGTTGCCGGTTACGGTGGGAGGTCGGGGGCGGAGCGATGCGTGTTTCTCTCATACGTACGCGCGTGTGTGCGAGGCATTGGCTCTAACTGAAGCCGAGCGAGGCGTCGGGCTCTAACTGAACCCGAGCAATTGCACTGCGGGCTACGCATTACTAAACCCGAGCGATCGATCGATGGTTGTTAACTGAACCCGATGGAGCGATTCCTTGGCTACTGTTGCTAACTGAAGCCGATCGATGCTGCCTCTAGGATGAACAGTGAGCATTGCGGGGGGGGGGGGGGTTGGATGAACAGTGAGTGGTGGCATTGCCTCTGAATGAACAGGAACCCGTGGTGTGGAGGGCTAGATGAATAGTAGGCGGTGGAGGGGTGCCCGTGGAGGGGTGGTTGAACAGGACCCCGTGGTGTGGAGGGCTGGATGAACAGTAGATGGTGGAGGGGTGCCCGTGGAGGGGTGGTTGAACAGTAGCCTGTGGAGTAACACGCGGTGGAGGCTGGATGAACAGGAGCCCGTGGAGGCTGGAGGAGGTCGACGGTAGCCCGTGGAGGTTGGAGGAGGTCGATGGTGGAGATGAACAGTATCCCGTGGAGTCCTGTTTTGCGGTATGCCACACCCCTCCCCCCCCCGTTTCGACCGTAGCGCTCCAACACAATTCCGTTTCATCCGTTTTGCGGTACGCCACACCCCTCTCGATCAATAGGACCCCATTTCGACCGTAGGAGGTCCGTTTCCTCCGTTTTGCGGTACGCCACACCCCTCCCGATCAACAGGACCCCCGTTTCGACCGTGGGAGGTCTGTTTCGTCCATTCTGCGGTACGCCAGTCCTCGTTTCCACCGCCTGTTCTGTCCAAGCCGGTTGTGTAACGCCCCGGATTTGATGCGCCAGGTGTCTTCCAGTTATTCATCGTCGTTGCCATGTCATTTGCTTGCGTGTTGCATTTTACCATGTCATCATGTGCATCTCTTTTTGCATACATGTTCGTCTCATGCATCCGAGCATTTTCCCCATTGTCCGTTTTGCAATCCGGCACTCCTATGTCATCCATCGTCCCCTTCTTGTCTCTTTTCGTGAGCGGGTGTTAAACGTTCTCGAAATGGACTGTGATTTTCCAAGCATCCTTGGTACACCACCGGTAGACCGCCTGTCAAGTTTCGTGCCACTTGGAGGTCGTTTGATGCTCCAACGGTTAACCGGGTAACCGCAAAGCCCTCTTTATGTTGCAGCCCAACACCCTTCCAAAGTGGCCCAATAACCCATCCAAACTCCCTTCATGCCCTCGGCCGTTCGATCACGAACGTGTGGGCGAAAACCGCACCTCATTTGGACACTCTTAGCTCCCTCTACCTATATATAAGCCTTCCCCCGTCAAAATCTCGGATCAAATAAACCCCTAACCCTAGCCCATCTCCTCCCACCGCGCCGGACACGTCCGCCGCCACCGGACGAAATCGCCGCCGCCCCGCAGCCACTGGCATCGCGCCATGTGGCCTCCTCGCCGTCCCAGCTGCGCGCGAGCCCGCCGGCCGGATCGGGCCTGGGCCTATCGCGCCGCCGCCGCGACCCACGGCGCGCGCGTCGGCGCGCGCCGCCGCCATCGCAAGCGCCCGCCGCCGCCGCACGGCCGCCCGGCGCCCCGCTCCGCCTCTCCGCTCTGCCCCGCCGCCGTCGCGTCTGCGCCGCCCAAACCCGAGCCGACGCGCCCCGTCGCCCGAGCCCGGCGGCCGTCCCTCTCATGGCCGGTCGCGCGCGCCAAGGCCTCGCCACTCACGGCCGGCGCTTCGCCACCCTCCACCGGCCAGCCACGGTCACCAGCGCCGCCCCCGGCCTCCTCCGCTCCTCTCCGACCCCTCCGGCCGCCGCCCTCTCCCTCTCCGGCGTGTTCTCCGGCGAGATGCCGGCGAACCTCGGGATCTGCACCGCGAACCCTAGATCTGAGCAGCTTGACTTCCCCCCCCCCTCTGTTTTCCTCTGTCCCGAAATTCTCACTTTATGTGGCTCTATTCATTGCATCATATCTCCTTGCACACTGCTCCGTTTTGCGTGCATGATATACCAAAATGTTCATCAGGATGTGCTATTCATTTCATTCCATTGTGTCATGCTTGTTTGAATCCCTTGATGCCCTAATCATCATTGCAAGAGTGCTATATGATGTTAACCTGCTGAAACTGTTATAACTTGTTGTTTTGTCTTTTTCGTTGCATTTTGTGTGTGCATCCTATGAGCATGAGCTCTACATGTGTTTTGAGCTACATCATGCCATCTTCACAGAGGTGCAATGTATTTTTGCGAGTCTTGTACTGAGTGTATCGAGCTCATGAAGTAGTGTACTTGCTGTTACTGTTTTGCTAGGCTGAATCTGTTATTTCGTGATGCTATGTAAACCTGCTGCTACAAGTCTTTCTATGCAAAATCTGGAGCTGTTCACTAAGGATGATTTGTTATACATATCATGCTCTATCTGTTCATGCCCCTGGTGGCATTTATAGCCTGCTGTAGGTTGTAGTTATCTTGCTCCAAACTTGCTAAATAATGTTTCTGTCAGCCTGTTAACATTAGGTTCAATGTTGCCATGATTGTTGTTAGTGATCCAAGCAATGTATGAACTTGATCTTGCCATGTTTAGCTTCATGAACATGTCTTCTTACTATTTGTTGCCTTGTCATGCCATGTGTTGCTCTGTAGTGAGTGGTACAAGCTCACCAACATGTCTACTTATTGTTGTTCCTGCCATGTATGAATATGTCATATCTCTTGCTATGTTTACATGGGTGCCATCATATTTTCTGTGCCCTTTTGGCTCATGGTCAGCAAAGGACTTTTGTTCTATGCTATGAGTAGATTCATTCCATGCCTTTGTTTGCCATGATAAGTTCATGTAACATGTTGTTTGATATCTCTAAACATTGCAACCTGATGTTATTTCTGCTAAGTCTGAAACTGTTATAATTCGCAATCTTGCCATGTCCTTTTTGAGCATGTTATAGTAGTTTCTGGAGATAGCTCAGTGTTCATGTTTTGTCATGCTTTACCTGTACTTCATGACCACGCCTTTTTTTATTATGTTGAAGTGTTGTAGCATGTTGTTTTGATGCTTGCTAGATGCCTAGTTGCTGTTTTGGACAGCTTGTCCTTTAAACTTGTATAGGCTGTATGTGTTGAACTGTTGCTCCGTTTTGAGTGTGCTCTATATGAAACTTGCTTAGATTTGCATGTAGTTTCATATTATCATGTTGCATCCTTGTTTTGAGGTGTTTTCTTGATGTTTGGATGCATTTAGCATCAATGCCATGTTTAACTTGTTTTGCTCATATCTTCTAGGCCGTAGCTCCGAATTAAATGAACTTTATATGTAACTTGACTACAATTTCGTGTAGATCGTCTTGGTGCTCTTTAACTTGCTGCTTAATAACTTCAACTTAATGTTTTTTCAGATATGGACCAACTTTGAAACTTGCATATGAGGACTTACCGGAATTGTTATATGTTGTTTCCGGCCTCATTTAACTTGCTTTGATGTGTTGCTCTTGTTTGTATCATCTCTTGCCATGAGTAGCTTCATGTAGTCATGTCTTGTATCATGCTTGGTCGAGCATCATGTCTTGTTCATGTGTGGTTTGTTTAGCTTGTTGTGTGCTTCTTCACGATAGTTCCTGTTTCGTTGTGATCGTGAGGATTCGTTCGTCTACGTTTGGTTCGGCTTCATCCGTTTGTCTTCTTCATGGACTCATTCTTCTTCCTTGCGGGATTTCAGGCAAGATGACCACTACCCTTGATCTCACTACTATCATTGCTATGCTAGTTGCTTCGTTCTATTGCTATGCTGCGCTACCTATCACATGTTCTTCAAGCCTCCCAATTTGCCATGTCAGCCTCTAACCTTTTCACCTTTCCCAGCAAACTGTTGTCTGGCTATGTTACCGCTTTTGCTCAGCCCCTCTTATAGCGTTGTTAGTTGCAGGTGAAGATGAAGATTTCTCCATGGTGGACAGGATTATGTTGGGATATCACAATATCTCTTATATTATTAATGCATCTATATACTTGGTAAAGGTTGGAAGACTCGGCCTTATGCCTGGTGTTTTGTTCCACTCTTGCCGCCCTAGTTTCCATCATACCGTGTTATGTTCCCGGATTTTATGCTCCTTACACGGTTGGGTGATTTATGGGACCCCTTGACAGTTCGCTTTGAATAAAACACCTCCAAAGAAGGCCCAACCTTGGTTTTACCATTTGCCTCACCTAGCCCTTTTTCCCTTGGGTTTCGGAGCCCGAGGGTCATCTTTCAATACAACCCCCGCGGGCCGTGCTCATCGTGAGTGTTGGTCCAACTCGTCACCACCGTGGCCACCAGGCAACTCGGGATGGCCTACCGAAGTTTGGACAATCCGGTGTGCCTCGAGAACGAGATATGTGCAGCTCCTATCGATTTGTCGGCACATTGGGGCGGCTTTTGCTGGTCTTGTTTTACCATTGTCGAAATGTCTTGTAAACCGATTCCGAGATCGATCGGTCTTCCGGAGAAGGAATATCTTTTGTTGATCGCGAGAGCTTATCATGGGCTAAGTTGGGACACCCCGCAGGGTATAAACTTTCAAAGCCATGCCCGCGTTATGTGGCGATGGGAATTTGTTAATGTTCGGTTGTAGATAACTTGACACCAGATCCGAATTAAAACGCATCAACCGCGTGTGTAGCCGTGATGGTCTCTTCTCGGCGGAGTCCGGGAAGTGAACACGGTTTCTATGTTATGTTTGACGTAAGTAGGAGCTCAGGATCACTTCTTGATCATTACTAGTTGATGACCGTTCCTTTGCTCCTCTTCTCGCTCTCATTTGCGTAAGTTAGCCACCATATCATGCTTAGCCGCTGCTGCAACCTCACCACTTGACCCCTTCCTTTCCCATTAAGCTTTGCTAGTCTGGATACCCATGGTAATGGGATTGCTGAGTCCTCTGGCTCACAGATTACTACAACAACAGTTGCAGGTACAGGTTATGCGATGATGTTGACACGAGAGCGATGATTGCTTGTCTTGGAGTTCTTCTTCTGCTTCTTCTTCGATCAGGGGATAGGTTCCAGGTCGGCAGCCTGGGATAGCAGGGTGGATGTCGTTTGAGTTTCTGTTTGTGTTTCATCCGTAGTCGGATGTTGCTCTTATGTAAGATGATGTTGTATTCGTGTGGCATTGTATGCATTTTGTATGTATCCCCATCTATTATGTAATGTTGATGTAATGATATCCACCTTGCAAAAGTGTTTCAATATGCGGGTCTATCCTTGGTGGGACCTTCAAGTTCCTTTTGGATAGGGTCGCATATTGGGCGTGACAGATTGGCTCCCACGCGTTCTGTTGCCTCCCGATGAACACGACATATTCCGTTGCATCCCCATGAAGAAGACGCATTCCGTTGCCTCCCGATGAACACGACGCATTCCGTTGCCTCCCCATGAACCCGACGACGACGCTGTTTCTCCGTTCCGACCCAGCCATGTACGTATGCGCGAGTAGGCGTTCGAGACCCTGCCCGATGTACTAACGCGTGGTCAGATTTTCTTTCTTGCACCCTCGCCGCTAGACGACGCGTAGATGCTACGCGCGGCGCCTTACTACGACACATACGCGCGCCTCTACTATGACACGTATTCCTCTACATCGACCAGTATATACGTACACGTTTGCGACCAGAATGACAACGGTACGTACGCTTCGACCAGGTGGGTCCCGACTATCAGGCACTTCCTTGCCTGCGAAGATGTAGCTGGTGGGTCCAAGCAGTCAGGGGGGCGAATCGTTTTTTTTGCCCGGACGCACTTCCTTGCGTGCAAAGATGTAGCTGGTAGGTCCCAGCAGTCAGGGGGGCGAATTGTTTTGTTTTTTTGCCCGGACACACTTCCTTGTGTGCGAAGGTGTAGCTGGTGGGTCCCAGCAGTCAGGGGGGAAACGTTTTTTCGTGAAATATGGAGGCATTTCCTTGCTGCGGCCGGGGACCCATCTGTCAGCCTCTCCACGTAAAGTCCACGTCCGATGGAAACCGTTCCTTAACCACGTTGACCACGCCGCGCCGAGAGTACCAGGGCGGTGGACGATGGCGAGGCCTAGGAAGGGGACAACGCAGAGCCGGGGAAGACGCGACAGTGGATGCCCATGCATAAAGGTGTACGAGGGTTCACTGGTTCGCTGCGGTGTGAGGCTGCCGTCGCCGCAGAATAACAGGGGGTGTGGGTGAGTAGAGGGATGGCCTGGCCAGCGGTGGAAGTAGTAGGGGGTGGTGAGGCCTCCTCCGCATCGCAGCCGGCCATGGGAGGCAGGAGCACGAGGCACGACCGGCGCTGGTTTGGGCGGCTGGAGCAAGAAGACCAGAGGTTGAAGAAGCACTATGGCCGTTGGATGGACATCGTACGGTCATTGGAGCTAGAATCGTGCATATTGACTAAGTTGACAAAGCCCTCCGTCCCCGTCAACTTAGTAGGCCCACAAGTCAGCCTTCCACTATACTGGGTCCCAGCTAACAGGGGGAGTATTCATTTTTTTGTGCGTAATAAGGAGGCACTTCCTTGCGTGCGAAGATATAGCTGGTGGGTCCGAGCTGTTAGCGGCGGTAACGTTTTTCACGAAATACTGAGGCCCTTTCGGTGGGTCCCCGATGTCAGGTGGAGGAATCATTATTTTGCGCGTAATAAGGAGGCATTTCCTTGCATGCGGCCGTGGACCCAGCTGTCGGCCTCTCCACGTACAGTCCACTTCAGATGCATGTCGGTCGTTGACCATGTTGACCAGGTCGCCCCGAGAGCACCAGGGCGGTGGACGACGGCAAGGCCTAGTGTCGTGGCTGGATGGGAGCATGAGCACCTATGGGGCAGGGGGCCCCTTCTGGTCCGGCAAGGGAGCGGAGGGCGCACGCAGAGCAGATCAAGGCAAGGGCACGCGGGAGGGGGGGGGGGGGGTTACCCAGCTTCGGAGCTCTCCGGAGAGATAAAACTCCTACTGCTGCTTTGTGTTTGTATTTGTTCTTGGTTGAGAGCGTGGGTACCCTGTGGTGTCGAATGAACCGAACCAACTGCGGAACCGCGGAACCCCTTCTACGTGCGCATGGGCCTCCCTTTTATAGTCTAAAGGGGGTCACCGATGGGTGGCAGCGTAGAAAGAGGGGTAAAAGAGTAAAAACGCAGGTTGGTACAACTACTACCAATAGTGTCCCCTACCTAACTCTGACGGCAGGGGACAAGGGCATTTAATGCCCGTCCGGTCGCCCCAACAGTGTAGGAAACGACCGTTAGAGGCGCGACCGATCGCCACGATGGCCTCCTTGTCAGCTTCGCTTGCCACCTCGCACCGCATGGCTGCACAGCGCCTCACCACGTGCTCCTGGGATGATCCTGGGGCGACACGTCGTTGGATGCGCTGGAGCTCGGGTGCAGAGTGGCAGCCTTGCCGCGGCAAGCGCCTTGCCGCAGCCGTTGCCTCGCCGCACCAGCAAGCATGCCGCTCGCCGTGCCTTGCCGGGACGCGCGGGGCGTCGCGGCAAGTTTCCTGAAGTGCCTGGGTTGGCCTTCCCGGCAAGCTCCTCTTGTCGGGGTCTTTGTCCTTCCCGGCAAGCTACTCTCGCCGGGGTCTTGTCCTTCCCGGCAAGCTCCTCTTGCCGGGGCCTTGTCTTCTCAGTTAACACTTTGTTCTTGAATGCCAGTAAATAGGAAAGACGGAGGATCTTGGCGGATGCCCGCAAGCCTTGCCGCAGACGCCGCTGATCGCCGTGCAGACAAGTTCGGGTACTAAGGTACCCCTACTTTAGTACACCGACAGAGCCCGGCCTGGGCCATACACGGTGCCGAAGGCTGTTGGGCCAGCCCAAAACAGGCACGGCACGCAGCGCCTGGGTCCACATTGAATCTGACTCCGTGCCCACCGTGCCCTCCCGCAACGGCACGCGTCAAACGCGGCGTCGTGGGAGAGAACGTGGGCAATACTTAATTCCAGGAAATGCGTAACGTTCACATCCCCCGTTTATAAGCAGAGGAAACAGGGCCGTTCCCCCACCTTCGCCACTTGCAATTCCTTCCTCCGAAAGCTCCGCCACTCCCCTCCGCTTCCCAAGCCGAAAGAGAGCAGCGCTCCGTCGTCCGTCGCCGCCGTCCCCCTCAGCATCTCCGCGCTCCTCCGCCGCTTCCGCCATGGCTCCGAAGACCAGCAAGGCCGCAAAGTCAGCCGAGGCGCTACGGCTCAAGGCGCTGCGCAAGAAGCGGGTGCTTTTCCCCGCCGAGCTCACCCCGACGGCGCTGCGGGAGGAGTTCTACCTCTTCTGGTCGACGGAGACGCGGGCGCATCCGCGCACGCCGGTGCTTTCCGCTGAGGCTTCCAAATCGAAAAGGTGCCCCAGAGGTTACTACTTCTTTCCCGTGTTCTTCTATTGCGGGCTCTGCCCACCTTTTTCCGACTTTCTCTGCGACATCATGAACACCTACGGGTTTCATCTTCTTGATTTCACCCTCAACGTTGTTCTGACAATGGCGGTTTTCGCACACCTCTGCGAGAACTTTGTTGGCATCCTCCCCAATGTCGCTCTTTTTCATCATTATTTCTCCCCCCGGGCCGAAAAAGGGGAGCCACTGGCTGGCGGAATCGCCTGGACCTCTCGGATTGGCATGAAGGAGGTGTACTTGACGGGCGAGCTACGCAGCAAGTGGGACGAGTGGAGGGCGGAGTGGTGCTGGATCTGTGATGCCAATCCGCAGCCATTCACCAAAGCCGCGCTGCACCCGGTGGTGCGTGGCGGTGATCGAGCGCCTGTCACGGACGACGCTAAGTGAAGATTGCCACCACCAATCCTCCGCTCGGGCATGCCGGGCTCACAGCAGGGAGGTTGGCGCGGATTTCCTTTGCGTCGACGCCCCTCTCGCGAAGAGGGGAGGCCCGCTGGCTGTTTGGCGGCCCGGCGGATATCATGAGGCTGCGCCAGGCCTCAACTTCAACTTCACCGCTCGGAGCTTGACGGGATCTTGAGGGAGATGTTCAAGCATGACGCCAACCATCCGAGTGGTTCAGCTGCCGCAGGGCGCCGCCCCTTGTGCAACAACTCGGTAGCGATCGTGATCTCGCGTTAATGATGCCAGAGTGCGATTCGCACGGGATAAATGCAACTTGCATAGAGCCCGCCGCCGAGGTCGTGCAGCAATTATTCGATAACTTGACGGAGGTAGCAGTCAACTCCGACGAGCAGAGGCTCCTCACCCGCGCCACCACCGACAACGAGATGGTGTACATCGCCACCAGGGCCGTAGAGGCGGCGGCAGCCGCTGCCGCGGGCGAGTTTGGCTTCACGTTGGATGAGGCGGAGGCGGCCGAGGTGGCAAGCCTTGCCGACCGGGAAGACCTCGCCGGAGAAGTCGTTGGCGAGGGGGAGCCCGAGGTCGAAGCGAGCGAGCCCGCCGAGGGGACGAGCGGCCAGCCGTCTTCGAGCAGCTTGCCGCAGGCGAAGCCCCCAGCGCAGCCCCAATTCCAACCGAGAAGGCGCCTCCGTCGAGTTGGAGATACGGCAGAGGAGCAGGCTGACCAGCAGCCGCGGCGCCGTGGGACACGCTCCACCGCGGCAAGTACCGTTGCCGCGGGAGGGTCCAGTCATGCCGGCAATCGAGGCGGGTCTTCCCGGCCGCCACGCTCGATCTGCCGCAGCCCCCAAGAACGCTGAAGGGAGCCTACTCCCCGCCACACCGCAGCAGAGAGGGTACTGATTCCTCTCCGCTGAGTCCGATGATGATGAAGAGGAGGAGGATGAGGAGTAAGGCTTTCTTCTCACTGTTCTTGATTTTCTTTGATCCTTGTTGTTATTTGTCTTGTATCTAATTTGTTTCTCTCTGAATTCCTGTTCTATTTCAGGACTCTGGCGGAGAGAGCGGCGAAGAGGGCCAAGGTCCCCGTGGTTGTCATCGAGGACGATCCTGCTGTGACGGCAGAAGATACGTCCGAGACCACCTTGATGGACCCGGTTCCTTCTCCTCGCAGCAACCCCCAGCACAGCCCCCAGCGTAAGTGTTTGGTTCACTTCCTGTTGTGGGGCGCGCATCGGTGCTTCTTTTTTTGCTGATATTTTGATTGTTGACTCATTTGTATAGGAGCAGAACAAGCCCACCAGGAGCAACCGGAGGCCGACCTGGAGGTGCTGTCTGCTTTGACTACGCCGCCAAGGGGCGATTCTCCGACACGGGAGCGTTCCCCGGCAAGGGAGGGGTCCCCGGCAAGGGGTGAAACCAGTGAGCCCCTGGTGGAGGAGCCCATGGTCACGGAGCCCAGCATAGGTAACCCTTCTTGTCGGAAATCTGCCCTTAGGTTCTTCTTCCTGGTCTTCTTTCTTCTTTTTTGGATATTTGCTTGACTTTTCTTTCCTCTTCCTATCCTCAGATCCCCCTCTCGCAGACCCGATGGAGACCGATGCCACCGGTGAGGAAGGCGCACGCCGCAACACTGAAGATGCCGCCGCTGGCGAGGAAGAGGCCGGCGCTGATGAGCCTGCCGACGAGGAGGCCACCAAGGCTGCTGGCGCAGGAGCCGGTGAGGGGTCCGGCGATCGTACTGATGACCCGGAGGGCACAGGAGCGCAAGGCACTGCACCGTCCGCCGACCCCTCCGCCGCTGATGCAACGCCGGTCTCCGATGAGCCCCAGCCAGGCGCGTACTTGAAGGCCGGCGAGGGCGTGTACATCAAGCTTCCCTGGGCGTCGAGCTCCAGGGCGCCGGTGGAAGGGGAGGAGTTCGACGGGGAAGTACTCGCCTCTGCTGGGCTGGCAGTGGTTGACAAACCAAGCAGCAGCGGCGGCAAGGCCGAGGAGGAGAAGTTGCTCCGAAAGCTGGTGTCACTCTACCGCGCCCGGCAAGCGAAGCTTGAGTCCCGGGAAGCGCTTGTCGCGCAGGCGGGAGTTGACATAGAAAAACACGTGGAGGAGCTCAAGAGCCGCAACCAGGAGGCCCTCCGGTCCATTGCTAAGGAGAGGGCACAGCTCGACGAGGCGAAGAAGGCGTTCATCCTGGAGAAGGCTGAAGCCGAAGAGCAGCAGAGGCTCGCCGCCGAGGAGCAGTCCAAGCGGGAAGGTGAGCTGATACAGAAGAAGGTGGTCTTGGACAGCCATGAGGAGGAGCTCACCGTCCGGGAGCAATCACTTGGCGGGGCACTCAAGGAGGCGAAGGATGCCGCAGTGGCTGCTGAGGCCGCCAAGAAGGAGTTAGAGGTGAAGGTGACGCAGCTGGAGGCGGACATGAAAAGGAAGAACGAAGAGCTTGCCGCACTCCAGCGCGAGCGCGAGAAGGATGCCCATGCCCATGGTGATCTGCAAGTTCAGCTCGCCGAGAAGATCAAGGAGCTGAACGCCGCCAAGGACTCGAGCGCTGATCTGGAGTTGAAGCTGGCCACCTTGACGGGGACGTTGGACGCCGCCAAGAAGCGAGAAGATGACCTGAAGAAAGAGGTCAAGGGAAACAAGGAGCTGCTGACGAGGGCCGCCGAGACCCAGTACACCTTCAAGGCCACAGTGGAGCTCTGGACGGAGGGCCTCGTCAACATCGCTGCGGTCATCGACGAGGAGTTGGCGGAGCTGGACTTGGCGGGCTTCGGGTACTCCACCGAAGAAAACCTCTAGCCCAGCGCCAAGCTTACTCTTTTCTTCAAGGGCGTGGCGACGGCCCTTCAGCAACTCCGGGAAAGGATCCCGAAGAAGCTGGCGGACGAGTCGCGCGCAATCTGCGCCAAGGTCTTGGAGAAGGTGCTGGTGAAGATCCTCTTCCGCAATCCAAACCTCGACCTCTCCCGCGTCCTCAAGAAGCTGCAGGTGGGTGCTGATCTTGAGGAGCTCAAAGCCATTGTCGCACCCATTGTGGACAAGGGGAACGAGGTCAGGAGGGTCGACGGCGAGCGCGTGGACTAGGCCACCCTTCTTCTCCCTTTGTCTTGCCGCTGCTAGATATGTCGTAGGAACAATCCATTAGAGCGCGGCAAGTTATTTATTGTAATATAACTTTATCCTGGGTATTGTCTGCTATGTTACTTCCTTTACTTGATTCCATCCCTTGCATGTTTTCGCCCTACTCTTTTAGGGAACTTGCCGGCGAAAGCACACTTGCTGAGTGCGGAACATCAGCAGCCTGCTGGTGGTGCTGCCTCCGGCAAGAAACCTTGTCAGGGCTAGTTGCAGCTCACTTGTATTGTTGAGCGGACTCGAAACAAATCAAGGGCGCAACTTAGTCACGAGTCGGTTCCTCCGCGCACAAGTTTTCCATATAAGGCACGGTCGTTCGAGGAATATAACTTAAAATTTTAAAACTGACTGTGCTCAAACTTTGGCAACTTATCTTTTCTGTCGTCTGTGTTCCGGCAAGGCTGCATTTTTTTGAACGACGCCTGGTCCACATCTTCATCCTCCCCCCCCCCCCGGTGAACTTGTGGGCGAAGGAACCTTCCTTTTGAAGAAAAGAAAGAAGAGAAAATAAAGATATGGAGCTTTAAGGCTCGTTATTCCTTACCGGTTGCGAGTGCTGCACAAAATGTCAGATAAAACATGCAAAAAAGAAAGGATGCATGAAATTTGACAAGATGTGCAAGGCACACATGAACTTTATTTGTGCACGGGATCTGCGCCCGGCTTTGTACGAAGGGTTACATGCAACAGCGGCAAGGCTTGTACAAAAGGTGGTTGCCAGAACAGATTCCGGCAATCGCGCCTTATGGGTAAAACTTGCGAAGATGCTCTATGTTCTAGGAATTGCTCACCGGAAAGCCATCTTCGGTCTCTAGGCGGACAGCGCCGGGCCTAGTGACTCGTTTCACCCGATAAGGGCCTTCCCACTTCGGCGTCAACTTGTTGGAATTCTTGGCGAATTGAACGCGCCGAAGAACAAGGTCGCCTTCCTCGAAGCTTCTGGCATTAACTTTGCGGCTATGGTAGCGACGCAAAGCTTGCTAGTAGCGAGCAGCTCACACCGCAGCCTGAAGACGATCTTCCTCGAGGAGCAGCGCGTCATCTTGCCGCAGCTGCTCTTGCTCAAGCTCATCATAGCGAGCACTCTCGGCGATCCGTATCTGAGTTTCGTGGGGAGAACTGCTTCGCTCCATAGACAAGAGCAAAGGCGTCCGCGATGGCTCGATTTGGCGTCGTCCTGATCGACCAAAGAACCACCGGCAGCTGCTCGATCCAATTTCTTCCGCACTTGTGCAGCCTGTCGAAAGTTCTGGTCTTGAGCCCGCGCAGCACTTCAGTGTTTGCCCTCTCCGCTTGACCGTTGCTTCTCGGGTGAGCAACAGAAGCGAAGCAGATCTTGATGCCAAGATCTTGGACGTACTGCATGAAGGTGCGGCTCGTGAATTGCGTGCCGTTGTCGGTGATGATCCTGTTAGGGACTCCGAAACGGCAAACAATTGACTGAAGAACTTGATTCTTGTTGTCTTTGTCACCTTCCTCACTGGTTCCACTTCCGGGCCACTTTGTGAACTTGTCGATTACAGCGTACAAGTACTCAAAGCCCCGACAACTTGGGGAAAGGGGCCGAGGATGTCGAGCCCCGGATCGAAAATGGCAGGATAAAGGGATTGTTTGGAGAGCTTGAGCTGGTTGGTGAATCTGTTTGGAGTGGAACTGGCACGCTTCACACTTGGTTACTTGTGCAGTTGCATCCTGGAGGGCTGTCGGCCAGAAGAACCCTTGCCGGAAGGCCTTGCCGGCAAGTGCTCTTGCGCCAATGTGGTGACCACATATGCCTCCATATATCTCCGCCAACAGCTCCTGTCTATCTTCCCGGGAAATGCACTTCAATTTCACTCCGTTGAATCTTCTTCTGTGCAGTATGTCATCGACAAACTGGTACATACTCGATTGCCGGGCTACTTTTTCCGCTTCTTCTTGCTCCTCGGGAAGTTCTCACATGCGAAAGAAGTGGGCGATCTCTTTGTGCCCATGCGGAGCACGTGGCTCGACAACAAGGACTAAAGGCGCAAATGCTGCTGCGGGAACATCCGCTTCTCTGGCGAGAATTGGGATCTGTCGGGCGTGATGCTCCCGGCAAGCGTGTCGGGACACAGACTTGTTGGGAGCGTCTCGCTTCAACGAAACAAACCCTAGGGCTTGTCGGAGCAGGCTGCTCTTGACACTTTACGTGTTGATCACAGGGACCTTCTTGGCGGCGGCTCCGGAAGCTCTGCTTTGGAAAGTAGTCGCCAGTAACCAACTTTCTCTTTTTGCTCTGTCCAGCTGATGATGTCACAGATGGTTGAGTCAGCTTGAGCACAAAAATCCTGGTTCCACTGTGTAACTTGAGTGCGCACACTTTGAAGCCAACTGCAATGTCATTCTGAGCTCTTGGAACATGTTCCATCTGTAGGCCGTCAAAATGTTCTTCTAGCTTCCTCACTTCATCGATGTATGCTTCCATCAACGGACTCTAATAATCTTTGTTAACTTGGCGGACGACAAGCTGTGAGTCACCCCTGACAATAAGCTTCTTGATCCCAAGCTCTGCTGCTATTCTGAGTCCGGCAAGCAAGCCTTCATACTCTGCAGTATTGTTCGTTGCTTGCTCCTTGGGAAAGTGCATTTGGACCACGTACTTGAGGTGCTCTCCAGTGGGGGCGACAAGTAGTACGCCCGCACCGGCGCCTTGCAGCGAGAAGGCACTGTCAAAGTACATGATCCACTCTCTGCTCGCTTCCTTGACGGGGATGCTCCTCTCTAGAGTCTCTTCATCAGGTGTTGGCGTCCATTCTGCTATGAATTCTGCCAATGCTCGGCTCTGAATAGTTGAAGTACTTTCAAACTTGAGGCCAAAGCTTGACAATTCCAATGCCCACTTGACAATCCTTCCTGTTGCTTTTGGATTTTGCAATATCCTCTTCAACGGAAAGCGAGTGACAACTGTGATCTCATGTGCTTGAAAGTAATGGCGCAGCTTCCTCGAGGCCATAAGAAGGCCGAAGCAACTTCGCACACGTAGTACCTTGATCTAGCCCCCGCAAAGGGCCGACAAAATGGCTGGCGCTGCACCATCTTCTTCTATTTCTCTTCCGGCAACTGTACAGATCCATCCTTGCCGAAGCCAGAACTTGTCGGGGAAGCCACCTGCTTGTCGCTGGACTCGCTTGCCGCGGTCGCTGGCTCATCATCTGCCTCCCTCTCCGCAACTAACATAGCACTAACCACTTGATTGGTTGCCGCCAGGTATAGCAGCAACTTCTCTTGTGGCTTAGGTGCGACAAGTGTTGGAGTAGATAGGTATCTCTTCAGGTCCTGTAGCGCAGCCTCCGCTTCCGGAGTCCATTTCATCGGACCTGCCTTTTTCAAAATTTTGAAAAATGGCAGGGCGCGCTCAGCAGACTTAGAGATGAACCTCTCGAGAGCAACAACACAGCCGCAAGTCTTCGCACATCCTTGGCGCCGGTGCTTGATCTGTTCAATGGCTTTGATCTTGTCGGGATTGGCTTCGATCCCCCGCTGAGACACAAAGAATCCGAGAAGCTTGCCGGAAGGGACTCCAAACACACACTTCTCGGGATTCAACATGAGTTTGATCTTGCGCAGATTTGTGAAGGTCTCGTCCAAGTCTTGGATCAAGGTTGCTCTGTCCCTGCTCTTGACCACTATGTCATCCATGTAAGCTTCTACATTTACGTGCATTTGTGGCTCAAAAGCATATTGACTACTCTTGCAAGCGTCGAACCGGCATTCTTTAGTCGAAGGCATCCGTACAAAGCGATGCGTGCCACATGGAGTAATGAACGCAGTTTTCTCTTCATCCTCTTACGCCATGAAGATCGATGATATCTGAGTATGCATCAAGGAATGAAAGATCACATCCTGTTTGTGGAGTCAACAATCTGGTCAATGCGTGGCAAGGAAATGGATCCTTGGGACAAGCTTTATTAACATCGATGAAGTCGATACAAAGCCTCCACTTCCGTTTGCCTTGCGCACGACTCACTTTGGATTGGCTAACCACGTTGGATGGAGTTCTCCTCGGACCAGACCTCGCTGCTTCCAACTTCTTGATTTCTTCGCTATGAACTCTTGGCGTTCCATCGCTTGCTTCGACTCTCGCTTGGCCGGGCCGCGTGGGGACAGGCGGCAAGGTGGTGCTCAATTACTTTCACGGGAACTCCGGGGATGTCGGATGGTTGCCATGCAAACACATCGACATTCGCCGCAGAAAAAACAAGCGCTTTCCTATTTAGGATCAAGCGTGGCACTGATGGTGAAGGTACCACCAGTGCCGTCCTCCTTGGCGGCCACTTTCTTGGTCTCGGGTGTCGCTGTCTTTGCCTTCTTGCACTTGCCGGTGGAGCTCGATGGTGCGTCCTCGACGGTAGCGCAGCACTCCGAAGAGGTGCGCTTGCCGGAGTGGGCATCAGAGCTACTCTTGCCGGACTTGGTCTTGTTCTTCTTCCCCCCGGGAGCTTTAGCGGCAAGTGGTTTGCGTTCTGCTGCGGCTGCTGCTTTCCGGTAAATCTTGTCGGTACAAATAAGTGCATCCTTCTTGTCGCCATGGACAGAAATAACACTTATCGGACCAGGCATCTTGAGCACATTGTGAGCGTAGTGAGAGGCTGCCATGAACTTGGCAAGCGCTGGACGGCCGAGTATCCCATTGTAGGGCAATGGGAAATCAGCAACGTCAAATGCGACTCTCTCTGTCCTGAAATTCAGCTCGCTGCGAAACATCACTGGCAGTGTGATCTTCCCCTTCGGCTTGCTCCTTCCCGGGTTGATTCCTTGAAAGGTGCCGGTCTCTTCGAGCTCGCTGTCGGGGATCTGGAGCTTCTTGAGCACTGCGGAGGATATCAGATTCAGGCCGGCCCCGCCGTCAACCAACATCTTCGTGACCTCGAGGTTGCGGATTGTTGGCGAAACCAATATCGGCAAGCACCCGACCGCAGTGATGCGATCAGGGTGATCCTCAACATCGAACATGATGGGTGAGGGAGTCCTGGACTAGGGGGTGTCCAGACAGCCGGACTATCAATATCCGCCGGACTCCAAGACTACGAAGATACAAGATTGAAGACTCCGGCTCCTGTCCGGATGGTACTTTCCTTGGCGTGGAAGGCAAGCTTGGCAATACGGATATGTAGATCTCCTACCATTGTAACCGACTCTGTGTAACCCTAGCCTCCTCCGGTGTCTATATAAACCGGAGGGCTTTAGTCCGTAGGACAACATACATTACAACAATCATACCATAGGCTAGCTTCTAGGGTTTAGCCTCCTTGATCTCGTGGTAGATCTACTCTTGTACTACCCATATCATCAATATTAATCAAGCGGGGCGTAGGGTTTTACCTCCATCGAGAGGGCCCGAACACAGGTAAAACATTGTGCCCCTTGTCTCTGTTACCATCCGCCTAGACGCACAGCCGATTCGGGACCCCCTACCCGAGATCCGCCGGTTTGACACCAACATTGGTGCTTTCATTGAGAGTTAAATGCGTCGCCAAACCGATAGGCTCGATGGCTCCTTCGATCATCAACAACGCGGAGTCCAGGTGAGACTTCTCTCCGGACAGACCTTCGTGTTCGGGCGGCTTTGCCTTGTGGGCCAATTAAACTGGCCATCTAGAGCAGATCGAAGCTTCGCCCTGGCCGTCGAGTCGATTTGGAAGCTTAAACTTCATGGCGATGTCGCGGAGACTTGATCTTGACGGACTCGAGCCTGCCAGCGCGCCGCACTATGATGGCGGGCATGATTTTGCTCTACCGCGAGCGGTGCCTTGGTGGCGCACCGGATCCGCTCGGCCATTAGCGGAGCCGATCGCCCGTGTCGAGGCGGTGGATAAGCGCCGCCACAGGGGCTTCAACATCTATGGCGATGGGCGAATACCAATCTTGTCCCCATAAAACTTCGTGATTCGAGCACCGGACTCCTCGCCGGACTCGAACCTCCCGCGCCCTACCAATCAATCCGGATTAGGCGCGGTTATAAATTCACCGCCGCGAGACATCTTTCAATACTGCGCTTTTGGCGATATCCTAAATTCACTAAAGCATCTCGTTATCGGGAGAGTCTGGCGGACTATGGCGAGGATGGTTGAAATGCAGACGGACGAACAAATTCAGATCCACCCACCACCCACTTTGTAGCCCCGTCGGCGATCTAACCGACATGCTAGACTACGACTCGAAGACATCGGCGCTTTGGAAGGCGATCTTTGGAGCGAAGAAAAACAGAGCTTATCTGAGCAGCGGGACCACCTCGTCACATGACATATATATGGTGGATACCCCAAAGGGGCGATAACGAGACCAACGGGCGCGGCGAAGAATGACCCCGCCGATAAGCGACAAAACGGCGGCGTGAAGCGCGCCCTAAGTCCCACCTCAGCGGCGACAAGCGCTCTCAAGGAGCCCGCAATATGGCAGGGCTCACAATCGAGACGACGAACATGCAAATAAGCAACCGTCCGAACACGGCGAGTCGAATAACCAATCAAGCCGGCGAGAACAACGGTCCGGACGACCGTATGCGGACACGTCGCGGAGAGTAAGAACCGGAAAAGACTTCGTCGATCTGCAAGAAGCTGAAGAAGGAAAAGCGGTGGCTCAAAACAGCGGAAGACACACTCGAGAATGAGATGGAGCAAAGTGCTCAAAACCCTTGAATAAATGCGGCAATGGCCACCAATCAAAGAGCTACCCGAAGCGCAAGCTGCTACCAGAATTCGACGAGGAGGCCATAGAGCCTCCACCGTCCAAAATTAAAGGGGCTGCCTGGTTGGATAGATGGCCAGAGGACAGGCCAAATTATGAAAGCGGCGCCACACATAAATCGACCAACGAATTCGGAAGGATGGATGGCCCAGCCAGGTCCATTTACGGGCCAAAGGAGAAGGCCCCAAGAAGCAAGGCAACACGTCAAGTGTCCGATGATAGCGGGACACACAAATACAGGGGCGCCGCACACCCACTATGTTTCACCGATGAGGTGCTGGACCATGAATTCCCAGCAGGATTTAAACCCATCAACATAGAGGCCTACGATGGAACAACAGACCACAGATGCGGATGAAGATTATATACTACATATACATATGGCGGAGGAGGCGATCTCCACGCCATAAAATATTTACCCCTCAAGCTCAAAGGACCAGCCCGTCATTGGCTTAAAAGCCTCCCGAAAATCTTGTTGGAAGTTGGGAAGAGCTTGAGGGCGTTTAAACAAATTCTCAAGGGACTTATGTCCGGCCTCCGGATCTGAGATGATCTAAGTCATATAACTCAACAGCCCGCAGAGTCGTACGGAAATTCAGAACAGGTTCCTTACCAAAAGAACCAAATAGTCATTGTCCGGATGCGAAGCCTTAGCAGCTTTCAAGCACAATGTCAAGACGAATGGCTCGCCGAGCACCTCGGTCAAGAGAAACCGAGAACAATGTCCGCACTAACAAGCCTCATGACCCGCTTCTATGCGGGAGAGGATAACTGGTTAGCAAGATGCAGACACCAGCGACCCAAGTACATCGAGATAAGAGATGGAAACAAAAATGGCGCGAGAAAAGAGCAGCGCGGAATAAAAAGAAAAGCCCAAAAGCACGGCGATCGACACCGGATTTAAAAGCTCGCGGCCCAATAATAAAACACGACCTCTAAGGATAGCGGTGTGACGGTGTCCAACTTAAAGAAGATTTTGGGTCGGATATATCAAATCCACAGTACCCCGGAAGGCTCGCAAATCACACCCACGAGGATTGTTGGGTTTTAAACAGTCCGCCGACTAAATGCCAAACACAAAGGGGCTCGACGCGTCAAGCGAAGATAAACCCCACCAGCAGAGCACCGGAAAACAAAAGACTTTCCCACAAGGGGTCAAAGCGATAAACTCACTTCATGTGATAATACGGAAAAATAGCGGCACTTTCTAAAAGAGCTTGCAGCGGTCCAACCAGCAGACAATAGAGATTGGACATCAAAACCAATCACTTTCGACCACCTGGACTATTCCAGAAGCGTTTGAAATGCGGGACGGACTCCCCTGATATTGAATCCCATAATAGATGGATTACAATTTACTCATGTCCTAATGGACGGAGGCAGCGACTTAAACTTGCTGTATTCAAAAACAATCCGTAGGATGGGGGTAAACCCTGCTAAAATCCGACACAGCCGCACTTCCTTCAAAGGAGCGCGCCAGCCCTTACGCCAAGTGCACGGGCTCCATATTACTAGAAGTCGTGTTGGATCGCGAACAATTTTCGACGAGAAAAATTAATTTTCACATCGTCCCATTTGAAAGTGAATATCAAGCACTCTTGGGGACGAAAGGCTTTTGTCCGCTTCAACGCTATACCGCATTCGCGTCTCTTACACTCAAGATGCCGGTCGCGTGGCGTCATTTCAAATGCAAGGGTCACTTAAAGACCACGGACTCGGATAAACGAATCCGGCCTCGGCGAAGGCTAGGGCTCCCTAGCCACATACCCCCCTCTGAGGGGCTGCTTGGCGCTAAAACAACAGCGGGCCCGTGCGGTGGGGACCGTTGAGATTCTTTTCAGATTAAGACCCTGCGTAAACCTTTTTCTGTCTCTTGTTGTTATTCTCCTTGGTTTCTTCCTATAGCCAAAGCGAACTGGCGCTTTGGCATCGGCCGCGTCGAGAAGACCATGCCCGTGCACGGACACTAGGGGCTTAGGGCATCGTTACGCCATTATTATAAAGACCGAACACCTTAGGGAGTGTTGGCGTCTCGAGATTAGGCATTATATGCATCAGCTCGAATCATGTCTTTGGTCAAATGTTGGGTTTGCCCGACTCACGTGTTTGCTGCCTTACATTCCGTATCATCGGCTAACGCGGCACTAGGAGAACTCTGCGATTGTGCCCCGGTTAATTTTGGCGAGCACCTCGATGAAAGCCAAAAACTGACTGTCATGATCTGACGAGACTGGTCGACCACTCGATCGACTACCGAATGTTTAGAATTCCCGCTTTGTGAAGGACCGTTTCCCGGTCGAGCACTTACGCGCCCGATTTGGAGATGCGCGGTGCCACCGGGGCTATATCGTAGCCCACCCTCGAGCTCCAGCTAAGTGAAAGTGATAAAGCATTATAGTCCGGATTGCCTAGTTAAGCTACGCTACCACCTCCTTAAACAGGGGACCGAGGCGTCGGATTAAGTGTGAAAGCGCGCTATTTTGCAAACACCCCTGCACCTTGTGTGGGGGCTAAAAGCCAAGACGCCATCTTTCAAGTTATACAAAAGTATCGAACGCGGCCACAGAGAAGTTTTACTACTTGGAACGCACAAGTATAAAAAGCAGTTGTAACATAATTATCTATTTACAAGCTAATGCGTTCATTTGAACGTAACATTTTTCGAGCACTGCGACTCTATTACACCAGCGCCACGCATAACTTCCCCGAAGTAGTGCTCGGCAGGGAGCCCGTATTCATCCGAACCCTGGGCGGCAACAGTGGTGGCATACATCTCTGGACAATGTGCCTTCACACGGGCAAGAGCCATCCGCGCGCCCGCGATGCAGGCCGACCGCTTCATCTCCTTTATATGTGGCACTGCCCCAAGGAATTGCTGCGAGAAGCGAAAAGTAGCTCGTCGCCTTGGACCTCTACGGCGAGACATGGGCCCGCGATGTCGATCATGGCAAGTCCGGACAATCTATTTAGCTCAGCCCATTCGCCGACCGGTCCGTCAATGGAAGAAGCGATCCGGATGTGGAATTGAGACCAATATAGCTCTTAGTCTCGTGATCCTCCTGGCTCGGAAGTGCTTAGCGGCATCGGCCCTTTTCGCAGCTAAGTCCATATCACGGATCCTCCGGACTCCACAGCCGCTCAAATTGAGCATACTTTGCATCCATAAACCGGCGACGCAGCAGAAAAGGCTTGCCGCACCACGATCTCTCCGACTGGCGCAGCTCCTCTTTCATAGCCCGCATTGCGAGTGGGCATCCTTGGCTTCGGTGGCCTTCTTCAGTCTTCCGCTCGATAAGCGCTCCTTTTCAAGAGCCTCATTGCGGTCGGTAGCATCCTTTAATTTCATGGCCAATTAAGCCACCTCCGCCCTACTTAGGCGGTCGCAGCCTTTTCGACTTTCAACTCCTCGGCCGCCCTCGAGGCAGCGTCACTCCGCCGGGCTTGATCCTTAGCTTCAGCAAGTTACGGCCGAAAGGCCCTCCCAACAGCAGCACCGTCTGTACAAACAGCATATAATTTATCGAGGAGGCTTGACCCCTTAATAAAGCGATTGCGGAGAACTCTTTTACCTTGCGACTCGTCAAATCGCTTTGTTGACAAGTCACGATGTCCGCATTTGCCACGTCAAGTTGCCGATTTAACTCGGCAAACTCACTAGTCCGGCTAGCCCCGGACTATCAGCCACCCGCATAGAAGCAGCGAAATTCATTCCTTTAGATTTCGATCCTCGATGCGCTGTCGTTTCCGACAACCTCTCGAGTCTCGGGGCTACTATCTATCTGGCGCATTTTTATATGCAAAACTGATTAAAAGACAAAGAGGTGCGTCATTCCGCATACCTCAAATCCCGCCACAAACTCATGGCGGCATTACATAATTCGCTCGGCGGACGAAATCCTTCCAATCACCATACGCATTAGCGCACGATGATCTTGAAATGGGCGCCCTCTCAGCAGACTCTTGAGTTCTCCCGTCGGACACTAGTAGGTGCCGAACTCTCTCGCCCCTCCGGACTCGGGGATACCCTCCGCGATGACACTTCGGGTTCGTCTGCCTCATCTGGCGGCGCTGTGGACGGAGGCGTATCGCTCTCCATCATCTCCGGAAGAAGGTCCCCCGAAGATGAACTCATCTGAGAAGGCTGCAGATCCGAACTGCAATATAAATATTTCGGTTACCTAAAGAAGCACAAATGAAGGTATTTCCTTACTAATTGCTCCCCTTTCATACTCACGGCTATTTGGAGGGCGATCCTTTGGTGATGATTGTGCGTCCGGATTCTTTCGGGCGCGGACCTCGGGAAGATCTCTTCCACGCTTAGGGGCTTTGGCCTCCAGATCTTGGGCGGTCCTATTCTCCCCTCAAGTGAGGGTTCTTGGTTCCCCCCTCTTGATCGCCCTTTAGGCGAAATATTAGCTCCTCTATTTTCCCGTCGCCCCCTTCTATGGGCGCGACATCAACTGTCGACCAGCCACGGGCTCGGTCACGGTCTCTGGGAAGGGCGGACACCTTATCAGCCTTGATCGCGCCACCCATTCCTGTAAAGAACAAAGGGTCAGGAAGCGAACTCTAGAAAGGCACATAAACAGAGTGTCCAGACTCTGAGCTACTTACTTGAGTATCCAGGCGATCACGGCTTAGGCCTGCATCCTCGGCTAAATCCGGACACGCCACCTGCGGTCCGAAGAACAACTTGTACATCTCCACGGGTGTCGCACCCATGAAGTGTTGGAGAATCTGAGGTCCCTCCGGGTTAAACTCCCATAGACGGAGAGGGCGGCGTTTGCAAGGCAGAAGATGCCTGATTAGCATAACCTGCATCACCTTGATCAGGTCGATCTCCCTCGCTTGGAGATCTCGAATCCGGCCCTGCAGTGAGGGCACGTCTTCGGACGGCCCCCAATTGAGCCCTTGGTTGACCCACGACATCAGTTGGCGTGGAGGTCCCGGCGGAATAAGGCGGCGGCTTTGCTGCTGCCCCTTGGAAGCGGTGATATAGAACCACTCCTGCTGCCACGATCAAGTTCCTCTTGGAAGGAACCCTCGGGCCCAGAGGAATCGACCTTTTGCTTATGGTCACCCCACGCACCCGCTTAGCGCCCCGATCATCTTGGCTCCACCTTGAAGGTCTTGACCATAGGCGAAGTGGGGAATGGCGGAGGAAGGCTTGCAGACGATAATGAATGCGGAGATATGGAGGATGGACTCCGGAGCCAAGTCGTGAAAGTCCAGCCCATAGTAGAACAGGAGCCCCCTCACAAAGGGATCCGTCGGGAAGCCTAAACCCAGATGGAAGTGGGATCGAAAGCAGCGTATTCACGGGCTCGAGGCAGGCAGCCTGCCCTTAGGCAGGCAACTTTGTCTGAAACCTCGTGGGCGGTGCTTGGCCTCCGCAACTTTAATATGTCCTCCTCCGTGGCATCCACCGGCCCTGGAGGTCGGAGCTGGACATGGTTGAGGGTCCGAAGCGCTCGAATCTGAAGCTCTGGGTGTTGGAACTGGGAGCGAAGAAGAGATTCGATGCGAGATTGAAGAACAAGGACAGGCCTTGGTCCTCTTATAAAGGAAGAAATACCAAGGGCCGTCTCCGTGACCATTTGGGATTCCCCTTGATAGAGGCGTGGCGGCAGGAGGCGGTTGGGTTACCCGCGCGTATTGATGAGAATCCGGAATAAAGGGAACACGATCTCTGCCCGACAAGGCGTGCCAAGGAAACCGCTTCCGCTAAGCGTGCTGAGGTGGTATGTAAAAAGCGATTCAAACAAAGGCTTGGTTGCGGTGTGATGTCACGCCGCATAATCGTCGCCAGATTGAGCTAAGTGTGCATTTTATTCTCTCTACGGTGGAATGTGGAATTTATTTTGCGAGCGGACACTATCCTGGTGTTCATGATCTTCTGGATTATTCAAGGGAGGAACCCGCCTTGCAATGCCGAACATTATCTTGGCGTCGGACTTATCGTCATTGAAGGCTGGTTCGAGAGACTCTTGAGGAGTCCTAGACTAGGGGTGTCGGACAGCCGTACTATCAATATCCGCCCGGACTCCAAGACTACGAAGATACAAGATTGAAGACTCCGGCTCGTGTCCGGATGGTACTTTCCTTGGCGAGGAAGGCAAGCAGCAATCTGGATATGTAGACCTCCTACCATTGTAACCGACTCAGTGTAACCTAGCCTCCTTTGGTGTCTATATAAACCGGAGGGCTTTAGTCAAATGGGACAACATACATTACAACAATCATACCATAGGCTAGCTTCTAGGGTTTAGCCTCCTTGATCTCGTGGTAGATCTACTCTTGTACTACCCATATCATCAATATTAATCAAGCGGGGCGTAGGGTTTTACCTCCATCGAGAGGCCGAACACAGGTAAACGTTGTGTCCCTTGTCTCTTGTCACCATCCGCCTGAGCGGACGGTTCGGGACCCCTACCGAGATCCGCGGTTTCACACCGACAATGGGCGTGCTGGACCACTTGAGCTTGCTTGCGATTCAACAGACAGTTCGCTGCACTCACTTCCCACCTTTGTTTGAGTTGGCGGTGCGAGGTGTGCGGGAGCACCGCCCGTCGGCCACAAAACCTCCGTTGCCTTACGAAACTCTTGGTACGTCAGTCTCATCTTCCTCCATCTCATCATCTTCGTCTTCATCTTAGTCCTTATCGCGTGCAGGGAGGCCTGTCTCCTTGCCGCCAGCTTAGCTACTGCCCGGCGCCCTCCCGAGGCGGGAAGCTTCTTGCCGGATCCTCCGCCACCTTCCCGGGCCTTCTCCTTGTCGCGGCGCTCATATTCAGCTTTCTATAGCTCTGCCATCTGCTCAACTTTCTTGCAGGCTTGGAGGTCGTGGCCCTTGGTGCGGTGGATCTTGCAATACTGCTTGCCGGAGTAATCCTGCTTGTCGGAGGCTACCACAGCCTCGCCGGAGTCACCAGCTTTGGCCTTGTCGGAGCCGCCTCCGTTGCCGGACTGCTCGACAACTAGCACATCCTTAGCCTTTCTTTTTCTGTTGTTCCGCCTCCGGTTCTTCTTCGCCGGAGGGGCATCCTCCTCACTGTCAGATCCTTCTACTCCTGCGTTCTCTCCGGGGAGTCTCCTCCCCTCTTTAGCCCGTGCACACTTGTCGGCCAGAGCGTAGAGCTCGCTGACATCTCTAATCTTGCACATCGCCATCTCCTCCCTCATCCTGCGATTACATACGTTCGATGGAGCACGCGATAACATGGCGAGGTGGACGTGCAGGATGTTGCGCTGCACTGGCTGAATCTCTGTATGTACTTGCGGGGGTTCTCCTTCCTTCGGGCAAGCGAGATGAAGGTCGCTTTCTGGCCATGGGGCTTGTGGCGCCGTGAAAGCGCCGACAAACCGATAGCGCGAGTCCGCCCATGAAGAAATGGAGTTGTCCGGCAAGTGCATGAGCCAAGATCGGCGTTGGGCTTGAGCACCAGCGGGAAGTAGTTGGCGAGGATCTTCTCGTCGCGCCCTCGGCAGCTTTGCACGCTATGGTGTAGGCGGCGAGGAACTCCGACGGATGTATCCTGCCATCGTACTTCTCGAACGCGTCGGCAAGTTCTTGGTCTTGGGCCTTTGGACTTGCCGCAGCTCACGGGTGAATGCAGAGCGACCTACGCGTCTGACAAAGTCGCTGGTTCTCCTAAGCGCATGCATATCGGCCAGATGGGCCCCAGCGCTGTCGGATTCGGCAGCTCGTCACTGCGGCGTCTTCGTGTCGTCGTTCTTGGAGAACTTGGCGTTGATCGCAGCGAGCTTCATGGGTCCAAATGACGCGTGGAAGTCGGCGTCAAAGTTGGCCGGCGAGTCGGCGATCTTGGCCTTGGCGGGGAGTATGCGGTGGTGGCGCCCCAATGGTCTTTTTCGTCGGCTTGCGCTGGGCGTCTTGCGGAACCGGCGTCTTTCGGTTGCCGGGCTTGTTGCCGTTAGCGAAGCCAATGAGGCTATAAATGGCGGCCCTCGATCGTCGATCTTATGTCAAGCGCTGGAGGTAATCTAGAAGCAGCTGGGCTCGGGCAGCCTTCCTCTGGAGTCTTAGGTGGCGGTGGTGGCGGCGCGAGTGCGGACATGCTCAAACTCCTAACAGTGTTAGAAGGAGCAACTTCTCGTCGAGCGACCGCACGCTGTGCCGACATCTTTGGCATGCATCTTGGCCTTGAGCGTCGCGACCCACCAACAGGCCTTGTTCCCGCGAGCACGGTGCTAGGAGCACCGTGGCGTTGTCGATCTGCACCTCACAGGAGGAGTGCGGTGGATGTCGCTGGTGTTGAACCTTGCGGGGCCTTGTCCTTGGACGGGTGGCGATGTGAGTCCCCGTGGCGCCCGCTCCTCGCCGGCGTCCACCCACCGCCCGTTGCTCGATGGCGGTAGGATAGTCGCGAGCAGGCGGCCACCTCGAAGTCTTCTTCTTGGTGGCATGTCGATGGAGATGTTGATGTAGCGGCGTGGCGCTTTATCGAGATACACGACCTCGGCCCCCTACTGGCGCCAAAGATGTCGTGGCTGGATGGGAACCTGAGCACCTATGGGGCGGGGCCCCTTCTGGTCGGCAAGGGCGGCGGGCGCCGCTTGAGCGGATCGGCGAGACGCAGCGGGGTTTTACCTAGCCGGAGCTCTCCGGGAGATAAAACTCCCTTCTGCTGCTTTGTGTTTGTATTTGTTCTTGGTTGAGGCGTGGGTACCCTATGGTGTCGAATGGGAACCAACCAAGCAAGGAACTGCGGAACCCCTTCTCGTGCACATGGGCCTCCTTTTATAGTCTAAAGGGGTCACGACAAGGTAACAGCGTAGAAAGAGGGGTAAAAGTAAAAGCGCGAGTTGGTACAACTACCAGTGATGTCCCTACCTAACTCGGCGGCGGGGACAAGGGCATTTAATGCCGTCGGTGCATGTGATGTAGGAAAGCGACCGTTAGGCGCCACCGATCGCCACGATGGCCTCCTTGTCAGCCGCTTGCCACCTTGCACGCGCATGGCTGCCTGAGCGCCTCGCCACGTGCTCTGGGATGATCACAGGCGACAAGTCGTTGGATCTTGTTGGAGCTCGGTGCGAGTGGCAGCCTTGCGGCAAGCGCCTTGCAGCTGACCGTTGCCTCGCCGCACCAGCAAACTGCCGCTCGTCGTGCCTTCAAGGGGCGAAGCGTCGCGACAAGTTTCCTGAAGTGCCTGTTGGGTTGGCCTTCCTGGCAAGCTCCTCTTGCCGGGGTCTTTGTCCTTCCCGGCAAGCTACTCTCACCGGGGTCTTGTCCTTCCCGGCAAGCTCCTCTTGCCGGGGCCTTGTCTTCTCAGTTAACACTTTGTTATTGAATGGGAGTAAATAGGAAAGACGGAGGATCTTGGCGGATGCCCGGCAAGCCTTGTCGCGGGACGCTGCGACTGCCCGTGCACAAGTTCGGGGTACTAAGGTACCCCTACTTTTGTACACCGACACCTAGGAAGGGAACGACACGGAGGCAGGGAAGACTCATGATTGTTTCCCACGTGGAGGAATGCCGGTGAGCGAGGTTTCTTGGTTCGTGTGCGTCGCAGGAGAATAACGGCAGTGTGGATGAGTATAGGGATGGCTAGGCCGGTGATAGAATACGGTGGGGCGGTGAGGCTGCGGCGGACGCTTGGTTGGGAAGGAAGGAGGGGCAGTCCCCTTGGCGCTTGTTTGGCGGTTGGAGCGGAAGAGAAGAGATTGAAGAAGCACGACGGCCGTTGGATGGCCATCCAACAGTCACTACTTGTGCGTCAACCTCTTTTTAGGAAAGCCTCAAATCTGTGGAAAACAGCATACAACCCATCTGCCATTATTTCTAATAATTTACAGCCCTTTTACTAATTCTTAAGGTTTGTTTGGAGCCCATATTCTTTTTGTTAGCATTACAGCCCATATTGTGGCCACGATTAAAAAATTATACGAAATTTTGCATATTTCGGTGCGGTCGGAACTGTTTTTAATCCCGAAATTTCGACTCACATTCAAACTGATTTTAAAAATAAATGTATATCAATATAAAATCCAACAAATTCTCCACGCATAAAAATTAATGTAATTTAAAATCTCGAAATGAAAAAAAGATATTTGAAACTGATTGTCGGTTTGATGTGTTTTAATAATGTATAGCCCATTTTTCATTACTGATAGGCCATTTTCTCGGCCAGCCGAATGAAGCTCTCCTCGTCTTGAAAGATTTGCAGGCCAACAGGCGACAAAGCGACTTTACTTGGCAAATCACAAAAAGCGGGCTCGGCCTTGGACCCGGTATCGACCTCTCCACGTCTGATACTCTTCCGATGGAAGTCGATCGTTGACCACATTGACCATGCTGCAAGAGCACCAAGGCGATGGACAGCGGTGAGGCCTAGGAAGGAGACGGACAGTCGGGGAAGACAGCGGTGGATACCCACGCCGCAGCGGAGTACGAGGTTCACTAGTTCGAGCTGCGGCGTGAGGCTGCTTGTCGTCATGAGAATAAAGGGGGTGTGGGTGAGTAGAGGATACCTTGGGCCAGCGGTGGGAGTAGTAGGGCGGTGAGGCCTCAGCGGCATTACACCCGACCATGAGAGGCGAGGAACCGCTGCACGACCGGGCGCTGCTTTGGGCGGCTAGAGCAAGAAGACAGAGGTTGAAGAAGCACTATGGCCATTGGATGGACATCATCACGATCCTTGGAGCTAGAATCATTCACATTGACTAAGTTGACAAAGCCCTCCGTCCTCGTCAACTTAGTAGGGCCACAAGTCAGCCACCCACTATGGTGGGTCCCAGCTAGCAGGGGGTATTCATTTTTTGGTGCGTAATAAGGAGGCACTTCCTTGCGTGCGAAGATATAGCTGGTGGGTCCGACACATTGTTAGCGGGGGCGTTTTTTAAAAAATCTGAAGCCCTTCCCACGTACAGTGCGTAATAAGGAGGAACTTTCCTTGCGTGCGACCATGGACCTCGTGGGTCCCAGCCGTCAGGCTCTCCATGTACAGTCCTCTTTCGATGACTCTTGTATGTTGACCACGCCGCGCCGAGTGCACCGAGGTGGTGGACGACGGTAAGGCCCCAGACTGGAACGACTCGGAGATGGGGAAGACGCGGCAGTGGAGTCGCACACGGAGAGGAGTGGGAAACTCGACTGGTTTGGGTGCGGGGTGGGCCTACACTCGGCAGAGAATAACAGGAGGTGCGGAGTGGAGGGATGGCCTGGCCGTCGTCGGGGTAGCGTTTAGCTAAGGAGCGCAAAACAACGCTGTCGTGGTTCTAAGTCTGACAGTAGAAGTAGGGGTAGGTAAAAGAGAGGCGATGTCCTAGCTATGGAGCAGTTGTGAAGACAAGGATGTACGAGTTTAGGCCCTTCTCGGAAGAAGTAACAGCCCTACGTCTCGGAGCCCTGAGGCGGTCGAGTGGATTATCAGTATGAGTATTACAAGAGTGTGAACCCTTCTATCTGTGGAGGGGGGTGGCTTATATAGAGTGCGCCAGGACCCCAGCCAGCCCACATAATGGAGGGATTAAAGTACATTAAGTCGGGGAGTTCTGGTAGCGCCCTCATAAGCGCTTTAATTATCATTAAGTCTATTCAATAGCAAACCGTTCTTATTGCGGAGTGCCTTACGACCTTCGATGGTCGAGTGAGTCTTCATGGTCGAGTGAGTCTTCCATGGTCGAGTCCTTCCGATCGGTCGAGTGGATTCCTCTTTGGTCATTTGGAAGATGATCTCTTCTGAGTGCCCTTGGGTAGGGCGTTTAGGTCAGGCCTATGACCCTACCCTAGGTACATGAATCCATCATTAGCCCCCGAATGGATTGAGGCTTGAGTGAAGGAGGAGTTGACATTGTTTCCGGCTGCCTTTTGCATACTGGCCACGTGTTTTCTTGGATCAAGATCCTCTTCGTTGATAACAAGAAACTTTCCTTCAGTCGACTTGATCCATTCTTGTTCTTTAGTCGGTGACTTCCTTTACTATTTCCGAGCAGCGGATCGCGGAGATCTCGCGACCCAGCAGACCGATCTGCGCTCGCGGATCTCGCGGGATCTGAAATTGGGGAAGCCTTGCAGCAGGCGGACTGCGGCGCTTGGATGGGGCGTAACGAGGGCCCCTCGATTTCAGCGCCGCTTTCCGCCCGTATCGCGCAAAGGCGGCTGCTCGGGATGTGATTGGATTGCTTGGGTCCTGTCATCCACTCGGAAGGGATGCTATAAATGTAACTCCGGAGGCTTATACACGATACCTTGTTCTTCCTCCTTAGTTCTCTCCGTCTCCGCTCTCCACCACGCTGCTGCTCTCTTGCCATCTCCCCTTGCGCATTCCGCGTGCATGGGCAAAGAAAGGCGACGATGTTGGGCGCTTGAAGAAAAGCGTCGGCGGCGGAGAAAGCGTCGGGCGGCGAGAAGGCCAAGGGAGATCTACCGTCGCGGAGGTTCCTCGTCGAGATCAAAGCGCGAAGGCTGGGTCGAGGCCCGGATCGATCGACCATCAAGGAGAAGGATCTCCTCGATATGGCGAAGCGGATTGATTCCCCGCGGCGCCGCGAGACTTCTGGCGAGTGGCAGCCTCGGCCGAAGAGGGTGAGTCGTGCTTTTGGCCACCCATGTCGACCGAGGTTTTTCGTTGCCGTAAGTGTCTTCTTCGGGGTTTTCTGAATTTCTTGAGCCCAGCTCCACCATTTTACTCCCAACTCCATCGCATACCTTGCGCGTTTGTGTCTATGTCGCGAAAACTTCTGGGCTGTCGATCCGCCTGGGGCTTGTTCAAGTACATCTTCACATGTCGCTCTCAGGTGTGAAGAAGGCAAGCCCCGTGACGAGAAGACAAGTAGTCAGATGTGTGGTGGTTTAGGGGTCAGTTGAGGAACAAAAGCACCTTTCGAGCTATGTCTTTTCGAGTCGGTCGGGGGCTGGCAGTCGACCTGGTTCTATTGCGGAATGAGGCGACCCGGGCGATCGGACCGCCTTCTGCATTCACCATGAGTCGAGTGAATAGACCCTCCTCCACGAAGGTTGTTCCAAGAGAGGGCTGAAGTGAAGATCTTGATGGACCGAGTGGTGCAGCTGGTTAGGGGCGGAGTGGTGGCATGGACCTCTGGAGGTTTTTTCTTGAGGCGAATCCAGCCCCTTGATTCGAGTCCTTGTATGTGGCTATATCGCGGCACCGAAGGCGAGACTCGCGTCCACCGGAGGCGGTCGACGATACGGTAGTGGAAAGATGGATGGCTGCGATCACTGGGAACAAGGACAATCCTCGCGGATCTCGGAGGATTTCTCCACTTGATCGTGACAGCGTTCCAGATAAGGTACATTTGCTCTGTTTTCCGTTGTATATCTATCGAGTGTGTTTACGTGGCTTGGTCGTTGAACTCTGCCCGTTACTTCCGGGCCCTCCAGAGCTATACTCAATGCCCAATGGCGCCCAGATTCCGACCGAGGAGGGGGGAAGCGGTGGAGAGCCGGGAAGAGTGGGATTCAAATGCTGCGAGAGGCGGCAGCGATGATGATGATGATGGCGAGGATGATGATGGCGAGGATGAAGAGGAGGAAGCCGCACCACGCGCTTGGAAGGCGGTCAAAACTTGTGCACGACCCTTGGTTGAGCGGTAAGGGAGTTGCGGTCGCTCTCACAGATCGACCAAGCATCTCGGACCGCTTCTCCGGTGCCGACCGAGAAGGTGCGAAGCAGCGAAGGTAGTTCCGTCGAGGACAACCAAGCCTCTGCCAAAAATGAAGGTGTCCATCCCCACCATCTCGGGGTAAACATATTGCTTAAATCTTCTTGTTCTATATAAATTTTATCTCTGGTTGATACTTGAATCGGTCGACGCGATTCTTTGGATTTTCAGTAGCTGCGACTTCGAAACCTCAGCTAAGGCTGATTCGACCATGAGATGGAGGCGCGCCACCTCAAATCCTGGTACTATATCCTTAATTCCTGTTCTTAGTCGGTGACTCAAGGTTTACGACTTTAACTCTTTTCGAAGCTCTAACCAATGACATCATCACTCTTCCTGACGACGATGAAGAGGATGAGGAGCCATTGAGGGCTAGGAGGAGCAGGAAGGCATCTACTGGCAAAGAAGCCCAAGGTGCGACGGCGCCCGAGACTGTTGTGACGGAAGGAGAGGTCGGCACTCGACATACCGTGTCGCAGCGGTACCAGCGACAGTGCTCGGCCCACTTCGTCGAGTGCTGGACAACCGATCTTCACCACGCACCCGTCCGGGAGGACCAAGCCGATGCTGCTAAGGAGGCGATCCGTCAAGCAGGGATCATGATGGAGCGGTGAAGATCGCTCGAATCTTGAGCCAAGCGACTACGATGCCAGCTCGCCCTTGAGCAATGTTGGTCAATCGACCACCACCATTACTGTTAGGATATGCTATCAAAACTTTTCTTTCTGGAATTCATAGCAGTCACCTTTGGGTGTGTTGGTAAAAAACTCCTTGTTGGCGGGCATCGCATTTGAGTGCACCGGTGGAGTGTAGTCCCAAGGCTAAGGTCATTGCTGGCGGGTCGGTCTTAAACTTACTAAGTAGATGTTGATCATTATCCGAATGGAGCGAATGGGTTCTTGAGTCCGGTGGGGGCACGCTGAGTGCACCCATTGGGTGTAATCCCGAGACCGTGGTCGATCTGCTGGCGATTGATTACGGATGCGAGAAGTTTTGGTCATTGGTGGGACTCTTTCTCTTTCTTTTTTTTTTCGTTGGTCGTGGTCGACTCATGTTATAAGACCGTAGGGGGCACGCTGAGTGCACCTTGGGTGTAATCCCGAGACTACGGTCGAATGCTTGCATTCGATTTGTAGTCTTAAAGCTTACAATTTTTCTTTACTCACTCGGAAGTGGATTATCTCTAATATTTTTGCAACTGACTCTTGGCAGAAATCTTGTGATCTTCTTGCACGCTATCTTGAATGGAGCGAAGCATATTCAGCTCGAGTTGGACTTGAAGCTAGTGCGGGAGAATCGGCGAAGAAGGAGGAGACCAAAGGTATGTTTGGTGAGATTTCGACGACTCTTTTCTCCCTCATTTGCTTCAAGCTTGACTTTTATCTGCGATTCTGAGGCAAGGTGAAGGAGGCCCAAAGGAAGAAAGAGCTTGAGCTATCGAAAGATCAAGCTGGCGATGAAAAAGCGGCCTCGGTCGCCAAGCTCGAACAGGATAACACCGATCTGAAGGCTGCTCGGCGGTGCCGGCAAGGATGTTGAGCGAATGAAGGTCGACAAGAAGAATCGGTGAGAAGGTCCTCCAAATGGCTGGGAAGAAGAATGAGTGGAAAGCTTCTTGGGTGGTCTTGCTAAGAAATTGTTCCTTAAGCTCGAAGGTAACTTTCTTCACTCGACCAATTCTTCCAACTGTTATGTTCCCATTTGACTATTTTCCTGATTCGGGTTTTGTCTTTGCGAGTTACGCAACTTTGAAGAAGAAACCAGCCACCGAGGCGAACCTTGACCACATCAATTCTCCGGTGAACGATGAAAGCGCCATGAACATCTTCCATTTCGAGTCCCGTGTTCTTTTTGTCGTGGACTATCTCGCAAGGCGAAGGTTATTCGTCCGCATCGACTCGACGCTCGGCCCAGCGAGACACTCCAAAATGACCTCGAGTCATTGATGGCTCGACTAAATGCCGCCCTGACCGAGTGCAAGAGTGGAAGAAGTCTTGACTCGGTGCGGTGCTGAGGCGACGCCATACTGTCCGCGCGAGTCCATTGCAAGGATGCCCGAGAAGATAAGTGGCGGCTCTCCGAGTGGCCAACACCAAAACACGACTTGAGGGCCTTCATGGAGACTTTCATTGCAGCTGCCACGCTGGTTGCCGGACAGGATTGACCTTGACGAGTTCGTTGCTCCATCCACCCTCCACGGGAGGGGTAAAAACTTTCCTTGACCTTAAATTTGCCTCGGTATGCGAGTGGAGTTATAACGATAAAACTTTAACAGGCTTAGCGCCTGAGCACTCTCGGTTATTTTAGGTGTCGACCTAAATTTAGATTGGATGTTTGGAAAATGATTGCTCTCGACTTGAATTGCTCTTTGCAGGTTAACAGCGAGATGCCTACTGCAGTTGGCTTATTCCTTAGGCGAGCAGCGAGCTGAGCCTAAGCCCCAGTGAGAGGTTTGCTCTCCACTCGGTAGGATTTCTTATATCTTAGGCGAGCACTGGGCTGCAGCTAAGCCCCCGAGTGAGAGGTTTGCTCTCCACTCGGTAGGATTTCTTATGCCTTAGGCGAGCACTGGGCTGCAGCTAAGCCTCCGAGTGAGAGGTTTGCTCTCCACTCGGTAGGATTTCTTATGCCTTAGGCGAGCACTGGGCTGCAGCTAAGCCCCCGAGTGGGAGGTTTGCTCTCCACTCGGTAGGATTTCTTTTACCTTAGGCGAGCACTGGGCTGCAGCTAAGCCTCCGAGTGAGAGGTTTGCTCTCCACTCGGTAGGATTTCTTATGCCTTAGGCGAGCACTGGGCTGCAGCTAAGCCCCCGAGTGAGAGGTTTGCTCTCCACTCGGTAGGATTTCCGTTGTATTTATGTCGAAGCTCGGAGAAGTGGGTCGCAGTCGACCTGCACTTCGTCCTCCTTGCAATCGCACATCATACTTATGGTGTAGCTCGGAGGAGAGGGTCGCAGTCGACCTGCGCCTCGTTTTCTTTGCTAGCATACTTTATACTTAGGCGAGTCCTTGGACTGCAGCTAAGCCTCCGAGTGGAAGTTTGGCTTACCACTCGGTAGGATTTTTAATAACTTAGGCGAGCAGGCTGCAGCTAAGCCCCGAGTGGGAGGTTTGCTCTCCACTCGGTAGGATTTCTTATATCTTAGGCGAGCAGGCTGCGAGCTAAGCCTCAGAGTGGAAATCGGCTTACCACTCGGTAGATTTCTTATATCTTAGGCGAGCACCGAGCTGCAGCTAAGCCTCAGTGGAAGTCGGCTTACCACTCGGTGGGATTTTAATAACTTAGGCGAGCAGCAGGCTGCAGCTAAGCCTCCGAGTGGAAGTCCGGCTTACCACTCGGTGGGATTTTAATAACTTAGGCGAGCAGGCTGCAGCTAAGCCTCCGAGTGGAAGTCGGCTTACCACTCGGTAGGATTTGTAAAAACTTAAGCTAAAGCGGATTCGCGACTAAGCCACCCATCGGGGAAAATTTTACTCGACGAAAAATAAAAAGTGACGAAAATTATAAAGGAATTACGACACTATTACTTCAAAGCTCGTGAGCTACAGGAGAGTATTTTATTACAACTCTTCCGAGTGAAAAACCTTAAGTATAAAGCAGGCGGAGCAGATCCGCATTCAAGCTCGGGGCTCGTCGATATTGTGTTCGACATTGTAGAGGCGATATGCCCCATTGTGGAGAACCTTTGTGACGATGAAGGGTCCTTCCGGGAGGGAGCAAGCTTATGTTGCTTCGCTGATCTACCGAAGACCGGATCTCCTTCTGGAAGGCTCGACCTCTCACATTTAAGGCGTCTGAACGGCGCAAGTCTTGCGGGTAAATGGTCGAGCGGATCAGAGCCATTTCACTTTCTTCTTCCAGGAGGTCGACTGCATCCTGACGCGCTTGCTCAGCTTCCGCTTCATTATAAATTTCAATTCGTGGAGCATTGTGAAGGAGATCACTCGGTAAAACTGCTACGCCCCATAGACCCGGGGAAAAAGGAGTTCTCCTAGTCGACCCGATTAGGTGTGGTCCATAAACCCCAAAGCATCAAGGAAGTTAAATCGACCCAAGCTCGGCCGCATGCTTGAGATCTCGCATCAATCGGGCTTGGACCCTTGAGGATTAATCCATTGGCTCGTTACGCTGTCCGTTCATTGTGGATGGGCGATCGAAGCGTAGTCGACTCGTGTGCCTTGGGAGTTGCGAAATCCTTGAATTCTTCGAGTCAAAATTCGACCCATTGTCCGTGATAATCCGTGCGGGACTCCATATCGAGCGTCAACCCTCGACGAAGGAAGCAGCGATACCGACATCAAGTTTCTTGATTGGTTTAGCTTCAATCCACTTGGTGAACTTGTCATTGCTACCAAGTACATCGTGAAACCGCTCCGACCTGTTCGCAAGGGACGATCATGTCCAACCCCAAAGCGCAAGCGGCGGACGAGTGGAATGGTCTTCAAGGTCGTGAGCTTGTGAGACATATTGGAATAGAAGCGGCATCCTTCGCACTTGTCCACTATCTCTTTTGCCATCTCATTTGCTCTAGGCGGTAAAATCCAGCTCGGTATGCTTTGGCTACAATGGTCGAGAAGGGCGCATAGTGACCACAGTCCCAGTGGATATCATTGAGTATGACTCGACCTTCTTACGGCGTTATGCATTTTGTCCGACTCCCGTCGAACTTTCTCTCTCTCTTGCCCATTGATAACGGTAAAGGCTTTGGATCGACGGACGATCTGCCGAGCCTCTCCTTCATCCTCTGGGAGTTCCTTTCTCAGAATGTATGTGATGTATGGAATCGTCCAATCGGGAGTCACCACTAAAACCTCCATAACCAAGTCGACCACTGCCGGAACCTCGACCTCAGTCGGGTCTGCGGCACTCTTGGGTTGTGGAGCTTCCTCTATGAAGGGATCTTCTTTAACTGGCGGAGTGTGTATATGTTCCAAAAACACGCCACTCGGAATGGCTTCTCTCTTGGACCCTATCTTCGCCAGATCATCTGCTGCTTGATTTTTCAGTCGGGGGATGTGATGGAGTTCCAACCCCTCAAACTTCTTTTCCAGCTTCCTCCTTTGCATTGCAATATCCGATCATAGCTTGGGCTTCTCCGTCCTCCTTCATCACTTGATTGACCACTAGATCTGAATCGCCATAAACCATCGAGTGACGGACGCCGAGTGAGATGGCCATGCGCAATCCATATAAGAGGGCCTCATACTCGCCTCATTGTTGGAGGAATCAAAGTGAATCTGGAGCACATACCTAAGCTTATCTCCTCTGGGGAAACCAGAACAACCCCAAACACTGAGAACCATTCAGCATCTTGGAGCCGTCAAAGAACATGGTCCAATGCTCGAGTGAACTTCGGTCGGTTGTTGTTGTTCAATCCACTCGGCGAGAAATCCGCTATAGCACAGGACTTAATGGCTTTCTTTGCCTCGAATTTGATATCAAGGGAAGAAGTTCAATCGCCCATTTCGCCACTCGACGGTTCGTCTACATTGTGCGGGATCTCGATAAAGGAGTGTCGACGATTTGTGATAGAATGATCGAGAAATAATGAGCAACCTTCTTTGTGGTCATGTATATACCATACACAAGCTTCGATAATGAGGATATCTCTGCTTGGATGGAGTCAATACTTGGACAAATAATACACCGGCGCTGAACTTTGAAGGTCTTTCCTTCCTCTTCCCGCCGACCGTAAGCCTGAAGCCCGACAACTTGTCCGATGGCTGCAATGTAAAGCAACAGAGGCTCTTTGCTGATTGGAGCAGCAAGCACCGGCTGGGTGGAGAGCAGAGCTTTTAGCTCGGCAAATGCTGCATCAGCTTCCGGAGTCCACTTGAACTTGTCAGCCTTCTTCATCAGTCGGTAAAGAGGTAATGCCTTTTCATCGAGTCGTGAGATGAATCGACTTAAAGCGGCCAAGCATCGAGAAGCTACGGGCGTCGTGCACTTTCGCATTGTAGGCGTTTCATTAGGAGAATAGTGCGATCTTCTACGGGTTAGCGTCGATCCCTTGTTGAAGCGAAAACCGAGTAACTTTCCACGGGAACTCGAATGTGCACTTTGTGGATTGAGCTTGATATCGAACCTTACGAGGTTGGCAAATGTTTGGCGAGGTCAGCAAGCAGGTCGGAACCTTTTCGCGACTTAACGGCGATATCATCCATATCGCTTCCACATTCCGACTGATTTGGTGAAGACACTTCGAATCATTCGCATAAATGTGGCTCCGGCATTCTTGAGGCGAATGGCATGGTGATATAGCGAAGCACCCGAATGGAGTGATGAAAGCTGTTTTTATTTCATCGGGTCCATCTGACGGATCGATGATACCGGAATATGCGTCTAAAAGACAATCTCTCACACCCCGCGGTCGAGTCAACAATTTGATCGATGCGGGAGAGAAAATGATCCCGGGCAGGCCCGATTAATGTGCTTAAAATCAATGCACATGTGGAGTGAGTTATCCTTCTTGGGGACCATGACGACATTAGCTAACCACTCGGGTGGTAAATCTCTTGGATAAATCCTGCCGTCAACAGTCGAGCCACTTCTTCACCAATAGCTTTTCTCTTCTGGACGGCGGACCGCCGAAGATGCTCTTTGACTGGTTTCGCTGACTTGTCGACTCGGAGGCGATGCTCAGCAAGTCCCACAGGAACACGGCATGTCGGTGGCTTCCATGCAAAATGTCGATTCTCACGGAGGAGGCTGGATGGCGCTTCTTCCTATTTGAGTCGAGTGTTGTGGATATGTGGGTGGGGCTGCATCGGGATCGGTCGGATCAATATGAACTGGCTTTGTCTCACCGGGCGATTTGAATCACGACTCTGTGGCTGGCTTCTTAGATCGTAGCAAATCACTCGGATCTGCGTTTTGCATGTACTCGTCGAATCGACCGCTGTCACTTGGGAGTCGGCAATCTTGAGCCCTTCGAAAGCACTCTTACGCCTTCTTCCGATCGCGGTGGCGGTGATCACTCCCTTGGGTCTGGCATTTTCAGTTTGAGGTACCGTAGCATGGTCGAGCCATGAATCGCGTGCGTGGCGGCCTCCCAAAATGGCGTGGTATGCACTCTGAAAATCCACAACCTCAAAGGTCAACTTTTCTTTGCGGAAGTGCTTGGAATCACCAAAAACCACGTCCGGGGCTATTTGGCGAGTGAGTTGGCCTTCTTCCTGGTATGACTCCGTGGAAACTCATATTCTTTGGCGCTCAATCGGGACATCGGAATGCCCATCCCTTTCAATGTATCCGCATATAACAAATTCAGCCCGCTACCACCATCCATCAGCACTTTTGTCAGTTGAGTGCCTTCGACAACTGGATCGACCACTAACGCTTGCCGCCCAGGGGTGGCAATGTGAGTCGGGTGATCAGATTGGTCGAATATGATGGGCGTCTGGGACCACTTCACATAACTTGGCTTAACTGGGCAACCATATTCACCTCCGGTTGATGACTTTGATCGACTTTTGCTTTCCACATCGCGAAGATCATCGAGTGGAGTTGACATCTTGGTATTCCTCCTCACTGTCCTCTTTATCTCCGGCCTTGTGGCTCCTTCTCCTTGTCCTTAGACTGTTTTCCCAAACCTTTGGATCGAGTCGACTTTGGCGAGTGGTGTGCCGGGTAAATAATGTTGCCCTCTTCATCCTTCTTCGTGTGAATATGGCATGGCATATCCATCCGTCATTTCCTTCTTTATCTTTCACTTTCTTGATTCGGGATCCTTTGGGCTTCCTTGAACTTCCCACGAGTGACGGGGGCCTCTCCGAGAGCTCTTTGGCTCGGCTCGTTTCTGCTTCCGATTGGAATTTCCCTTCTCCGTGGCTTGGCTTGTACTTGCCGCTTGGTCGGTCTTCTTCCTCGCCATTGGCGATTGCTAGCAATCTCCATCATTCGACTCAGGGTCATGTCCCCGGTTCGACCAAACTTCAGACTTAATTCTCTGTTTTTAACGCCATCTTTGAAGGCGCAAACCGCTTGATGGTCGGACACATTTTCCACAGTATTGTGCAAGGTAATCCATCTCTGAATGTACTCTCGGAGAGTTTCATTGGTCTTCTGCACACAAACTTGCAGCTCTGTCAAACCAGCCGATTAAACTTGCAAGTCCCTTCAAAAGTCCTGACGAACACTCGGGACAAATCTTCCCAAGTATATATGCTGCTGTGAGGTAATTGACTCAGCCATGCTCTGGCAGAACCTTCCAACATGAGGGGCAAATGCTTCATGGCCACCTCATCATTCCCACCACCAATCTGAACAGCCACTCGGTAATCCTCGAGCCAAGTTTCAGGCTTAGATTCCCCAGTGAACTTGCTGACTCCTGTTGCTAATCTGAAATTGGGGGATCACTGCGGCTCGATAGCCCTGCTAAAACACTCCGGACCAGAGACATGCACTCATCGCTAGTGGGTGCATCCCTCTCGGTCCGCCTCGATCAGGCTCTGTTCGGTCGACCAAGCCTTGCACGATAATGGATCGCGCATCAAAGCCTGGTTCCACAGGGTCAATTGGAACTCTTCGCCTGCATCTTGAACTGTCGTCATCATCTTGCCGCCGAGGCGTCTGACCCTTCCTCGGAGGGAAAGGGCATTCGGCGCTGTCATCTCGGTCGAATCGGTCTCCGAGCTGCTCTCGCCGGTTATCGCGCCCTTCCCGCCAAGGAGGCGATCTGGGGCTGTGAGCGATCGGCAGTGTTCGCAGCGGACGGATCGTTGTGAATCCTGTTGCGCGACTGCGACACGGCTGAGTTACGGACACTGCCGCTCGGAGTAAATCTACGATCTGCGCAAGCCTCTTCCGACTTCCGTGGGGCGGCTGGATGGACTCTGCTATGCGAGTTGCAGCTGCTAAATTCTGAATTGGCGGCGGTATACGAGTCGGCGGGAAGAGCCGCGTCGGCCGGAAGTCAGGAGTCGTTGCGCGCTCGTCAAGTGCTCGCTGAAGATTCTCGGCGAAGCGCGTTCAGCCACATTAATGCCAAACGTGCTTCCTCAAGGCACGAGCCTCGGGGTCTCTCCGGCGATAGGAGTATGTAGTGCATCCATGTTCTGCGACGAAGCTCTTTCTCTGAGAGTCGAGTGTCTCGGGCTGGTACTCCTCGTGTTCTTATGCAGGATCTCCTCCTCCGGCGACCCCCCCGCCATGGGCGGCCGGGAGGACTGCGAGGGCCGTCGACCATGAGATCTCCTCCGCTGGATCACTGCTATCACACTCGGATCGCGGTCTCTCTGAGCCGGTCGCCAGATCGAGCAGGCCGAGGGATTCGTCGGGCTCGATAGCGACTGGGCGGTGGCTGTCGACGAGCCACCGCGTGCTTCACCCACAGCTGAAGCCTCGACCGACCAGAGCGCTTGCGCTGGTGGGAGACCGGGCGAGGCGGTGATAAAGGAGTCGACCGGTGCTGACGGGTCGGCGGTTGCCGCAGTGAACGCCGCGAACACATGCGAAAGTCGTCGCCCATGGACGGGGCGCCTCGATGTCAGAGGGGCCTCGAGCCATCTTGAGTCGTCGGCGACAAAAGTGAGAGCACCGAGGCGGATCTCGTGCCCCTCACCCAAAACTCCAAAGATCATCATGATGAAGGTACTCGGAATCTTGCAACTCCTCCACAAATCACTAAAACACACCTTACGGTGGGCGCCAATTTGTCGTGGTTCTAAGTCCGCGGCGGTAGAAGTAGGGGTAGGTAAGGAGAGGCGATGTCCTAGCTATGGAGCAGTTGTGAAGACAAGGATGTACTAGTTGGGCCCTTCTCGGAAGAAAGTAGCCCTACGTCTCGGAGCCTGAGGCGGTCGAGTGGATTATCGGTATGAGTATTACAAGAGTGTGAACCCTTCTATCTGTGGAGGGTGGCTTATATAGAGTGCTTGGGACCCCAACCAGCCCACATAATGGAGGGATTAAAGTACATTAAGTGGGGGGTTCTTGTAGCGCCCTCATAAAGCGCTTTAACTATCATTAAGTCTATTCAATAGCAAACCGTTAGCTGCGGAGTGCCTTGACCTTCGATGGTCGAGTGAGTCTTCATGGTCGAGTGAGTCTTCCATGGTCGAGTCCTTCGATCGGTCAGTGGATTCCTCTTTGGTCGATTGGAAGATGATCTCTTCTCTGAGTGCCCTTGGGTAGGGCGTTTAGGTCAGGCCTATGACCCTACCTAGGTACATGAATCCATCAAGCGCCGCTGAACATCGAAATTTGGAAGCAAAGGTTCCGGCAGCGCTGGGGAAGAAGATGAGAGATTGAAGAAGAATGCGGCCGTTGGATGTAAATCAATGCCTTCTTAAACCGACCTCTTGGCCCACATGTCGGCCGATCCATTTGTTTTTTTAGTCCATTTGGTGGGCTGGGTGAAACAATGATGTAGCATCTATGCAGCCCGTTTAAATCCCATTTGGATTTTTCTCGAAATCCACGTACTTGCTGGGCTGGGTGAAAATATCATGTTGGGCTAGATGGAGAAATGTTATAAAAACATAAACACATAATTGCACGTCAGTAAAATCTTTGCAACCTTAGGTACGCAATCACTAGGAGTTAACTTGGCAAGTTATATATAAACAATTATTATTATTATTTTGTAAGAACTTTCAACTTACGAATAAAATATCATTTTAATTTGACGAGTTAATAGTACATGGGGTATTATTATTTTTTAGGCTAGACGTGGGACAGTTGAGTTGGTTCTAGGGGAAAGCACTGGGAGAAAACTTAGTTTACATCAAAAAAGAAAGTGGGAGAAAATTCAGAGACCTGCTTGGTCCACCTGAGGAGAGGAATATGTTGGGAGGAAGGAGATTCAAAGCACGGTAGCTGAGTGAACTAGTTTTTGTACGAACAAGTGAACTAGTTTACATACATTAGCAAATAGCCACTAGAAAAAGCAATCAGGTTAATGGGTTCTTAAAACAAATATTTCGGACAAAACAGAAAAATTACGACACATAGGCTAATGCATGAAACACTCAGATGATAAAGGTGCTTATAAGCGGATAAAGTACAACATCTAGACCTTCACATGCACGCTTGATCATGGCCTTCTGACTGTCCGTGTACTCGTTGGTTATGGGAAGCGACGCCCTCATGTCCAAGATCTGCCTATACATGTCGTAGCATGCGTATCGTCCTTGGCGTGTAGGTTATGTAGGCTAGATTGAGGTACCTCCCGTGTTGGTCGTCTTCTTTCATGTTGGCGTGTCGAGGGTCGATGATGGTCTCGGCGAGGTCAACCACGGAGTCCTTCTCTGTCCGTTCTTGATGATCTTGTATTGCTACGGATGTCGACAAGCTTGTTGCACCGATGGCGAATCGTCGCGTTCTTCCTTCTCTCCACCGTAGCGAAGGTGCGATCGGTCTTTGCCGATGAAAGCAGGCGAATGCTCGAAACTGGTGCAGCCATAAGATTGAGGCGAGGCGAGCTTCACCGAGTCCGTATCATTGGTGTACATCACATTCAACTTGGTGCACCATAGGACTGAGCGGCGAACTAACTCCTTCTGAAGTCCATATCCGCAGAGCTCACCCTCGGATCGCCATTGGAGTCTTTTCGAGTGAACGAGTGTGTAGGCGGCGGCAGCAGTTCGTTTTTCAGCTCTTGGGGAACTGGATTCAATAGTAAGCTAAGTGTGTACACGCGACAACAGTTACTAGCCCTCCTTCGTCCGCTGCACGCCCGGCATAAGATGCACCCTCGGCGCATTCAAACGCCTCCATTAAGAAACCTACTCCGGCCACACGTCGGTTCACGAGCAGGTCTGTATTGGTACTGTAATAACATGAGTTAGTGGTCACTTTACTTAAATTTAATTAGCTTTAATAGAAATTTATACTTAAAACAAGCAATGCATTGGCTCATTCTATCAGTCCCACGGGATCAACATGCACAACAATTAGACTTATTATTCTCAGGACGCACACAATCAGCACATTTGTCACACTTTCACAAAGATAATACTACCAAGTTTGAATTGTTTGTTATGGTTGCTGTCCTCTGCATCATCATGCCGTGTTTCCCAGCTTGCAAGATTCAGAACCAACAAATAAGATCCAAATAATAAGTACAACAAAGATGCCTGCACATCTCATTGATTCCCAACTTGCAAGATTCAAAACCAACAAATAAGATCCAAATAATAAGTACAACAAAGATGCCTACACGTCTCATTGATTCCCAGCTTGCAAGATTCAGAACCAACAAATAAGATTCAAATAATAAGTACAACAAAGATGCCTACACATCTCACTTATTCCCAGCTTGCAAGATTAAGAACCAACCCATTAGAGCCGTTTGATAAAGTGAATATCGGGATTAAATCCATCTTGGCTAGCCATGTAATACAATCGAAGAACTTGGCGAATGCTCTTGACCGTCACGACATCTGTAGTAGAGTATTCCTGTTTGCACAACATGTTTGCATAGCACAAACAAGGAGAAAGGAGAGCATGATTTCGCTTTAGTTGAACCATTTTGTGCAGTTCCACCAAAATTGAGAGATGTTGCTCTTGGTGTCACAACATCATCGTAGTAAGTATTCTGTTTGCCTGACATGTTTGCATAGCACAAACAAGGAGACAAGAGAGCATGGTTTCACTTTAGTTTAACGAATTTGTGCAGTTCCACCAAAATTGAGAGATGTTGCCCACGTGACATTTTAGTTGAACTGCACAAGACACTCATTCCAAAAGAAAGTGTTTTGTGCAGTTCACCAAAAGGTCACAATAGCAACAAGGTGAAATGGATATTCCTATCTGCACAAAATGATAGAAAGTAAACGATTCTTTGGTCAATAAGAATATCTGAAACATATACAAAATGAAAAGAAGCATCTTAATTATGTTCATGGCAATCACGCAAGGACAGTAGAAATTTTAAAACGTCGGCAATGCTTCATGATACCAGAAGCATTACGATCAACAATGAGATTCCTCACATATGGGTTTACTTTAATGGTGGCATTGCTTGTTTACCACACACAGTAAATCAATAGCAGCTAAAGAGTTGGTTTAAGGGCATGGGACCATGGGGACACCAGGACACTCAGCAGCGTAAAGGAGCAACTTACTTATCATACTGGGGAAAACAGCAGGAGTGCCATTTGTAACACAGTTTAATTGCATCTTATCCTTTGGAGGCATTAGATTAACAATAACACTGGTTAGACATGTCCCCAAGGTAACAGTGTGATCGCTTCATTTTACATGTGCCCTGACAGCAAATGGTTGGTTTACCCGCAAAAAAACAGCAAAAGGTTGGTATAAGGACATGCGATAGTGGACGCATCAGCACAATGTACCTACAAGGAGGCATAAAGTGGTGATGCCGAGCTTGTTCACGCTATGTGAGGGCAGCAAACCTAATCCTGGATACCTTTTACTATGTGAGGGCAGCAAATCTAATCCTGGAGGCCTTTTACTATGTGAGGGCAGCAAATCTAATCCCGAGACCTTTTACTATGTGAGGGAAGCAAATCTAATCCTGAGACCTTTTACTATGTGAGGGCAGCAAATCTAATCCTGAGACCTTTTACTATGTGAGGCCAGCAGATCTAATCCTGAGACCTTTTACTATGTGAGGGCAGCAGATCTAATCCTGAGACCTTTTACTATGTGAGGGCAGCAAATCTAATCCTGGAGACCTTTTACTATGTGAGGGCAGCAAATCTAATCCTGGAGACCTTTTACTATGTGATGGCAGCAAATCTAATCCTGAACATACTCTGTTGACTTGTCCACCAGCCGCCACTTTCTATCCTATTTTCAACCAATAATAGATCTGTTCCTTATCCAGTTTGTACTGCGTTTTCCCATTATTTCCCTTTTCAACCAAGAGACTGGTTGGGTATCCGGTCTCTACTACTTTCACCATATTATTTCCTCTTTGAATCAAGTCCTAGATTCATGCTACAACTTTTCCCCCTTTCTTTGTTGTTTGAACAAAGCCCTAGATTCGAATGCATGAAGTAGCTTTACCTCTAATAATACTAAAAATTTAGGTGGCTTTGGAAGAGCTGATGGGAGTAGAAAAAGATGCACATGCAGACACGTGGGAAGCCGGGCAGTAGAGCAAGGCAGCTTTGAAGAACTTATACGAGGTCGCGGGATGTCGTGGCAGGTCGGATCTGCGGACAATACGGTAGGGAGGAAGAAGGGTCGGAGGACCTCCCGAGCCAGCGCTGTGTCGGAGAGAACGGCACGGGCAAAGGATCGGGCCCCTCCGGCAGCTGTGGGTTTCCTCCCTCGGCAGCGATGACCGCGTGAACGATGCACCTTTTAGTCCTCTACACACACCGGCCAAAGGGATCCGGCGGAATCTGCGACCAGCGGTGAGCAAAGAGAAAATGTCGCTACCGCTGTCTTGTTTATATCTGGAGAGGATGAGAGAATGAAGAGAGCAACCCTAGTAAAGCAAGCGCTCAGGCCCCTGCGTCCATATATAGTGGAGTGATTATCTTTTTTCTCTCCACAACAAGCGTTTCAATTTGTGTACGTGGCATTAAAGAAAAACTCTCTATTTAAGGTGACTACTCTCGACTCCTACTTACTACTACGATTACTACCTCCGTCCTGGTTTATAGGTCCCTTTTATAGTTTGTGCCAAATTTTGACTAAAGATTTAACTAACAAAATGTTAATGCATGTCACGAAAAATTATCTCATTGGATTCATATTTTAACATAGTTTTGAAAAATATAATGTTTGGTGACATGCGTGAACATTTTATTAGTTTAATCTATGGTCAAAATTTGGCACGAAATACAATGGGGACCAATAAACCCGGACGGAGGTAGTATTGTTCACTTGTGCTCCCCGCCCCTCCATTCATTGAACAACCCCATGGGTAAATAAACATACAGTAAGTACTGTATTTATATAGGACGAACAAGCTCAAACTATTTTCGCATAGTTAAAAGTTGAGGGCGGGGCTTTTCCCGGGCGTCTGTGGCAGTTTTGGGTAGGCGATTTGACAGAGAGGCGAGGAGGGTGAGCGAGTGGGGCTGTGTGATTTGACGGCGCGTTACTGCTGGAAAGACTTGTGATATGATCACTCACTATAGTCATGAATTACCGGCGCTGCGACCGGGGTGATGCCCCCCTTCCGTTCCGCTCTCTAATCTGGTGCATGACATGTCGACCCGGATGCTGGCTCTCCCACATGTCGGACTCGGAGTAGTAAGAAGGAGCAAAGAATGATGCGGTATATACTAGTACTATACTAGTACTACTCAGGTCGGAGGTGTGCGAACCACGCCAGCCCAGTGAACCAGCCGTGCGAACCACGGTAGCCCAGTGAACCAGCAGTAGAAAACAATAATGTGGTGATATGGCCATAAAAACAATGTGCTATGGTCCACACTGTAGCATGTACAGTAACACTCCTCTTTGTTTGGATCCCTAAGTTAGAGCTAGTTTGGATTGAAATAGCCTCAAATTATCGAAACAAGAGGGGTTAGTTTGAGCTAGTTTGCTCTAACCCAGCTAAAAAAACTAGCCAGGTGGAGAGGTTCTAATTGGGTTAGTTATCCTGGGCCCACTAAAGAGAACTAAAAATCTCACTGCCCTTTTGATTGCTCCCTAAAAAATCTCACCTGCCCGCACAAGATCGCTCCCCCCTCTCGCACGACTCCTCTCTATTCCCCATAGGGCCGCCCGCCCAAGCGCCGCTCGCCCTCTCTATCCTACGACCGCCCTCTCCTTCCGGCCTCCGCCGCCCTACTCCGGCCGCCCTCTCCCTCCGACCTTTGAAGGTTGCCCTGCTCCCCCTTCAGTTGTTTTTCTCCCTCTGTCGTGCACGGCGGCTGCGCATCTACCAGGGAGGTCGCGAGAGGGGTGAGTTTGTTCGTTCCTTCTCTGTCTCACGGCCATATCATTGATCTGGCTTGTTCTAGCGCTAATTCTGATTTGGAAAAGTAGATCCTGATCAAACTTGCTATAGATTTGTGGTGCACGCATGGAATTGTTTGATGCTGCTTGAGGAGGTAATAAATCTTTCTAGAGGCCCAAAGATTCAGGTCACCTTTCTAGGTATTTCAATTTAAGGCTTGCATTATTTGTAGAGGCCCAAAGATTCAGTTCGCCTTTCTTGGTATTTCAATTTCAGGCTCACATTGTTTCTAGAGGCCCGAAGATTCAGTTCACCTTTCTAGGTATTTGAGTTTTAGGCTTGCATTATTTCTAGAGGCCCAAAGATTGAGTTCACCTTTCTAGGTATTTCATTTCGAGCTTGCATTATTTCTAGAGGCCCAAAGATTGATTCACCTTTCTAGGTATTTCAGTTTCAGAGCTTGCATTATTTCTAGAGGCCCAAAGATTCAAATCACCTTTCTAGGTATTTAAGTTTAGAGCTTGCATTATTTCTAGAGGCCCAAAGATTGAGTTCACCTTTCTAGGTATTTGAGTTTTGAGCTTGCATTATTTCTAGAGGCCCAAAGATTCAATTCACCTTTCTAGGTATTTTAGTTATAGGCTTGCATTATTTATAAAGGCCCAAAGATTAAGTTCGATCGGTGACAGCGCCCTGCTACCCATGCCGGTGTCGACCTCAACTCGCAAGGGCCAGCGTCGGAGGCTTCCTGGGGCTTGGGCTCTACAGAGCCTTCCTCCAGAGCGATGATGGCTATCTCCTCCCTCGGTGCGTGAGGGGCTCTGGGCTCCCTCCCTATCGTGAACAACTTCCGTGATGAGCTAGCTCATTCTTTGTTTCATAAGTGTTTTTTCATTTTGTGAAGCTTGATTGACGACTTGTATGTTTAAGTGGGATATCTCATTTGTATGGACAAAGTAAAAATTATCATGTTTTGCATGCTTGATTGTATAGATGGTTCGTTTATGTCAATTGTGAGCGGGAGGAGGCCACAGAAGAGCCGGCCACACCAAGAGGGTGCTTGGATCCAAGGGACTTATTTTAGTCTGACTAAAAATAGGGTCAAAAGTAGTCAAATGATTGAGATAGAGCATTTATTGTCAATCTAACCCTGCCATCCATCCACCTCTTTGGTTTAGAGTTAGTTCAGGGTTAGAATCTAACTCTAACCTCTAACTGAGTTAGAGTTCTCCTCGTCTCAGTTCATCGACATCATACTTTCCCCATTCCTGTGTTTTCAGTATCCTGCGAATCAAAGAGGCCCTTTTTTCGGGAAAAATCAAAGAGGCCCTTAGACTGGTTTAGGTCTGGTCATTTTTTATAAACGTGTTATATCCAAAATTTAATGAACGTGCTCCAGTTTCCATGAAAATAATCCGGTTTCATGTAGTAATTCATTGATTTATTTATTCTTCTGCAGGGGGTTTGCATGTAATTCGTGAGGTCTGAAATGTAAAGTACCCCGGCATATGCTCCGAGTCATGCACGCACTACGACCGAGATGCTCTATGTCTCACATGTAGGCGATTGGGAGCACGTGCAAAAAGACTAGGAGTACATATAGGAGGGTAAATGCGTGAAAAATATGTACTGTGAAGCGTAGCCGCGGTTCGAAAAGTAGACCTAAAGTGATGACAGCTATAGGTCGCACGCACCCAACTAGTGGTACTAGACATACGACTAATTTTTCCCTCAAAAAAAAGAGGCACGCGTGCTCAGTACTCCTATTCTATAAACACGAGTCCCATCTGACAACAGCGTCCGTGCTACAACTAGCCCTCCTCCCTCGTTTGTCTCTTCTACTCTCTCGGCCGACGCCCGGTGGGTGGGGTGGGTTTTCTCAACTGCGGCCCCACCTCACAGTGAAAACGTTACGACTGGAATAAAAAATGCCATATACTCCCTCCGTTCATAAATATAAGCCTTTTTAGATACTATACCTCAAATGGAATACAGCATACAGATGTATGAAGACATAGTTTAGAGTGTAGATTCACTCATTTTGCTCCGTATGTAGTAGTCACTTGATGGAATATTTAGAAAGACTTATATTTGGGAACGGAGGGAGTACTATACTAATAAAACATTAAGGCCACGAGGCGATGTAGTGCTGGTTACAGGAGGCAAGAAGAAGAGATGCATCCATCGACGACGTCCACCTCCTCGACTCAGGCACCGCCCACCGAGCAGCGCCTAAGTAGTAGCGGCTTTCGTGGCCAGGTCGGCGTGCTTGAACAATGGCGTCCAAAGATTCCAGCATTTGGAAGAAGGCCAGCGTCTTTCGTCCTCGTTTGCCTTGTAGTGGCCTATGTAGCGATTTCCTCGTGAGCGTGGATGTGCGGTCGGCGGTTTCTTGCATGGCGAGGCACTGCGTGGCGGAAGCGACCTCGAGTGCACATTCTTCGTCGCGACCTCCGGCTTTCTGCAGGCCACGGGGCTTGAAAGAGTTCGTCGCCATGTAGGCCGATGAGGGTGGCAGGCAATGAGGAGCCTGGGCATGCGGGCTGGAGCAGTACGACAAGGTTGTCCGCGCGCTTCTTGACGGCGGTGAACTTGCGGATGGAGTTGACCATCATGTCGTCCATGCAAGAGGCGAAGCCGGCATCAGCGAGGGCTACGATGCCTGCGTTCTCCAGCACCGTCTGGAAACGCTGCACGGTGCGGGGCCGCAGGCCGGCGCCTTGGATGATTTGGCACAGCCGACTGCCGCTCGCGTCCATCGCCTCCATAGGTGCTTGTGGCTTCTGGTCACTTGGTCTTTGATTGGAGTGAGCAGTGTTGCGCAGAGACTTGGGAGTAGATGGATTGGAGTGGTGGGGCGCCTTTATTATATGAGAGTCCTAACTCTGTTGCATTCACATCGTGCTGGCTCTAGTATGCTTCTCCAATTAATTCCCTCTGCATGTAATTGAGGATGCAACATTGACCGTTCAACGTCTCGGGAACCGCTACCCTCTTCCTCCTTGGCATTCAAGCACCTATGGACCCGTCGACGACAAGGTGCCTATGGTGACTTCGCAAACTTAAGATGATAGTGTCGTGCGTGTGTGCGGTCATAGGGGTGAGTTTATGCGCGTGTATATGAGCGCTTGCCTCTATACTGTGTCAAAAAAAACGTAAATGCGTGTCAAAAAGAGACTAGTTAGTATACTCAATATTGTGCACCTCGGAGAGGAAATCGATAGAAGTAGTACGTATTTATTACTGGTCTTGATTCACTCATTTTGCTCCATATGTACTCCATCTCGGTGTAGTCTAGTCACTTGTTGAAATCTCTGGAAGGGCAAATACTCCTTTACGGTTTCTGAGCTATACTAGCAAGTAGTTATGCGTACTAGTACAATAGTGGGCTCACATAGCAATTTTGTCTCATGCAAGAGCACGGCTATATCGTGCTCAATGTTACGAAGCGCAACATTCGGTTTGCGCTTGGCTCTTCGCCTCTTGAGAAGGCGAACAATGATGTTACTACTATCTGCTTCTACGATGTCGAATCCACTCTGCATGTACATCTACATGGCCAGGGCGGATAACTTGTTGTGGAAGTACTACTACTAAGCAAAAGCATGTCCTCTTTTGCGAGCAACCCAAGCATGGGCGAGGGAGAAGGCGTGTAGTAAAATCAAGCTTCTCCTCGTTCTCTGAGTTATTGCGACACATCATAGCTTGGCCCCACATGCTTGCCTCTAAACTTGGCTGAAAGACCCATGATGTACAATATATTTGCTGCAACCTCTAACATTTACCCACCACAAATTAAAATATATGTGGCCATATGCATCGTTACGATCACGAGGCGAGAGCCCACCCTTTTGAAAAAACAAATTAAAATATATATTCTGTCTTTACAGGATGGCGTGCAAACTACAATCACCGGGGTGTGGTAGGGGCGAAGACTATTTTAATTTAAAAAAACTTGAGGCGGCCACATAGCATGGAGCCGACCCCAGCGATTTTAAGCTTACAGGCACGGTACACGCTATCTAGACTACTCTACACATGAAAGCGCCACACAGCGTCCGGACTGCGCTTGGCTCTTCGCCTCTTGGGATGTCAAACAATGATGGTGTACTCTGCCTTTGGAGGAGTACTGATGCGCTTCGGCCATCGGCACCGATTGAGCTGATGCATGTCCACCACGTGCGGGAGGGAGAGCGTGTAGCGAAAGCTTCTCCTAGTCTTGCCAGCCACCACGCTCATGGGCGAGGGAGGGACGCTCCTGTCTTTGTGTGTATGACAGGTGGGCCCGACAGGTGTGTGGCCAACCTATCATACAGCCAAAGGCAGGTGCAGTTAAGTCCGCGAGGGAGAGGATAATCAAACTTCTCGTTGGTGTATGAGTTGACGCGACACATCAAAGCACTGCACTCGATATATTTCCATAATTTGCGTTTACCAATGCATTAATTACACCGCATGCATGCATGCCGTGACTCTTTCTTTTGGTAGTACTTGCACGTGTTGATTTAATGCACCTTGAAGGATGGTTGTGCACGAGGAGGGCGAGATCATGCAGATGGAACAGGAACAGGACCCGACGATGGAGCTCTCTAAGGTCTCGATGGACCTCACCGTGCTCCACTTCCCCTTGTGCCTCCGCCCCTTGACGCCTCCAGTGTATGAGGTTTGAATACACCTCGTCTGTTCGGCTGATTGAGCAAGGTGCAGGTTTCTTGATTGATGTGTTGTTGGATTGATTTCTGCAGTGCAAAGGAAGGCACCTATCCTGCACGGACTGCCGCGTCGAGCGCCCCGGGAACCAGCGATAGTGCCAGAAGTGCGAGCGCGGCGGTGCCTTTGACGCTCGGAACACGGTGGTGGACTCCGTCCTTTCGTCGGTGAGGGTGGAGTTCCCGCACGAAGGCTGTGGGTTCTATGTCACTTATCACAAGCTCGCCGATCACCAGAGCGTGTGTCCGCTCGCGACCTGCAAATGCCCCGTGCCCGTCTGCGGCTACGAAGGCCCGCCGCGCTCTACCACCATATCAGCATCGCGCATCCCATGCTCGTGCACAGGATCTAGTACGGCAAGGTGCTCCAGCTGCAAGTGCCACTGTCGGAGCCACGGCTCTTGCTGTTCACGGAGGAGGACCGCCGCACGTTTTTCTTGGTCGGCGGTGTGCTCAACATCGGAGCGCCTATCGTCGTGTCGGTCGTCTGCATCAGAGCGGGGGCCAGGGGCGGAGACAAGGGGGGCGAGTAGGGGCTAGACCCCTGCCAATCGCTCGCCCCCCTCAGGCCTTGTTCGGTTGAGGCGGTTTTGGTAGGGGATTGGCAGAGATTGAGGTGGATTAGATCCCCTACAAGCCAAAATCCCCTCCAATTCACTCCAATCCTCTTGAGAGGAGGTTTAAACGAACAAGGCCTCAATGGTTTTTAGCAGGCTGTGTATTGTACATTGCTAATGGCCGCAACTAATTGCATCATTAGCCCTTATAAAAATTATTTTCATTGAACCAGCTACACCGAATATAGAAGACCAAAGCCCAATAGCCCAGGCATACGGTCGTGGCTTTGTTCTCCCTCTGGTGTATGGATAATGTGATCGATCTGATCGATTGGTCTACACGTGTATTCTCTGGACGACCTAGGGCGTTCGCCGCTGTCGCCGGCCGCCCCTAGTGCCACCCGCCGCCGTGGGTGTCCTGCTTAGGTGTTTATCATTGCAGCGGCGGCCATCCACTGGTCGCCTCGATGACAATTCCATCCACCATTCTACACTACAGTTCGCTGTCCGCATACAACTAGATGGAGGCAGATCTGATCATATGAATATAGCTTGATGCCGCTAGCGAGGTCACCAAGATTGAATATATTAGCAGCAGGTACCACGACGCACCAGTAGTTATTAATTATTAGTATATATTTTCATGAATTATGATCTTAGTCTGATTTACTAGCATTGTATTTAAAATCGAGCTTTTGACATTTTGGGCATTTTTGGATCCATGATAAGAGTTATTTGACGTGTCTACCATATGCACACTGGTGGATTTTTATTATCCTGTAGTCTTTTCTAGTCAAGAAAGGGTTCAATTAGAGTATCAACTTGCCCATTTCAAGCTTAGCACAACTTTATATTAAAGTTAGTTGAAAGTCGAGACACTTATTTTTTGGACGAAGGAAGTATATTGGTAATAAGGAAAATAGCCAATTCACATTATCAACTTGTTCAACGCTGGTGGTTGTCGTACAGCCAAGTTTATAGGAATGTAAGATTCTTTTGTAGTTTCAAACATATGTTTTAAAGATTTCTCATCAGTGCCATCACGAGGCTCAATATATTATGATGTTCCATGACTTTTATGAGCATTGTCTTTTCTCCCCCCTCATGTCCAAATCCTGGCTCCGCCCCTGGCGGGGGCGTCCCCACTGTCGCACTACTTGGCCAAGCTGTGGGCGAACGGCCCACCGGGGGAGCCCAAAGGCACGACCGACGCCTTCAAGGTGGAAATGGAGGTGACAAGCAGCAAGGATCCGGCAGCGTCGGCGTGCGAGGCTGACCTTCTTGGCAGTTCCGCCCAAGCTGCTGGGCGGTGCTATGCTTGTGTCCCTCCACATTCAGATTGACAAGCTCACGTCCTAAATGTTTCGACGATTGCCTTACATTTATCTTAGTAATATGCTAATATAGGGATTACCTTGGTCTACTTTAGCTTAAGAAATGGTGGGTATTGGTGGCGCTGCAGCAACTACTTCGACATCAGATCAGTAATTTCCAACAGTCGAACGGTTATTTTGTGTCTGTTGGATATAAAGTTCCTTTGGGTAAGAGTACTACTTGTCATCAGAATGGATAAAAGGAGATGTATGTAGATGTATTTTAGTTCTAGACATCCCTTTTTATCCATTTTGATGACAAGCACTCCCTCCGTTCCACAATACATGCCTTCCATTTGTCAAAATATAGATGTATCTAGACATGTTTTAGTGTATAGGTACATCCATGATAGAGCCAATCGGATGGTTGAGAACACTACAATTAGCACTCTACAGATCGTGTGTGACTCCAGATCACGAGGCCGGGGTCATCATCCTCCTTTTCGTGAAAAAACAGACGCATGTGTGAGAGGACGAGTGCGTGCATGCACCTCTTCTCTTCCTGTATAACGTACTACTAAACTCAGAGTACAAGTTTTTGAGCTTGCGTCTCGTCACATTCATAATTACTCCATGCTATATTGAATTGCAAACCTGTTCACACCGATCACAACCTAAACGGATTCCCACTTAGGAGCGTATTAGTACCACGCTAGTATATTGAATTCCAAACCTGTTCACACCGATCACAACCTAAACGGTTTCCCACTTAGGAGCATATTAGTACTCGGTTATAAATACTAGTATGCCAAGATGACTGCACATTCCTCCTCAACTCCTCATCCACAAAAACAAACAAGTCATTCAGCATCCTTCCCTTGCGTCTTCCATGGCCAGTGTGAGTTCTGGGTCGAGAGATTGCTACCAGGGAGAGGCGAGCATGGTAGCGGAAGCACGAGAGATGTCCCGCCTTGCTGCGAGAGCAGCCGACATGTCCCGCCGTGCGGAAGTAGCAGCACAGAGGTCACGCAGCGCCGCTGAAGCAGCACGGTGGTCCCACCGCGCCGTCGATGCAACAGACTGGTCCGGCCACACCACGGAAGCAGCAAAGATGTCCCGCCGCGCCGTGGAAGCAGCAAAGATGTCCCGCCGCACCGCGTCGGCCTGGGAAAATTTCTCGCGGGCAGGCGATGACTGTTACAGGCGCATGCATGCGATTGTCCATAGCCAGATGGATCAGATCTCCGGCTTGGCGAGGTTGTAGGATGACGTGAAAGCCTTGTTTGAACAGGCTACCAGCGTCATCCCACAACTTAGGGAGGGCAATGAGAGGCTCCGGGCCGAGCGCGACCTGCTGAGGGAGAAGATCGTCCGAAGTGCAGACCAGCAGGAGGAGACCAGTGCCTTGTTGAAGAGGACCGACGTCATCGTCAAGAAACTTATGGATGAGAATGACATGCACCGCAACGAGCGCCAAAGGCCGGTGGAGGAATCCATGGATGTTCTCAAGCAGCGTCTTGAGGACACGAAAGAGCTCATCGCCGCTCGCCGCGGAGACTAGTTCATGGCTTGCAAACAACGCATCAAGATAGTAGAGATCAGCGAGCGGATCCTTGTCTTCCTTCTTCTTTTGCCCTTGTGTATTTGAGGCGTAGCCGCATGTAGCTTTTTAATTATCTTTCTAATTATGTAAGACAATTAATCGTCCTTATCTTTACGTGGAAGATCAATGTTGCGAGCTGAAATGAAGAAAACTCTTCTTTGTGGCGACCACGGCGTTCTTTGTTCTTCTAGTTCTTTGCTAGGCTTCCTTGATTTCCTCGTTTCTTTTGATGTAATAATCGGTTTAGGATGTCGATTGTGTCGTCGGTTGTGAAATGTTGGGTTCTAGCGCGGATGTTTGGCCTTTGTTGGCCTCTTGGGATGTTGCGATTTCAATCTTGTACTTTTAGTTCTTCGTGTTAGGCTGAACTTCTTGTGAATTGTGGTGGTTTTCAGTAATGAAAATTGGAAGGGGCAAGCCCTTCTTTGATAAAAAATTGTCCTTATATATTCATCAGTCTTGCTATAAGTCGCAGTAGATGCTATATAGGTCTGTCGGATCTTACATCAAGATTCGTGCTGTTAGATTTTCTTTTTCTCTCTTAAATGTCAGTCGAGTGAGACATAGCCACACCATTAAACAGAGGCTCGGGCGCCATTAATGGAGACCTTGGGAGAGAGGTGGACGGCAGATGGAGGTCGAAGGGCTCTCCTCCCGATAAGCACACGCAGGGGTCTGATCGCACGCCTCTCGTACTCAAATAGCTACCCTGCGGCGCCTCCTAGCTAATAAAAAATGGGGACACGTGGCGGCACGTAAATGGTACTAGTAAGTAGAACGCCCACGGTTTCAATAATGCTTGTGTTTCCGATTGTAACGTGACAACACTTGTTCCAAAATGACTTTGTTGATTGTTAATGTGTGCGCCTTCGCAAATCGGACTGCAAATTTACCACGGCATGTTGGTGCCATGTCATGGCACCAAGCCAAGTTTTATTATTTTCATGCGTGTTTTGGATTTACAGGAATTAAAAAACTAAGTTTCTCAATGTTTCCAACCCAGCCACGACGCCCAGAATTTTGAATTTCATTCCCATTTCTTGCATGGAACCTAGAAATTTACCCGAGGACACACATGTGAGTTTTCAACCAACTTTGGTGCACTGGAACATGTGCTTGTATTTCAAATTTGGATTATGCACACAAACGTGACACGTTCCCTCCCAGAACCACGAGCCTTCTTGAGAGAAGCTCCGATTTGCAAGAAGCTTATATCAAAATTTGTTCCTATTCGGTCAATTTTTTACCACGGCATGGTACTACCATGACATGACACCATGCCAAGTTTCATGATTTTAAAACCAAGTTTCTCAATGTTCTTGACCGAGCCACGATGCCCAGATGCTTGAATCTTATTCTCATTTTTTGCATGGGAGTAGAAATTCACCCGAGGACACAAATGTGATTTTCAACCAACTTTGGTGCACAGGAGCACGTGCTTGTAGTTCAAATTTGAATTATGCACATTAAATGACCAAAAACTCAATTAATGTGTAAATAAGGCCAAACGAAGCCAGAATAATTCCAAAATTTAACAGGGCACTCATGTAGTTCTATGTTGCCTTTGTAAATAAACTCAAGGGGGACAACGTATATCGTTTCGCACTCAAAGGTGACACGTTCACTCTCAGAACCATGAGCCTTCTTGAGAGAAGCTTCGGTTTGCAAGAAGCTTATACCAAAATCTTTTCGTATTCGGCTATTTTTTACCACAACATGGTAGTACCATCACATGACATCCAATTCATATTTAGATTATGCACATTAAAAGTCCAGAAACTCAATTAATGTATAAAAAGGCCAAATGAACCCGAAATAATTCCAAAATTTCACAGGGCACTCATATAGTTCTATGTTGCCTCTGTAAATAAAATCAGGGGGGAGGCAGCGTATATCGTTTCGCACACAAAGGTGACACCTTCCCTCTCGGAACCACGAGGCTAGTTGAGAGAATCTCCGGTTTTGCAAGAGGCTTATACGAAAACTTGTCCCAATTTAGCCAAAAATTATACGCATGAAAACAGGCTTTAGATTATCCCGAACATCTCGCTACCTAGACCAATAATGTACTATGATTTGAATTCAACATAAAATGGATACAGATATTTGAATTGGAGAGCGTATGGCACATGTAGTTCATAGTGAAATATGATTACTACTATATGCATGTCTTTTTGTTATCAAGATAATATTTAAATTATTGTATAACTTGACAACAATCATATTCAAATAAGGAAAATTGATTCAAATTTAGTCCATATGGTGAGCGACAATATATATGTTCACATGGTGGAGTAAAATGTTCATATATGATGGAAGATCAAAATGTATGACTACATCAATTATAAACCGCAAGGTCACCTAATGATATATTGAATTCAACATAACGTGGATTCAAAAATTGAAATTCGAGATCATGGCATCTGTAATCATATAAAAAGGGACATTACTCTTTCTTTGGTGGGAATTGATTTGTTTTTTGTTGTTGTTGAGGGAAGTGCGAATTGATTTGGTACTGTGCAGGGTAATCATGTTCTAACGATTTTTTTACATTTTTCTTGTAGTTTTTTCAATGGCATCTATAGCAATATAGTAAAAGGGGAGATGACTCTCTTGTGTCTTGTATGATTTTTTTTACACGTTAAGTTTGTTCTGCCGAACAAGGAATCTGCACCTTGTTATCCCGAAATTTTCAAGCTCGAGTATCTTTTGTCTCACCTGCTTTGAAACTCCTGCTTCTTCAACCCGTGCCACGCCTTGTTATCCCGAAATTTGGCCATGAGAACTCCCTCCTCATCAAAATCGCTCCGCAGCCCGGACCCGAAATCCCCTGATACCCCTCGGCGGAAATGAAGCTCCACGTCGCGGTGTCAAAACCGGTCTTGGTGCGCTGGTAACTTACCCTACATTTCGGACAAGCGCGTCCCTAAGCTTGGCTCCCCCCTCCCCCTTCGTCCCCTCCCCCATTCATACACGAGGCCACTAAAACCTGCGAAACCCCACGCTCCTCCGTCAGCCTCCCGACCGCCGCCCAGCCGGAGACTCTTCCCCGACTACGTCGTCCACCACAACAGCTCACCGTCCCTCATCCACCGCACCGGATGAGGATCTGTTGTCGATCTCGTCGTCCCGCCGGATCAGCCGCCCCGTCCTCCACCTCCAAGGGGCTGCCCCGATGTTCGCCTCGTCTATCGCACCACCTCAATCCCCACAGCGCCGTCTTGACCTGCCCCACCGAAACCGCAACACCCTCACCAATTCCTCCGATGAAGCCGAGGCCAACTCGGTGCCACCAAGGAGGTTCTACACTCACCGCTGCATTTTATCTTTTATTCGATCTCACGGGGCTGTCGGTGCTCGATACCGAGCAGACATGGCGTCTCCATCGACGGCACCGTCGCCGGCCACATCATCCACGGTGTCTCTCGCCCATGTCATTGCTTCCTCGGCGGCGACTTCCACAACGGCACTAGCTGCAGCAGCTCCGGCTCTCACTCGCGCTGCGGCTCTGTTCTTGCTGTCGGTCGCGCTGCTGCACTGCTCCTGCTTTCGTTCGTGTTGTTGCTCTACTCTTGCTCTTGCTCTCGCTTGCACTGCTGCTGCTGCTGCTGCACGACCTCCGGTAGCTACAGGAGTTGCTGCTTTAGCACTCGCTCGCGGTGGTACTGCACGACTTGCTCTCTGCTAGTGTGTTCCCTGCTCGAGCGTCTGCTGATTTAGATCACTGCTTCTCTGCTACTAGTGCTCGAATGCCCTAAACATCTATTGCAATGCTCTGTTACTAGTTCAATCAGTTTCGACAGTAAAATTCAGTTTCGACTGTGAAGTTCATTTTCTTCAGTTAAGTTTAGAGTGAACAGTACTTACAGCATCTGTCGGAGCGGCTGTGGCGCGGCTGATGCATTTTACATCTAGCACTTTTTGGTGATGTATTTTACATCATCTATTACAGATGATATTAGGGTCCCACTTCAGATTAAAGTTGTTTGTCTTGTCGTGATTTAGCCTCGTCGTCGTACACCTTAGCGGAGCTGCTCCAACAATGGAACCGTCCATCACAGCGGAGCAGTACCCTCGGCGCCGATTCCAGAGGCCTCGGATCTTCTTCCCCGCCTCCGACAGTCACACCAGCATCATCACCATCCTCCACGTCCAACCCAATGATGCTGAGGTCCACAAGGCTATGCCAAAGAGGTTGTACACTCGTCGCATCACTTTGTTTCTCCATTCCTCTGTTCTTCCAATTCATGTGAGCCAAACACCCAGGTTGACTGAAATCCTATGTTTCCAAATGTTCTGTTTTGCATGTGCATTCCTATCCTATTTCTGTGTTTTTCCTGTCCCTGCGTTTATAGAATCCTCCAATTCTAAGGAGCCCTTAAAGATTTACTTCATTTTCAGATTGCCATGAAAGAAAACTCTGTGTGTTATGTCCTGCTTTAGCCGTGTCATCATCCACCCCACCAGAGGTGCACCATCGACAGAAGCGTTCACTACAGCAAAGATCCCCCTACAGACTTTCTTTCGCCGCCTCAGATCATCTTCCCCGTTGCCGGCAGCCATGGCAACTGCATTACCATTATCGACTGAGCAGATGAACCTGAGGACTAGACAGTTCCGGAAGAGAGGTCGCAGTCTTTCGTGTTTGCTTACGTCAACGGTTATTATTACCTGCTACTTTATCGTTCAATCTTGAGTTTTAAATTGCCCATGGTTCTCGTATCGAGCCAGCAACGAATAGTATCTGTCTACTATCTGGTTCATCTGGGGTCTTCTATGTGGTTCATGTTGGGTGCGCAACAAACAATAGATGATCCATTGTCTATCTTTTAAGCTGAAGCTATAATCTACACGCTATCATTAGTTTTGGATCCATCCACTCGTTTGCTACCATCGGTCTTGATTTTTGCATGCACCCTTAGGCCTTACAAAATCTAACTATTTTTTATTATGCATGTCGGATATTGTACACAATCGTCTTGAACATGTAGAGAAAAAAGAAGACCGTTGAGTGCGAATATAGTGTCATGCAGACGCTGCTCCATGGTGGGCGAAGTGCCCCCCTCTCCTGCATTTCCAGATTGTATTCCAGAGGAAGATAACTATTCAGATGGAGATTCAAAAGGAGCCGACCATGCCTGTTTACCACCTGAGGTGTTTGCTCTAACCTAGCATGTTGATGTTGGTCATATCATGCATATGGCGCCTTGCATTGCTTATAGTATACATCTTATATGTCATCAGCTTAGTTTAGATTTGCTTTGTGTGAATGCCACCTGTTTGGTTTCTATATCATACTCCCACCATTCCTAAATATTTGTCTTTTTAGAGATTTCAACAAGTGACTACATACGGAACAAAATGAGTGAATCTACACTCTAAAATATGTCTATATACATCCGTATGTGGTAGTCCATTTGAAATCTCTAAAAAGACAAATATTTAGGAACAGAGGGAGTATATGGGAATTATGCAATGCCATCTTCTTTAGCCAGGCATCATAACGTGAATCATGCAATGCCATCCTGTTTAGCCAGTCATCGTATATGTGAATTGTATCGTGCCATATTTTTCTTCCATGATGTGTTCCATTTGTCAGCAATGTTTATACATTCATCTACTCTTCCTGTGCATTAGCCATTTGAGTCTGTCATGGGAAAATCTGGAGTGAAAACAAGGTCTTCTAAGTAGTCAGTGCTACCTGTCGATGCAGATTTCTTGCTGGTTAAAGATAGCTCCTCAGAGGAGGATTTAGAGAGGGATGACCAGTCGTATCCCCCCCCCGAGGTGCATGCTCTAACTTGGCTGGGTTATCTTGCTTATATCATGCATATGGTGTCTTGCATTGCCATGCCATCTGCTGAGATTAGACATGCTTTGTGTGAATGCCTCCTGTTTGCTTTCTATATCACATATGTGAATTATGCAATGCCATGTTTTTTAGCCAGTTATCATATATGTGAATTATGTACCGCCATGGAGCCAGGCATCATATATGTGAATTATCTCATGCCATCTTTTTTTTCATTAAGTATTCCATTTGTTGACAATCTATGTATATTGAACAACTCTTCATGTGTATCAGCCATTTGAGCCGGTTATGGAAAAATCTGGAGTGAAAACAATGGTACCTATTGAAGCATATATCTCGATGGTTACAGGTAGCTCCTCAGAGGAGGATTCAGAGACAAATGACCAGTCCTATATCCCACCTGAGGTGTATGCTCTAAGTTGCAATGTTTATATTTCTCATATGATGCATATGGTGTCTTGCATTGCTTAGTTTAGACATCATATGCACAATATTGAATTCTATCGACTTAGTTTAGAGATCATACATGCGAGTGCCATTTGCTTAGTATATGAATCAATTATGTCAATTATATCATGCCATCCTGTATACTTAGACAACATGTATGTGAATTATTTCATCCCAACCTATTTTAGAAAGTCATCATATAGTTTTGTCATGTCATCTGTTTAGGTACTCATCATATGTTAAATTATGCCATTATATCCTGTTAAGTTATATATCATATATCTGAAAGCTGTGTCATGCTATCTGTTTAGTTAGGCATCATATATGTGAAATTGTGTCATCTTTGTCTGTTTGGTTAGACAACATATATGTGAATTACCACATCATCTATCATACAATGTCGTATGTTCAATTTCTTTTCTTGTTTATCAGCCATTTGAATTGGAGGGTGATGGCAGTATCTAAGGGAGCAAAACCCGTTCTTCACAAAAGCAGTGCTACCGTCGATGCAGATAGAACCATGGTTGTCTTGGCCCACAAACTAGCCCCCACACATAATCGAGACTCTTCAGATTGCACACTTACACCGTTGGGCAGAGAACCAGCTACAACCCATCTAACTGCAACCCCAGCGGATAGTAACCCACTTATAGTTGACAAAGCACCATGTCCACCATAGAGTACAACTACACGAGCAGTTTGTAAAGCTACTGCAGTGCCCAAAGCACGAAGACCACCACAGCTAACCCAAACTCCACGTTTAAAGCAGAAGAGCAACTGTTCTCAGGTCAAATTCCGTAGCTATGGTCCATACTCCTTTGCTGTTGCATCACTGTATTTACTCATACCAACTACTTTCGAATTTGAAGGATCAAATTGAAACTCCAATGGCCCAACAGGTATGTTTTAAACCTTTTCCTTTAACCGGATTGTTGTTCTAACTTCTTGCTCTATGTTGATTTCAGTTTAAGTTGTATAAACAGTTATGTTCTCATGTGATGCACATTACAAGTGCTGCCAATGCTGTGTAGTTTCTCACACTTATATTCTATCTATCTTCTTGTGTCTTAAAAATATATGAGTTGAGCTGTGTCTCTATCTTGATTAGGGAACATAAACTAGAATGATATGGACAATACTGATGACCATAGTACATAGATATATGTTTGTTTCATCTTTGTTATCCTGTCCACCTTACTCTTGAACGGTTTACCAAAATGAGTTTGGTATACTACAAGCTAAACATGTGATGTGTGCCTTGTTTCTCTTGTAGTATGCAAACAAAATATTGGAGAAGAGCACCCCACTATGCAATGGTAGAGAAAGTAATGCGAGATAAGGTTCAAGATAGTGAGACAACCTGTTGGTCTCCAAGAAAGGTGATAAAAGCGATCTTGTAGATAGTGAAAACCCCACGATCCTTCGTTGATGTAGTGTTCGAGATTCTTGGCGATCACTGGCACAAGCTCTTCGAACTTCATTGCTGAATCACTTGACTTCTTTAGTCTCAGCTACAAGTGAAAGGCATCGATCATCTGTCTTTGTGGCAAGAAGCCAAGGACCGAGGAAGTCCTGCGAGAATTCAGATGCATACATTCTTGTGCTGACAAGTTTGGAGGATTTAAGCGCCAAACAAGAGAAAGTTAATAAGCTTGCTAAGAATCTTGCCAGCATTATGGGTAACTAGTATATTGTTTCTTGAACTCTTCTGAAGTGGTTTCATTTGGACTTGTTTTCTTCTTGGCGTTTATATCTTTGTTGTTTTCCCTATATTTGCACTGGTGGTGAACTTTGATGCCCAGTGGATGTAATATGTGTAATAGCTGTGATAGCCTAGCATAAGTTGCTTGCTTATTTATTTCCTTGTTGTCTTGTTTATTTGTTTGCTTGTGGTCAGTGCAGTTCTTTTTCCGCGGTTTGCTAGTGGCTGCAATAACCTATTTTTCTAAAACTAGGCCACAATAACCATGGGCTAATATTTACTGTAGTGACACTGGGCCTCCTACGGTCCGTAGAAACAGTGGGCCTTCTACGGGCCGTAGAAACAGTAGGCCTTCTACGGGCCGTAGAAACATTGGGCCTTCTACGGGCCATAGAAACAATGGGCCTTCTATGGGACCTATCATCAATGGGCCTTATACGGGCCGTATGATCGATTGGCCAAACATGGGCCAATAACAGGCCGCATTATGGCCGTAAACGGGCTAGAGTTGGAATCGTCCATTCATGGGCTGACCATAATGGGCCATCGTTAATAGGTTGTATTTGATGACGCTATGAAAACGGCCCAATGTATTAATGGACCACAAAAGGGCATTGTAAGAATCAGGCTGAATTTGGCCTAGCGAAAAATTACGATGGGTCGTAAGTAAATGAATGCTCGAAATGGGCCCAAGAATAAATGGGCGCTAAGAAGGCCAAAAGATAACATGGGCTGGAAACGGCCCAACTGAATAACGGGCCATTAATGGGTATAAAGTGATACACTGTTCATTACGGGCTAGTTTCACCATGAGCCGTTAGTGGGTGTAAAGTGATACACTGTTCATTGCGGGCCAGTTTCACCAAAGGCTGTTAATAGGCCAAGAGTTACATAGGGCCTCATATGGGCCGAAAGACATCATGGGCCATACATGGGCGGAAGAAAAGCAGGCTGGAATCATATTGGATGGCCCGGATGGCGCTCTTGGGCCTAATTCGGATAAGGCGTAGCAGGCCTTGGGTTAGCGGGCTGTAAATGGGCTATATGCGAACATGCCGTTAACGAGCTTTCCATGGGCGGGCCGCCACCTTTTAGCCAAGTCAAGCGGGCGGCCTTTTCACGAGAATGGGCCTCTGTTGGGCGTGCCATGTGTCGGCGTATCATAAGCGCCTACATCCAATGAGTGGATGACATCTGTCCCAGCGGTGAGCCGACCGTGTTTCCTCCAGCCAATGATGATTTTACACGTGGAAAATCCCCATTGGTCGGGGCTGTTAATGGGTTATCGGATCCAAAACCCGAACCAATAGCTTAAATGCGTTCCGTTATGGTGGATGCCACGTGTCGGTCACCCTTGACGAAAGCAGTTATGTGATGCGCGATTTATCGTCATGGAAGTGGACACTTTCGTGATGATAATTTTGGTAACGTCATCAAACACTTCTACGACAGCACAGGTATGACTATCTTGATTCTGTCATAAATTTGTCATGGATGTACATGCATGACAAAAAATGCGACCTACTGTGACAAACACGTATCATCACAGAAGTGTATTTTTTTGTAGTGATGGGACTAAACTTTAGTCCCACTAACACCACACTTAGAGCATGGTTAATAGTATAGCCAACATCCGGCTATATGAAGTTGACACATCATCTAGAACCAACCTAATAGCCTGCTAGTACAATAGTTAGTCCCTTTAGTATAATACTATATCTTTAATAATGGCCCCACCTTTTGTCTCACAAAGTATGTTGGAACTCCTACAACCGGCTACAAGTTTACAACCCACTTCTCTTCTCTCACCTCTTCTCTCTCCTTCAACTAAGCACAAATACTATATTTAAATCCCTATAGCCTGCTTATGTCATCTAATTGTAGTACTTGCTCTAAAGTTACTCACCACTTTGTATTCTAAAATGTCGGGCGTGCAGCAGGCGGTACCCTCGGTTAGCGTGCCACTTCAACGGCGGAAGCAGTGAGAGGTCGCGTTGCCCTGACTTGCCATTAATGTGGAGCGGCGGGCTCAGCTAGCACCGGGCGGGAAGCGCGCGCGAGAGGGGGAGGGGTTTTTGTTGGGCCAAGAAGGTGAGAAGCCAACTTGGGATCTGTCCGGACGGGGAAATATCATGTGCTTCCCATACTCACTAGTTGTTTCATGCATATGACACTAGTCTATGTTACTACTCCCTCCTTTCCGGTTTATAGAGATGTTTAGAGTAACATAGTAATATGTTACAGTTTAAGTTACTCCCCGCTATGACCAGCCTTAGCCGCTCCCAGTGCTCCACCATGTATAGCTGCCAAGCCTGCCACGTAGGCATAAAATATGATGTGGAAAGTTAATTAAGAAGAGAGAGACTAGTTTGGTGACCCCAGGAAGAAACGGTGGAAAGACAATTTTGAGTCTATAGCTAATTAAATGAAGCAAGCTTAGCAACAACAAACTAAGCATTTTGAGTCTATAGCTAATTAAACTTGAGTTGCTAAGCCAGTTAATGCACTTAGCACCTCATCTAAGCACATCTAAGCACTTAGCACTTAGCACCCCCTTGACCGTGGACCTTGACGGTGTATGTCACCTTGTTTCCAGATTTGAGACGCCATGTGTACCAGATGAATGACTCCAAGCTCGACCACGGTGATGTAGGAGGTGTGAGCCGAGGAACACTATTGGAGACACCCCCTCAGACTAGCCTCAGTGGGTAGTAATATAGACTAGTAACATGCTCATGTTACTAGTCTTTGTTACTACCTCTATAGTAACATATGTGTGGTAACATGCAACACTTCATTTATTAGGCTATAGACACATCTTGCCTTGATATGTGTGATGTTACTACTTTCCTCTCTTTCTTCATTTATTGCTTGCCACATCATCTACTTTATCTAGACATGTGTGATGTTACTACCTATGTTACTCCCATTGTGGGTAGTATCATAATTTTCCAAGTCATCATTTGAGTCCTAGAAGATCTCACCCACATCATCATTAGGCATGCAACCGCCTTGATAGACAACGTGTGCAGAAGGAGTAGAGGCAACTGGAGACGCACCATGTTGTGGGCACTCCGTACGTGCTCGTGTGCATGCACCATGCGTGCTTTTCCATCGGTGCTAGCTCTAAGGCCGAGGCTACGGTCCTCTGCATCTCCAACTAGTCGTTGAGCTACGATGGCAAAGAGGTGCTACAAGAGATGCGTAGGCGCCGTTGTGTGTGACCTTCGCCGTAGCACGACGAACCGGACGTTACCGCAGATGGCGCACGTCTCCATGCAGCCGAGTGTGTGTGCATGCATGTGTTATTCACATGCATTCTGTGGCCGAGTGTGTGTGCATGCATGTGTTGTGTACGTGCGTTGTGTGCTACAAGCTGTGCGCGTATGTGCATGAGTTGGATCGGCATAAATTAGTGCATTGGCGTGTGTACATGCGTGGCTGCATGCGTCCTGTACATGCGTGGCCTCTTGCGTGGTTATCAATATAAACTATGAAGCATCTTCAACTTAGCATCTTGGTGTATCGTCTCTAGTGGTCAGCAAAGAGTTCATGTTCTTTTATTTGTTTATAGGTGGGCAGGAGGCAAAAAACAGGGGAAAACACGCAAGGTTCCTTACAGACGCTCCACCGCGAGGTTCCTTGCTACTTCTCAGTTGTCGGGAATCTATGTTCTTCAACTCTTTTTTTACGTGAGCTTTGTTCATCCTTTTGCCAACACGCAACACATCTAGCATCAAGGTGCACGTGTCATGCAAGAAAATGGAGATAATCAGATAAGCAGTGTGAAAGTGAGTCGTGCACTTCGATGGCACCTACTATGCAATATTTTTTCTCCTCGATGGCACGTGAATAGTGCACGTACTCAACGACGGAGCACGGTATGGTTGCCATGACATGGCCAGCCCTTTTTTGGAGAGAGTACGTACTAAATAACTTTGATGTGTCCCGTCAACTCGCAGAACGACGAGAAGCTTGCTTACTACGCCTTCTCCCTCACCAACGCATGTGTGGTGGCTCGCAACACGAGGAGAAACTTTTGCTTACAAGTGGTGGATGTGGAGTAGTTCATTTGGTGTCAGATTGCCAGAAGTACTATTGTAGTACCGTCATTATTGTTCGACTTCCGGAAGAGGCGAAGAGCCAAGCGCAAGGTCACCTACTAACCTTAGGCTAGGCATAGTGGGAGTAACATAAGTAGGGGTACCTCCTTTTTTTATTCTATAAACAACCACACGCAAATATTGGACGGTAGCAGCACAACAACTGAATCAAAAATCAAAACCAACCAATGAACTACTACTACTGGTGAGCGTTAGCTAGTACGTATCATGTACTCTGTCTGTCCATGTATATAGGGTTTAATGCGTTTTCCGAGACTAACTTTGGCCATGTTTGGTTCCATGGGTTAGAGTTATTTTGAGCTAGTTGGGTTCTCTGAAGTATCCAAGCATGAATGAGGGAGTCCTGGACTAGGGGGTGTCCGGATAGCCGAACTATCATCATCGGCCGGACTCCAAGACTATGAAGATACAAGATTTAAGACTTTGTCCCGTGTCCGGATGGGACTTTCCTTGGCGTGGAAGGCAAGCTTGGCAATACGGATATGTAGATCTCCTACCATTGTAACCGACCCTGTGTAACCCTAGCCCTCTCCGGTGTCTATATAAACCGGAGGGTTTTTAGTCCGTAGGATGAACAACCATTACAACAATCATACCATAGGCTAGCTTCTAGGGTTTAGCCTCCTTGATCTCGTGGTAGATCCACTCTTGTACTACCCATATCATCAATATTAATCAAGCGGAGTAGGGTTTTACCTCCATCGAGAGGGCGAACACAGGTAAAAACATTATGTCCCTTGTCTCCTGTTACCATCCGCCTAGGCGCACAGATTCGGGACCCCCTACCGAGATCCGCGGTTTGACACCGACATTGGTGCTTTCATTGAGAGTTCCTCGTGCCGTCACCGATAAGCTTGATGGCTCCTTCGATCATCAACAACGACGGAGTCGGTGAGGCTTCTCTCCCGGACAGACCTTCGTGTTGGCGGCTTTACTGCTGGGCCAATTAAGCAGCCATCTAGAGCAGATCGAAAGCTACGCCCCTGGCCATCAGGTCAGATTTGGAAGCCTAAACTTCACGGCCGACATCTGCGGAGACTTGATCTTTGACGGATTCGAGCCACAGCCAAGCCCGCCGCACTGTCACGATGGGCATGATTTAGCTCTGGTACCGGACAGTGCCCTGGAGGCCGCACATGAGTCCGCTCCGACCCTTAGTTCGGAGCCGACCGCATAGATCAAGGATGGGTGGCTAGACACCGCCTCGGGGGCTGCAACTTCTGTGGCAATGGAGCCGAATACTGACCTTGTCTCTTATAAATCTCGTGACTCCGAGGTGCCGGACTCCCTGTCAGACTCCGAACCTCCTACGCCCCTACCAATCGAATCCGATTGGGCGCCGATCATGGAGTTCACTGGCGCAGACATCTTTCAGCACTCGCCTTTTGGCGATACTCTGAATTCGCTAAAGTATCTCTCGTTGTCAGGAGAGCCCTGGCTGAACTGCGGTCAGGACGGTTGGGATGCGGACGATGAAGAAATTCAAAGCCCACCCACCACCCATTTTGTAGCCACTGTCAACGATCTAACCAACATGCTACACTACGACTCCGAAGACATTGACGGTATGGACGACGATGCCGGAGACGACCAAGAACCAGCGCCTATGGGGCACTGGAAAACCACCTCAACTCATGAAATATACATGGTGGACACACCAAAAGGAAGCGATAACGAGGAACAACGGGACGCGGTGAAGGATAATCCGCCCGAAAAACAACCAAAACGGCGACGCAAGCACCGCCCGAAGTCCCGCCTCGACAACAATAGCACCCATAATGACCCAGCCGTAGAGCAGGGCAAACCAGTGGATGACAAACATGCAACCAAGCAACCATCCGAACAGGATGAATCGGACAACCAACCCATCCTCGGCGAAAACAACAGTCCATACGATCTTACGCCGGACACACCACCGGAGCATAAGAACCTTCACGAAAGGCTCGTCGCCACCGCAAGAAGCTTGAAGAAGCAGAAACGGAAGCTCAAAACAGCGGAAGACATACTCAGAATGAGGTGGAGCAAAGTACTCAAGACCGCGGACAAATACGACAATAGCCACCAAGCAAAGAGCTACCCGAAGCGCAAGCTGCTGCCCGAATTCGACGAGGAGGCCGTAGAGCCCCCACAATCAAAAAGCAAAGATGCTGCCAGGCCGGATAGACGACCAGATGACAGGCCAAGAGAGGCAAACGGCGTCGCACACAAGCTGGCACATGACACACGTAAAGATCCTCGCAAAAAGGATGTCCCGGTCAGGTCCATTTATGGGCCAAAGAAGAGGGGCCCAGGAAGCAACACAACACGCCGAGTGTTCGAAGATAACGACACACCAAAATACAGGGGCGCCGCACACCCACTATGTTTCACCGATGAGGTGCTGGATCATGAATTTCCAGCGGGATTCAAGCCCATAAACATAGAGGCATCTGACGGAACAACAGACCCAGAGTGCGGATTGAGGATTACATCCTACACATACACATGGCTAGAGGAGACGATCTCCATGCCATAAAATATCTACCCCTCAAGCTCAAAGGGCCAGCTCGGCATTGGCTCAAAAGCCTCCCAGAAAATACCATTGGAAGTTGGGAAGAGCTCGAGGACGTGTTTAGAGCAAATTTTCAGGGGACTTATGTCCGCCGTCCAGATGCAGACGATTTAAGTCACATAACTCAACAGCCCAGAGAGTCAGCACGCAAATTCTAGAACAGGTTCCTCATCAAAAAGAACCAAATAGTCGACTGTCCGGACGCCAAAGCCCTAGCAGCTTTTAAACATAACATCTGAGACGAATGGCTCGCCAGACACCTCGGCCAGGAAAAGCCAAGAACAATGGCCGCGCTAAGGAGCCTCATGACCCGCTTTTGCGCGGGGGAAGATAGCTGGCTGGCAAGATGCAGCACCAGCAACCCGAGTACATACGAGATCAGAGATGGAAATGGAAAATCACAGCGCAGAAAGGATCAGCGCCGAAACAAAGAAAATGGCCCAAAGAACACGGCGGTCAACGCCGGATTCAAAAGCTCGCGGCCGAATAACAAAACAGTGCCTCTTAAGGACAACAGTGACGAGCTATCCAACCTCAACAAAATTTTGGATCGGATATGTCAAATCTCAAGAGTACCCAGGAAGCACGCAAACCACACCCACGAAATTGTTGGGTCTTCAAGCAGTCCGGCCGACTCAACGCCGAACACAAGGGGCTCGACCGTAGCGAGGGCGATAGCGAACCCCACCAGCGAGCACCGGAAGACAAAAGACTTTCCCACAAGAAGTCAAAACAGTAAACTCACTCCATGTGACAACACGGAACAATAGCGCGGCACCCGCTAAAATCGCGTCGCCACGGTCCACCCTAAGCGGAATCCGAGGCTGGATGTCAAAACCAATTACTTTCGACCACGGATTATTCGAAGTATTGAACGCAGGATGGACTGCTCGATATTGGATCCTATAATTGACGGACTACAATTTACACAAGTCCTAATGGATGGCGGCAGCGATTTAAACTGCTATATCCGGACACAATCCGCAAGGTGAGGATAGACCCTACTAAAATTCGCCATAGCCGCACTTCCTTCAAAGGAGTGGCCTTGAGGCCCTTCGCCAAGTGCGGGCTCCTTACTACTAGAAGTTGTGTTGGATCACCCGACAACTTCCGTAGTGAAAAGCTAATCTTCCATGTCGCCCCATTCAAAAGTAGCCATCAAGCACTATTGGGACGTGAAGCTTTACGCCGCTTTAACGCAATACCGCACTCTGGCGTCTCTTACACTTAAAATGCCGGTCCACGCGGCATCATCTCATTAAAAGGTCGTTCAAGACCCCGGACACAGCTAGGCGAGTCCGCATAAATAAACTAGGGGCTTCCTAGCCGCATACCCCTTCACAAGGGGCTGTGCGTATGAACAATAAAGAGCCAATAAAAGCTCAATTTATTCATTCATTCATACTTTGTTTTCAATACATTTTTTGCACGATTTCTTTTCAAGCTAAGTTCCTCTCTTTTATAGATGAACAGCGTGTACACCCGTCGAGGATACGGCTGCTTGAGAACCGGTAGCAGAGGCGTGCGGCGAGGACCCGTGGCAAGGATTATTTTCAGATTAAGACCTGCCTAAACCTTTCTTCTTGTCTCTTGTTGATTCACATCCCGGTTTTCACCATAAGCGGCGAGGAGGTGGCGTTTTGGCATCGGCCACGTCGAAATTTTGCTGTGCACGGACACTAGGGGCTTCGGCATTGTTACTGTTATCATAAAGACCGAATACCTTAGGGAGTGTTGGCGTCTCGAGTTAGGCCTTATATGCATCAGCTCGAATCATGTCTTTGGTCAAATGTTGGGTTTGCCCGGCTCACGTGTTTTGCTGCCTTCGTTCCATATCATCGGATAACGCAGCACCGGAGAACTCTGCGATTGTGCCCGGTCGGCGGGCGAGCACCTTAGTAGAAAGCGAAAACTAAATTTCATGATACAGCGAGAGACTGGTCGACCACTCGATCGACTACGGAATGTTTAGAATTCCTCCGCTTTGTGAAGGACCGTTTCGGTCGAGCACATCTGGCGCCCGAATTCGGAGAACGCGGTGCCCCTAGGGGCTATATCGTAGCCCCACCTTCGAACTCCTATGGCTAAGTGAAAGTGATAAAGCATCATAGTCCGGTTGCCTCATTTGCTACGCTACCACCTCCTTCACAGGACCAAGACGTTGGATTAAGTGTGAAAATGCGCTATTTTGCAAACACCCCCGCACCATGTGCGTGGGGGCTAAAGCCAAAGACTGCCATCTTTCAGGTTATACACAAGTATACATTAATGGCCGCACAGGAGATATTTCAATACTTGAATGCACAAGTATAAAAAGCACTTATATTATGAATATCGTTTTACATATCATAAAGATCATTTGAACATGAGATTTTTTGAGCACTGCGACTCTATTACATGAGCACCACGCAGAACTTCCCCAAAATAGTGCTCGGCGGGTAACCGGCTCTCGTCCGAACCCCGGGTTGCAACATCGGTGGCATCCATCTCCGTCCAGTATGTCTTCACACGGGCGAGGGCCATTCGTGCACCCTCTATGTAGGCCGACCGCTTCATCGCCTTGATATGCGGCACCGCCCCAAGGAATTGCTGCAATAAGCCAAAATAACTCTTCGGCTTGGGCCTATCCGGCTAGATATGAGCCACTACATCCGTCATGGCAAGTCCGGACAATCTATTCAGCTCAGCCCACTCAGCCAACCGATCGGTCAGTGGAAGTGAACGCTCCGGACTATGGAATTGAGACCAAAAAAGCTCTTCCGTCTCGTGATCCTTTTGACTTCGGAAGTGCACAACAGCATCTGCCGCACTCGCCACTAAATCCATATAAGGATCCTTCGGACCCCACAGCTGGCCAAGCTGAGCATACTTCGGATCTGTGAACTTCCTGCGCAGCAGAAAGGGCTTGCCAGCCGCAACGTCTCCGGCCTGATGCAGCTCCTCCTTTATAGCCCTCATTGCAGAATGGGCATCCTTGGCTTCGGCGGTGGCCTTCTTCAGGTCTTCTTGCTTCGCTCGGCATTCTTTTTCAAGAACCTCATAGCGGTCGGTAACATTTTTTAGCTTCACGGCCATTTCGGCCATCTCCTCCCTGCTTCGGTAGCAAGCAGCCCTTTCGGCTTCTAGCTCTTCGACCGCCTTCGAGGCAGCCGCATCACTCCTTCTGGCCTGCTCCTTGGCTCGAGCAAGCTCTACTCGAAGGTCCTCCACAACAGCGGCACCATATGCATTAAGCATACATGTTGTAAGGAGTGAGCATCAGCTCCCTTACTAGGTGACCATGGAGAAATAGCCTACCTTGTGACTCATCAAGTCGTTTATTAAATAGCGCGATGTCTGCATCCGCAACGTCGAGTTGCCGCTTTAGTTCGGCAACTTCATCAGTCCGGCTGGCCATCGGACTATCCGCCACCTGCATAGGAAAGGCGAGAATTAATACTTGAGATTATGATCCTCGGCACGCTGCCGCTTTCGACAACATACCGAGTCTCGGGGCTACTATCTATCTGAGGCGCACTTTATGTGTAAAACTGTCCAAAAGGTATGTCATTTTATGTACCTCAAACGCCGCTTGACAAACTTACGGCGGCATCATGCAACCGCCCTCGGTGGATGAAATTCATTCAATCACCGTACTCATCAATGTCGATGATCTTACGAGATAGACGCCCTCTCAAGCGGATCCTTAGCCCCCGCCGTACACGGTTGGTGCGAACTCTCTGGCCCCGCCGGACTCGGGGATACCCTCCGTGACGACACCTCAGGGTCGTCCGCCTCACTTGGTGGTGTGGCAGATGGAGGCGTCTCGCTCTCCATCATCTCCGGACGAAGGTCCCCCGAAGACGAGCTCATCTAAGAAGGACAGAGATCCGAACTACAAGGTAAAAACTTCGGTTATCCTCAGAAGCAAAAATAGGGATGTCCCTTATTACAAAACTCCCCTTTTTCTACTTACGGCTCACTGGAGGGCTGATTCCGTGGGGGAGATGGCGCGGCCGGGGCTTCCCCAGGCGCAGGACCCTCCGGTGAAGATCTCTTCCCCCGCTTTGAGGCCTTGGCCTCCGGGTTTTCGGTCGCGGTCCTCTTCTCCCCTTGGAAGGAGGGATTCTTGATCCCCCCTTTCTCGAAAGCCTCCTTGGTAGAGGCGGTAGTTTCTCTGTTTTCCCCTTCGCCTTCCTCCGAAGGCGCAACCTCCAGCATCTTGACCAACACGGGATCCAGCGCGGTCTCCGGGAGGGGGGCCGGACACCGTATCAGTTTTGCTTGCGCTATGCACTCCTGTTCAGAGGACAATTGGTTAAAAGGCAAATCCAAGATATGCAAATAAACGGTATGTCCGGACACAGAGCTACTTACTTGAGTATCCGGGTGATTGTAGCTTAGGCCGGCGTCCTCATTCAATTACGGACACACCTCTTGTGATCCGAAGAACAATTTGTACATCTCCACGGGTGTCGTACCCATGAAGTGTTGGAGAACTCGTGGTCCCTCCGGATTGAATTCCCACAGCCGGAGAGGGCGACATTTGCAGGGCAGAAGATGCCTAATCAGCATAACCTGCGTCACCACGACCAGATCGATCTCTCTCTCTGGAGGTCTCGAATCCGGCCTGCAATAGGGGTCGTCCTTTGGCGGCCCCAGTTGAGCCCTTGGTTGACCCATGACATCGGCCGTTGTGGAGGGCTGGCGAAAGATGGGCGGCGGCCACTGCTGCCCACAGGAGGCGTACTATAGAACCACTCCTGTTGCCACAAGCTGAGCTCCTCCTGGAAAGAGCCCTCGGGCCATGGAGCATCGGCCCTCTTGCTTACAACCGCCCCGCTGCACTCTGCTTGACGCCCCTCGATCATCTTCAGCTCCACATTGAAGGTTTTGACCCACAAACCGAAGTGAGGGGTAGTGCGGAGGAAGGCTTCGCAGACGACAATGAATGATGAGATGTGGAGGATGGACTCCGGAGCCAAGTCGTGGAATTCCAACCCATAGTAAAACATGAGCCCTCTCACAAAAGGATCCATCGGGAAGCCTAAACCCGGCGGAGGTGGGACACAAACACGGCGCTCTCGCCGGGCTCGGGAGTAGGAATGACTTGCCCTTTGGCGGGAAACCTATCACGAAATCTCGTGGGTCGGTACTGGCTTCTCTCAGCTTTAGCGTCCTCTTCCGTGGCGGAGGAGGGCATCCACCGACCACAGAGGTCGGGCGGACATTGTTGAAGGTCCGAGGCACTTTCGAATCTGGGGCTCTGGGTGTTGGAACTCGGGCGAGGGCAGATTCGATTGAGGATTAAAGAAAAGAAACAAGCCTTGGTCCCATTATAAGAGGAGAATACCAAGAGCCGTCCCGTGACCGTTTGGGACTCACCTTCGATAGGCGAGGCGTGGCAGCGAAGGCACGGTTGGGTTACCACGTCCGTATTGATGGGAATCCGGAATAAGGAGAACATGATCTTTGCTCGACAAGGCGTGCCAAGAAACCGCCGCTAAGCGCTACCGAGGTGGTATAATAAAAGCGATTCAAGTAAAGGCTTGGTAGTGGTGTGACGTCACGCCACAAAATCGTCGGCAGATTGAACTTGTGTACATATTATTCTCTCTGAGTGGTATGTGGAATTTATTTTCTGAGCGGACACTATCCTGGTGTTCACAATCTTCTATGAATTATTCGGAGGAAGAACCCACCTTGCAATGCGAAGACAATATCGCGCCGGACTCGTCGTCATTGAAGCTGGTTCGAGACTCTTGAGGAGTCTGGAGTAGGGGTGTCCGGATAGCCGAACTATCATCATCGGCCGGACTCCAAGACTATGAAGACACAAGATTGAAGACTTCGTCCCGTGTTCGGATGGGAATTTCCTTGGCGTGGAAGGCAAGATTGGCAATACAGATATGTAGATCTCCTACCATTGTAACCGACTCTGTGTAACCCTAGCCCTCTCCGGTGTCTATATAAATCGGAGGGTTTTTAGTCCATAGGACGAACAACAATCATACCATAGGCTAGCTTCTAGGGTTTAGCCTCCTTGATCTCATGGTAGATCCACTCTTGTATTACCCATATCATCAATATTAATCAAGCAGGAGTAGGGTTTTACCTCCATCGAGAGGGCGAACACAGGTAAAAACTGTCGTGTTCCTTGTCTCCTGTTACCATCCGCCTAGATGCACAGTTCGGGACCCCCTACCGAGATCCGCGGTTTGACACCGACATTGGTGCTTTCATTGAGAGTTCCTCTATGTCGTCACCGATAAACTTGATGGCTCCTTCGATCATCGACAATGGCGCGATCGAGGTGAGACTTTTCTCCCGGACAGATCTTCGTATTCGGCGGCTTTGCTTGCTGCGGGCAATTAAGCAGCCATCTGGAGCAAATCGAAGCTTCGCCCCGCCATCAGTCGATTGGAAGTCTAAACTTCATGGCTGACATCCGCGGAGACTTGATCTTCGACGGATTCAAGCCACAGCTGAGCGCGCCGCACTGTCTCGATGAGCATGATTTAGCTCTGCTGCCGGACAGTGCCCTGGAGGCCGCACATGAGTCCGCTCCGACCCTTAATTCAGAGTCGACCACGCAGACCAAGGATGGGTGGCTAGACACCGCCTCGGGGGCTGCAACCTCTACGGCGACGAAGCCGAATACTGACCATGTCCCTTGCGACGCTCGTGACTCCGAGGTGCCGGACTCCTCGACAGACTCCGAACCTCCTGCGCCGCCTCCAAAAGAATCCAATTGGGCGCCGATCATGGAGTTCACCGCCGCGGACATCTTTCAACACTCACCTTTTGGCGATATCCTGAATTCGCTAAAGTATCTCTCGCTATCAGGAGAGCCCTGGCCGAATTGCGGTCAGGACTGTAGGGATGCGGAGGACAAAGAAATTCAAAGCCCACCCACCACCCACTTTGTAGCCACTGTCGATGATCTAACTGACATGCTAGACTACGACTCCGAAGACATCGATGGTATGGACGACGATGCCGAAGACGACCAAGAACCAGCGCCCACGGGGCACTGGAAGACCACCTCGTCATACGACATATATATGGTGGACATCCCAAAAGATGAGAATGGCGAGGAAAAAGCGGAGGAAGATTCCTCCAAGAAACAGCCCAAACGTCGGCGTCAACGGCGCCGCTCTAAATCCCGCCACAGCAAGAATGGAGATTCCGGCACCAGAGATAATAACACCCCAGAGAGTGCCGAAGAGAACCCCCTCCAGCAAGATTCAGCACAGGAGGACGGAGAAGCCAGCCCTCATGAGAGAGCGGCAGACGAAGAGGTAGAGGATGATAATTACATGCCTCCCTCCGGAGACGAGGCAAGCCTCAATGACGACGAATTTGTTGTGCCCGAGGATCCCATCGAACAAGAGCGTTTCAAATGCAGGCTAATGGCCACGGCGAACAGCCTAAAGAAAAAGCAGCAAAAGCTTAGAGCTGATCAAGACCTGCTAGCCGACAGATGGACTGAAGTCCTTGCGGCGAAGAGTATGAACTCGAACGCCCTCAAAAGCTACCCAAGCGCAAGTTGCTCCCCGATTAGAGGAGGAGGCATATAAACTTGCATCACTAAGCGCTGTCGGTGACCGACCACCTCGTGGCCGCGACAGAGAGGCCTTTAGGCCCTCCATTAGAACCGTACCCCGGCACCGCTCGAAAAGTATGAAGCCACGGGGGAATGCGCCGGACTTGCGAGACATATTGGAGGATAAGGCAAGACAATCAAGATCGATCTACGGATCGCGTGGGCGCCCCACGATGCGCGACGACGACCGTCACACCGGATACGGCAATTCCGGCCGGGCCGAACACAGTAGACAAAGCTCGTTGGAGCTACGTCGTGATATAGCCCAATATAGAGGCGCCGCACACCCACTATGCTTCACAGACGAAGTAATGGATCATCAAATCCCCGAAGGGTTTAAACCTGTGAACATTGAATCCTACGATGGCACAACAGACCCCGCGGTTTGGATCGAACACTATCTCCTTCATATCCACATGGCCCGCAGTGACGATCTTCACGCCATCAAATATCTCCCACTCAAGCTTAAAGGACCAGCTCGGCATTGGCTTAACAACTTGCCAGCAGAATCAATTGGGTGTTGGGAAGACCTGGAAGCCGCATTCCTTGACAACTTCCAGGGCACATATGTGTGACAACCAGACGCCGATGACCTAAGCCACATAATTCAGCAGCCAGACAGTTCTGGACACGGTTCTTAATAAAGAAAAATCAAATCGTCGACTGTCCGGATGCAGAGGCCCTCGCAGCCTTTAAACATAACATCCGCGACGAGTGGCTGGCCCAGCACCTAGGACAGGAAAACCCGAAATCCATGGCAGCCCTCACATCACTCATGACCCGCTTCTGCGCGGGAGAGGACAGCTGGGTAGCCTGCAGTAACAACCTCAGCAAAAAATTCCGGCAGTCCGGATAACAAGGACCGCAATGGCAGGTCGCGTCGCAATAAAAACAAACGCCGTGTTAATGGCGACAACACTGAGGATACGACAGTCAACGCCGGATTCAGGGGCTCTAAACCCGGTCAGCGAAAAAAGCCATTCAAAAGAACTACTCCGGGTCCGTCCAATTTGGGCCGAATCATCGAACGCTCTTGCCAGATACATGGCACCCCCGAAAAACCAGCTAATCACACCAACGAGGATTGTTGGGTATTCAAGCGAGCAAGTTAATTGCGAAAACAATGACAAGGTGCTGCATAGCGATGGCGAGGAAGAGACCGGCCGCCCGAACAATAGAGGACGAAGGTTTCCCCCACAAGTGCGGACGGTGAACATGATATCGCAACTCACATACCCAAGAGGGAGCGGAGCGTGCACTCGAGGGGCGTATCTGCGATGGAGCGATCGCCGAAGTTCAACCCATGGTCCTCCTGCCCGATCACTTTTGATCGAAGGACCACCCACTAGTATCCGCCACGGTGGATTCGCGCGTGGTTTTAGACCCAATCGTCGATGGATTTCGCCTCACTAGAGTCACGATGGGCGGCGGCAGCAGCCTGAACCTGCTTTACCGGGATACGGTCGCAAGATGGGCATAGACCCTCAAGGATTAAACCCACAAATCGACCTTCAAAGGCGTCATACGGAGTGAACTATGCGAGGCTCGGTTACTGGAAGTGGTCTTGGATCCCAGATAACTTCGCAGCAAGGAGTTAATCTTGATATAGTCCCGTTCGCGGCGGCTATCATGCTCTGCTTTCGGACGAACGCGTTCGCAAAGTTCAGCGCGTGCCGCACTATGCATACCTCAAGCTCAAGATGCCAGGCCCTCGAGGAGTCATTACGGTCAGCGGAAACATCAACGCTCCCTCCGAGCGGAGGAACACTGATGGCTCTCGCGGTAGAAATCTGAGCAGCCTCTTAAGGCAATTTCGAGTCCGGCCGTTAGCGGCCGGACACGGCCAAACGCGCCCGGACTAACTTACAACAAGACCACCTGGCACGTTCCGAGCACGTGTAGCAATGTGGCCCCAACCCCAGCCCTCACAAAATTGCAAGACTGGTCCTTCGCGTACGTCATTACGCTCTGGAGATACCATGGGCATAGGGGGAGGGGCACGACCACAATAGGCCCAGAGTGCGGCTCAACCACACCAGGGGCTCCCAAGTGTGTCATCCTTTTTTTTTCTTATCCACAGGACTCCACTTACTAGAGGGCCTGTCCGGCAGGAGACCTGCCGAACTCATGATGCAACAGCCAGGGAAGGAGAAAGGCTACGACGAACACTCAGGTGGTCTCCATTACGAGCATTAAATCTGTTTTATACACAATTCCGCAGCCTACCCCTGGAGGGGGCATGTTTAATAGTCCCATCCCTTGCTTACCGCACTATTTGTATCGTTCTGCATTCATGGCAGTATTCCGGGAATAAACAATGCATCGCTTTTTGCTTATAATTGCATTTCTTTCTTATACATATGTTCATTTATGACATGTTGTATCCGTACACTCCGGTACGGCTAAATACACTAGGGGCTTAAGTTCCCCACATTATGGTGTGATAAGTCCGAACACTTTCACAAGTGCGGCACCCCGAACTTATAGCATTATATGCATCGGCTCCGAATCATGTCTTGGGTCAATAGTTGGGTTTGCCCGGCTCCCATGTTTTGGTACCTTACGTTTCGTTGTATCGGCTAAGGTAGCACTGGGAGAACCATTGCGATTGCGCCCCGGTTGAGCTGGGCGAGCGCCACAGTGGACAAAGCTAAAACTAACCGTCATGATACGGCGAGAGCTGGTCGCTGTTCGAGAGGTTTTTTCGAGTCCCTAAAGACTTATGCCGCTTAGAGCGAGGAACCGGCTTTGTCTAGCCCAGGCGTGGATAGCGCCCCGAACTCGGTCTTCCGAACACTAGGGACTTCGCCGAAATTTAAAATTATAGAATTCTATGGCTAAGTGAGAGTGTTCAAGCATTATAAGTCCGGTTGCCTCGTTCATTGTGTTGCACTCCTCCCTAGATGGACCCAAACATGGGAACAAGAGCGCTCAACTTTATCCCGAACACCCCAGCACTAGTGGCATGGGGGCTGAAGCCGACGACTTGCCATCTCTCAGATTTGATAAACGGCCACACAGAAGGTAATATTTTAAATTAACAAACATTGCTTAGCGCATATGAACAAAGTTTTCAGCGCACACGATAACACAATGCGAGCCTACTCAAATATTACATCTTTGGAGCACTCACCCTCAATCATGCGGGCACCCTTCAGGACACTCTTATAATACATTTCGGGCGTGCGATACTCCTTGCCCGCCGGTGGCGCATCCGTCACAAGCTTCTGATCGTCCATCCTGCCCCAGTGCACCTTTGCACGGGCAAGGGCCCTACGGGCACCTTCAATGCAGGCGGACTGCTTGACGACTTCAACCGAGGGACACGCATCCACCAGCCGCCGCACCAGGCCGAAGTAGCTCCCAGGCATGGCCTCCCCAGGCCACAGCCGAACTATGAGGCCCTTCACGGCCTGTTCGGCCACCTTGTGGAGCTCGACCAGCTGCTTCAGCTGGTCGCTAAAGGGCACTGAATGTCGGCCTCAAACATCTTGAGACCAAAAGACCTTCTCCGTCGAGCTCCCTCCTCGGCCCGGTAAGCGGCAGACATCGACCTGTTGTAGGGCAGATCATGAACGCTCTGGAGAGCTCCGAATTAGGGTAAGTAATAGGTAATTCACATTCACATGCTTGCTTTGCATGAAAAATGCCTTACCCGCTGCTATTTTCTTCAAATCCTCGATTTCTTGGAGGGCCTTGTGGGCTTCGGCCTTAGCAGCTTAGGCACTCTCAAGAGCCGATGCAAGCTCGGACTCTCGAGTCTTTGAGTCACGCTCCAAACTCTCATTTTTTTCCATGAGAGCCTGGAGCTCTTGCTGCACCTCCGCCACCCGCGCCTCCTGCTTCTCCCGCTCGGCTCGCTCTGCGGCCACATTGTGTTCGGCCGCAGACACCGCCTCCTTCAGGGTCGCCACCTCGTTCGTGGCCCCTGTAGTACCCATGTTATCCTTGTTATTTCTCTTGCAACCAAATCCTTTTCTGTAAGGTACAAACTTAATACGGTGTTACTCACCTTCCTTGTCCTCGAGCTGCTTCTTGGCATGGCCGAGCTCGCTCTCGGACCGCTCGAGGCTCTGCTTCAAAGCATCGACCTCCGTAGTCAGTGCGGCAGAGGTCAGCAGCGCAGCCTGCAGTCCCATATTGACATATTTTTTACACCTCCTGCGTATATCTTTTTAGATCCTCAGTCCGGATTTTCTTTCCGAACACCGAACCGAGCATCAGGGGCTACTGTCTATGCGGTATTACATTACATATCTTCAAATTCTTACCTAAAAGCACATTAGGCGGCTGCTGCGAGCTTGGTCAGCCCGCTCTTGGTGAGTGAACCTTCGAATCACCGCACTCATGACGGTGCAGTGTTCTTCTTTGATGGAAGCGCCGTTGAGTGCCTCCGGCAAGTTATTCGTGCCTCGGTTGGGACAGAGGCCACGGTGTCACGATCTTGCCCTTCTTCTGAAGGGCGCTCGCGGACTCGGAACCACTGCGGAGTTCGGTGCGAGTCCGGTCTGAGTCAGGAGGTTGCCTTGCGGCACCTCCGAGGCCGCCTCCTCCTGGCGGGTCCCCTCCCGGGACCCCACCTCGGCGTCGTCAGCGCCACGGGGGGTTGAGGAGGTCGGAAGAGAATCCATATCCGACGTGCCCAAGAACCCGCTCGACGAAGCGGGAAGATCGTCCTTGGCCGGACTGCAGGTTGTATGCGGCATTAGAAAGACACCATGTGGCAAAAAGAAAAATTATAAATTATCTAGGAGTCTGGATACTTACGATCTCGCCAGGGGCTTGGCCCTTGAGGGCCACTCCTCGTTCTTTGTCGCCAACATTGGCGGAGCAGTCCGGGAAGGTCCTTCCTTCTTGGACCCTTGGCCTCCCTCGTTGGGAGGCCTTCCTCTTCTCTCTTCACCGGGAGAGGCCTCTTCTTCTCCTCCTCGCGTCTTGGGAGGAGTCGACTTGAGTCATCGGACGATGAGTCCGATATCACTGACGCGGGAACTCCTTCGGGTTCCGTGGCCTTCTTCTTGGCCTTCTTCTCGGCACCACGTAAAGTGCGGGACCAAGCAACCCGTCAAGCGGGTGTCCGCTGGGTCTTCGGAAGGGCGGACGAGTTAACCCGTCCGGGCGTCTTCTACCGGCCTGTTAAAGGTATCGGGAGTTTAGTGTTGGGGAGCGTAGTAATTTCAAAATTTCCTACGCACACGCAAGATCATGGTGATGCATAACAACGAGAGGGAGAGTGTTGTCTCGTACCCTCGAGACCCGGCGAAGCGATCTGGCGTAGAGGAAGTAGTCGACGTTCTCCTCGCGATCCGACCGATCCGGCGCCGTTACTCCGGCGCCCCGAGTTCTTGACACACGTACAGCTCGATGGCGTCCCTCGTACTCGATCCAGCCGAGTGTCGAGGAGAGTTCCGTCGACAACGGCGTGGTGGCGATCTTGATGTTCTACGGTAGCGAGCTTCGCCTAAGCTTGCGACGATATGACCGAGTGGAATATGGTGGAGGGGGCACCGACACGGCTAAGGAACGATCCGTAGATCAAACTTGTGTATTCATGGGTGCCCCTGCCCCGTATATAAAGGAGGGAGGGAGGAGGAGGCGGCCCTCTCTATGGCGCGCCATGGGGAGTCCTACTCCCACCGAGTAGGATTCCCCTTCCTAGTCCAACTAGTAGTCCTTCCATGTATTAGGAGTAGGAGAGAAGGAAAGGGAAAAGAGAAGGAGAAGGAAGGAAGGTGCGCCCCTTCCCTAGTCAATTCGGACTAGACCAAGGGGAGGCGGCCACCCTTTAGGCCCTTTTCTCCTTTCCCGTATGGCCCATTAAGGCCCAATACGAATTCCGTAACTCTCGGTACTCGAAAAATACCGAATCACTCGGAACCTTTCCGAACTCGAATATAGTCGTCCAATATATCGATCTTTACGTCTCGACCATTTCGAGACTCCTCGTCATGTCCCCGATCTCATCCGAGACTCCGAACTCCTTGGTACATCAAAACTCATAAACTCATAATATAAGCATCATCAAAACCTTAAGCGTGCGGACCCTACGGTTCGAGAACAATGTAGACATGACCTAGAACTATTCTCGGTCAATAACCAATAGCGGGACCTGGATGCCCATATTGGCTCCTACATATTCTCGAAGATCTTTATCGGTCGGACCGCATAACAACATCGTTGTTCCCTTTGTCATCGGTATGTTACTTGCCCGAGATTCGATCGTCGGTATCCAATACCTAGTTCAATCTCGTTACGCAAGTCTCTTTACTCGTTCCATAATACATCATCTTGCAACTAACTCATTAGTTGTAATGCTTGCAAGGCTTAAGTGATGTGCATTACCGAGAGGGCCAGAGATACCTCTCCGAGCAATCGGAGTGACAAATCCTAATCTCGAAATCGCCAACCCAACATCGCCTTTGGAGACACCTGTAGTACTCCTTTATAATCACCCGATTCGTTGACGTTTGGTAGTACCAAAGTGTTCCTCCGGCAAGCGGGAGTTGCATAATCTCATAGTCATAGGAACATGTATAAGTCATGAAGGAAGCAATAGCAACATACTAAACGATCGTGTGCTAAGCTTAACGGAATGGGTCATGTCAATCAGATCATTCAACTAATGATGTGACCTTGTTAATCAAATAACAACTCCTTGTCCATGGTTAGGAAACATAACCATCTTTGATTAACAAGCTAGTCAAGTAGAGGCATACTAGTGACACTCTGTTTGTCTATATATTCACACATGTATTATGTTTCCGGTTAATACAATTCTAGCATGAATAATAAACATTTATCATGATATGAGGAAATAAATAATAAATTTATTATTGCCTCTAGGGCATATTTCCTTCAGTCTCCCACTTGCACTAGAGTCAATAATCTAGATCACATCACCATGTGATTACCATCGATAGTTCACATCATCATGTGATTAGCACCCATAGTTCACATCGCCATGTGACCAACACCCAAAGGGTTTACTAGATTCAGTAATCTAGTTCACATCGCTATGTGATTAACACCCAAAGAGTACTAAGGTGTGATCATGTTTTGCTTGTGAGAGAGTCTTAGTCAGCGGGTCTTTCACATTCAGATCCGTTATGTATTTTGCAATTTTTCTATGTCTACAATGCTCGCTGCGAAGCTACTCTAGCTAATTGCTCCCACTTTCAATATGTATCTAGATCGAGACTTAGAGTCATCGGATCGGTGTCAAAACTTGCATCGGCGTAACCCTTTCTTACCGAACCTTTTGTCACTTCCATAATCGAGAAACATATCCTTATTCCACTAAGGATAATTTTGACCGCCGTCCAGTGATCTACTCCTAGATCACTATTTTACTCCCTTGCCAAACTCAGTGCAGGGTATACAATAGATCTGGTACACAGCATGGCATATTTTATAGAACCTATGGCCAAGGCATAGGAAATGACTTTCATTCTCTTTCTATCTTCTGCCGTGGTCGGGTTTTGAGTCTTTTTCAATTTCACACCTTGTAACACAGGCAAGAACTGTTTCTTTGACTGTTCCATTTTGAACTACTTCAAAATCTTGCCAAGGTATGTACTCATTGAAAAAACTTATCAAGCGTCTTGATCTATCTCTATAGATCTTGATGCTCAATATGTAAGCAGCTTCACCGAGGTCTTTCTTTGAAAAAACTCCTTTCAAACACTCCATTATGCTTTACAGAATAATTCTACATTATTTCTGATCGACAATATGTCATTCACATATACTTATCAGAAATGTTGTATTGCTCCCACTCACTTTCTTGTAAATACAGGCTTCACTGCAAGTCTGTATAAACTATATGCTTTGATCAACTTATCAAAGCGTATATTCCAACTCCGAGATGCTTGCACCAGTCCATAAATGGATCGCTGGAGCTTGCACACTTTGTTAGCTCCCTTTGGATCGATAAAAACTTTCTGGTTGCATCATATACAACTCTTCCTCTAGAAATCCATTCAGGAATGCAGTTTTTTACATCCATTTGCCAAATTTCATAATCATAAAATGCGGCAATTGCTAACATGATTGGGACAGACTTAAGCATCGCTACGGGTGAGAAGGTCTCATCGTAGTCAACCCCTTGAACTTGTCGAAAACCTTTTTGCAACAAGTCGAGCTTTGTAGATAGTAACACTACTATCAACGTCCGTCTTCCTCTTGAAGATCCATTTATTTTTTATGGTTTGCCGATCATCGGGCAAATCCATCAAAGTCCATACTTTGTTCTCATACATGGATCATATCTCAGATTTCATGGCCTCAAACCATTTTGCGGAATCTGGGCTCATCATCGCTTCCTCATAGTTCGTAGGTTTGTCATGGTTAAGTAACACGACCTCCAGAACAGGATTACCGTACCACTCTGGTGCTGATCTCACTTTGTTTTACCTACGAGGTTCGGTAGTAACTTGATCTGAAGTTACATGATCATCATCATTAGCTTCCTCACTAATTGGTATAGTAGTCACAAGAACAGATTTCTGTGATGAACTACTTCCAATAAGGGAACAGGTACAGTTACCTCATCAAGTTCTACTTTCCTCCCACTCACTTCTTTCGAGAGAAACTCCTTCTCTAGAAATGATCCATTTATTAGCAACGAATGTTTTGCCTTCGGATCTGTGATAGAAGGTCTACCCAACAATTTCCTTTGGGTATTATGAAGACGCACTTCTCCGATTTGGGTTTGAGCTTATCAGGATGAAACTTTTTCATATAAGCATCGCAGCCCCAAACTTTAAGAAACGACAACTTGGGTTCCTTGCTAAACCACAGTTCATATAGTGTCGTCTAAATGGATTTAGATGGTGCCCTTTTTAATGTGAATGTAGCTGTCTCTAATGCATGATCCCAAATCGGTAAGAAACATCATAGATTGTACTATATCCAATAAAGTACGGTTATGATGTTCGGACACACCATTATGATGTGGTGTTCCAGGTGGCATGAATTTGTGAAACTATTCCACATTGTTTTAATTGAAGACCAAACTCGTAACTCAAATATTTGTCTCCGCGATCAGATCGTAGAAACTTTATTTTTCTTGTTACGATGATTTTTCCACTTCACTCTGAAATTCTTTGAACCTTTCAACTATTTCAGACTTATGTTTCATCAAGTAGATATACCCATATCTGCTCAAATCATCTGTGAAGGTCAGAAAATAACGATACCGCCATGAGCCTTAACACTCATTGGATCGCATACATCGGTATGTATTATTTCCAATAAGTCGGTTGCTCGCTCCGCTGTTCGGAGAACGGAGTCTTAGTCATCTTGCCCATGAGGCATGGTTCGCAAGCATCAAGTGATTCATAATCAAGTGATTCCAAAATCCCATCAGCATGGAGTTTCTTCATGCGCTTTACACCAATATGACCTAAGCGGCGATTGCCACAAATAAGTTGCACTATCATTATTAACTTTGCATCTTTTGGTTTCAATATTATGAATATGTGTATCACTACGATCGAGATCCAATGAACCATTTTCATTGGGTGTGTAACCATATAAGGTTTTATTCATGTAAGCAGAACAACAGTTTATTCTCTTACTTAAATGAATAACCGTATTGCAATAAACATGATCAAATCATATTCATGCTCAACGCAAACACCAAATAACATTTATTTAGGTTCAACACTAATCCCGAAAGTATAGGGAGTGTGCGATGATGATCATATCAATCTTGAAACTCCTTTCAACACACATCGTCACTTCACCCTTAACTAGTTTACGCTTTTCTCGCAACTCCGTTTGAGTTACTACTCTTAGCAACCGAACCAGTACCAAATACCGAGGGGTTGCTATAAACACTAGTAAAGTACACATCAATAACATGTATATCAAATATACCTTTGTTTATTTTGCCATCCTTCTTATCCGCCAAATACTTGGGGTAGTTCTGCTTTCGATGACCAGTCCCTTTGCGGTAGAAGCACTTAGTCTCGGGCTTAGGTCCAGACTTGGGCTTCTTCACTTGAGCAACAACTTGCTTGCCGTTCTTCTTGAAGTTCCTTCTATCCCTTTGCCCTTTTCTTGAAACTAGTGGTCTTGTTAATCATCAACACTTGATGTTCTTTCTTGAATTCTACCTTCATCGATTTCATCATCATGAAAAACTGGGAATCATTTTCATCATCCCTTGCATACTATAGTTCATCACGAAGTTCTACTAACTTGGTGATGGTGACTAGAGAATTCATCAATCACTATCTTATCCGGAAGATTAACTCCCACTTGATTCAAGCAATTGTAGTACCCAGACAATCTGAGCACATGCTCACTAGTTGAGCGATTCTCCTCCATCTTTTAGCTATAGAACTTGTTGGAGACTTCATATCTCTCAACTCGGGTATTTGCTTGAAATATTAACTTCAATTCCTGGAACATCTCATATGGTCCATGATGTTCAAAACATCTTTGAAGTCCCGATTGTAAGCCATAAAGCACGGTGCACAAAACTATCAAGTAGTCATCATATTGAGCTAGCCAAACGTTCATAACGTCTGCATCTGCTCCTGCAATAGGTCTGTCACCTAGCGGTGCATCAAGAACATAATTCTTCTGTGCAGCAATGAGGATAAACCTCAGATCACGGATCCCATCCGCATCATTGCTACTAACATCTTTTAACACAGTTTCTCTAGGTACATATCAAAACAAACATATGAAAGCAACAACGCGAGCTATTGATCTTACAACATAATTTGCAAAATACTACCAGGACTAAGTTCATGATAAATTTAAGTTCAATTAATCATATTACTTAAGAACTCCCACTTAGACAGACATCTCTCTAGTCATCTAAGTGATCACGCGATCCAAATCAACTAAACCATAACCGATCATCACGTGAGATGGAGTAGTTTTCAATGGTGAACATCTTATGTTGATCATATCTACTATATGATTCACGCTCGACCTTTCGGTCTCCGTGTTCCGAGGCCATATCTGCATATGCTAGGCTCGTCAAGTTTAACCTGAGTATTCCGCGTGTGCAAAACTGTCTTGCACCCGTTGTAGATGGACGTAGAGCTTATCACACCCGATCATCACGTGGTGTGCAGGCACGACGAACTTTGGCAGCGGTGCATACTCGGGAGAACACTTCTTGATAATTTAGTGAGAGATCATCTTATAATGCTACCGTCAATCAAAGCAAGATAAGATGCATAAAGATAAACATCACATGCAAATCAATATAAGTGATATGATATGGTCATCATCATCTTGTGCTTCGTGATCTCCATCTCTGAAGCACCGTCGAGATCACCATCGTCACCGGCGCGACACCTTGATCTCCATCGTAGCATCGTTGTCGTCTACGCCATCTATTGCTTCTCGACTATCGCTACCACTTAGTGATAAAGTAAAGCAATTATGATGCGTTGCATTTCATACAATAAGCGACAACCATATGGCTCCAGCCGATTGCCGATAACCGGTTACAAAACATGATCATCTCATACAATAAAATATACAATCACGTCTTGACCATATCACATCACAACATGCCCTGCAAAAACAAGTTAGGCGTCCTCTACTTTGTTGTTGCAAATTTTACGTGGCTGCTACGGGCTTTAGCAAGAACCGTTCTTACCTACGCATCAAAACCACAGCGATAGTTTGTCAAATAGACTCGTTTAACCTTCACAAGGACCGGCGTAGCACACTCAGTTCAACTAAAGTGAAGGAGACAGACACCCTTGATCACCTTTAAGCAACGAGTGCTCGTGGCGGTGAAACCAGTCTCGCGTAAGCGTCTGGCGTAATGTCGGTCCGGGCCGCTTCATCTCACAATACCGCTGAACCAAAGTATGACATCTTTGGTAGGCAGTATGACTTATATCGTCCACAACTCACTTGTGTTCTACTCGTGCATATAACATCAACGCATAAAACCTAGGCTCGATACCTTTGTTGGGGAGCGTAGTAATTTCAAAATTTCCTACGCACACGCAAGATCATGGTGATGCATAACAACGAGAGGGAGAGTGTTGTCTACGTACCCTCGTAGACCCGGCGGAAGCGATCTGGCGTAGAGGAAGTAGTCGACGTTCTCCTCGCGATCCGACCGATCCGGCGCCGTTACTCGGCGCCCGAGTTCTTGACACACGACAGCTCGATGGCGCCCTCGTACTCGATCCAGCCGAGTGTCGAGGGAGAGTTCTGTCGACAACGGCGTGGTGGACGATCTTGATGTTCTATCGCGCAGAGCCGCCTAAGCAGCGACGATATGACCGAGGTGGAATATGGTGGAGGGGGCACCGCACACGGCTAAGGAGCGATCCGTAGATCAAACTTGTGTATTCATGGGGTGCCCCTGCCCCGTATATAAAGGAGGGAGGGAGGAGGAGGCGGCCCTCTCTATGGCGCCATGGGGAGTCCTACTCCCAGGGAGTAGGATTCCCCTTCCTAGTCCAACTAGTAGTCCTTCCATGTATTAGGAGTAGGAGAGAAGGAAAGGGAAAGAGAAGGAGAAGGAAGGAAGGGTGCGCCCCTTCCCTAGTCCAATTCGGACTAGACCAAGGGGGGCGGCGGCCACCCTTTAGGCTCTTTTCTCCTTTCCGCATGGCCCATTAAGGCCCAATACGAATTCCGTAACTCTCCGGTACTCGAAAAATACCGAATCACTCGGAACCTTTCCGAACTCGAATATAGTCGTCCAATATATCGATCTTTACGTCTCGACCATTTCGAGACTCCTCGTCATGTCCCCGATCTCATCCAGGACTCGAACTCCTTGGTACATCAAAACTCATAAACTCATAATATAAGCATCATCAAAACCTTAAGCGTGCGGACCCTACGGTTCGAGAACAATGTAGACATGACCTAGAACTATTCTCGGACAATAACCAATAGCGGGACCTGGATGCCCATATTGGCTCCTACATATTCTACGAAGATCTTTATCGGTCGAGACCGCATAAAACATCGTTGTTCCTTTGTCATCGGTATGTTACTTGCCGAGATTCGATCGTCGGTATCCAATACCTAGTTCAATCTCGTTACCGCAAGTCTCTTTACTCGTTCCGTAATACATCATCTTGCAACTAACTCATTAGTTGTAATGCTTGCAAGGCTTAAGTGATGTGCATTACCGAGAGGGCCCAGAGATACCTCTCCGACAATCGGAGTGACAAATCCTAATCTCGAAATCGCCAACCCAACATCTGCCTTTGGAGACACCTGTAGTACTCCTTTATAATCACCCGATTCGTTGTGACGTTTGGTAGTACCAAAGTGTTCCTCCGCAAGCGGAGTTGCATAATCTCATAGTCATAGGAACATGTATAAGTCATGAAGGAAGCAATAGCAACATACTAAACGATCGTGTGCTAAGCTTACAGGAATGGGTCATGTCAATCAGATCATTCAACTAATGATGTGACCTTGTTAATCAAATAACAACTCCTTGTCCATGGTTAGGAAACATAACCATCTTTGATTAACAAGCTAGTCAAGTAGAGGCATACTAGTGACACTCTGTTTGTCTATATATTCACACATGTATTATGTTTCCGGTTAATACAATTCTAGCATGAATAATAAACATTTATCATGATATGAGGAAATAAATAATAAATTTATTATTGCCTCTAGGGCATATTTCCTTCATTTAGATCCCGCATAGAGTCAAACTATGAGAAAAAAATAAGTGTCCCATAAAGGATGACATAGCTTACATCGCCGGCCGGGCGCTGCGTGCTGAATCCGCGATCTTCGGTCGCGGATGCGGGAGCTTCAGCGCCCTTGAACAGCACCCTCCAGGCAGCTTCGTACGTCGTGTCAAAGAGCCCGCTCAATGTCCGGTGCTGTGCCGGATCAAACTCCCACAAATTGAAGGCCTTTTGCTGGCAGGGGAGAATCCGGCGGACGAGCATGACCTGGATCACATTGACAAGCTTGAGCTTCTTGTTCACCGTGGTGCGGAGACAGATGGAGTCCGGTCGGCTCCTCGAACTACCCCAAAGCAAGCCCTTCTCTTTCCGGAGGTGAGCTGCATGGGGATGCAGATCTGAACTTGGGGCCGCTGCCCATTTAGGGTCACGTGGCTCGGTGATGTAGAACCACCCGATTTCCACCCTTTGATGGATTCCATGAAGGCACCCTCAAGCCAAGTGACGTTGGGCATTTTGCCCACCATGGCACCTCCGCACTCCGCTTGTCTGCCCTTGACAACCTTCGGCTTGACATTGAAGGTCTTTAGCCACAAGCCGAAGTGGGGCTGGATGCAGAGGAAGGCCTCGCACACGACGATAAACGCCGAGATGTTGAGGATGAAGTTTGGGGCCAAATCGTGGAAGTCCAGGCCGTAGTAGTACATGAGCCCTCGCACAAACGGGTGAAGTGGGAAGCCCAGTCCGCGGAGGAAGTGGGGAAGAAATACGACCCTCTCATGAGGCTTGGGGGTGGGGATGAGCTGCCCCTCGTCGGGCAGCCGGTGCGCGATGTCGCTAGACAGATATCCAGTGTTGCGCAGCTTCTCGATGTGCCCCTCCATAACGGAGGAGGCCATCCACTTGCCTCCCGCTCCGGACATGGCTGGAAAGGGTCGAGGTGAGATGTGCGGACTTGGGCGCTGGAGCTCGAGTGCGCGGAGATGGATAAGCAAAGGAGGAAGAAGGCGTAGGTAAAGGAAGTGGATCCTTATCCCCTTATATATGGGCGGATGAAACTATGCGTCCCTACTAGCCTGGTAAAACTCGCTTATCCCCCAAGTGCCACAATCAATGGTGCGGTTGGGTTACCCACGTCCGTATTGATGGGAATCCCGGAATAAGGGGAACACGATCTGCTTCGACAAGACGTGCCAAGGAAACCGCTTCGCTAAACGTGCTGAGGTGGTATAGTAAAAACGATTCAAGTAAAGGCTTGGTAGTGGTGTGACATCACGCCACAAAATGCGTCAGCAGATTGAACTTGTGTAAATATTATTCTCTCTACGATGGTATGTGGAATTTATTTTACAGAGCCGGACACTATCCTGGCATTCGCAATCTTCTATGGATTATTTGGAAGAGGAACCCGCCTTGCAATGCCGAAGACAATATGCGCGCCGGACTCGTCGTCATTGAAGCCTGGTTCAGGGCTCTTGAGGAGTCTGGACTAGGGGGTGTCCGGATAGCCGAACTATCATCATCGGCCGGACTCCAAGACTATGAAGACACAAGATTGAAGACATCGTCCCGTGTCCGGATGGGACTTTCCTTGGCGTGGAAGGCAAGCTTGGCAATACGGATATGTAGATCTCCTTCCATTGTAACCGACTCTGTGTAACCCTAGCCCTCTCCGGTGTCTATATAAACCAGAGGGTTTTTAGTCCATAGGACGAACAACAATCATACCATAGGCTAGCTTCTAGGGTTTAGCCTCCTTGATCTCGTGGTAGATCCACTCTTGTACTACCCATATCATCAATATTAATCAAGCAGGAGTAGGGGTTTACCTCCATCAAGAGGGCCCGAACCCGGGTAAAGACATCGTGTTCCTTGTCTCCTGTTACCATCCGCCTAGACGCACAGTTCGGGACCCCCTACCCAAGATCCGCCGGTTTTGACACTGACAAGGTGCTAATTGGAGATAGTTCTCATTGGGCCCACTGAAAAATCACTTTTCTCTCTCCATCAAGTGCTTTTATTGTCAGTCTAAACCTCTCAGCCAAACACCTCTTTGGCTAGAGTTAGTTCAGGGTTAGTCATGAGTTAGTCTAACCTCTAGCTAAGTTAGAGTATTCAAACAGGAGCAGTATAGGACATGCAAGTTGCTCAAAGCATACAGTCAAATTCGTATGTGAAAGGATCTTTTATTTTGAAAATGGAGCGTGAAAGTATCTTCAAATGATATAATTTTCAAATTATATAAAATCTTAGCTGTTGTTGGGTCGTTCTTCCAGCTGTTGTTGCTGAAAGTGCGGCAAGCCGACATCGGTCACATGTGAGCAAGTCACCTGGTCAAGAAAAAATCCCGCTATTTCTTCTTGAATTGCTCGTACGCGATCCGTTGGTAGGAGCTTATCCTGCACCTCCTTGAACTTTAAAGAAGGAGATCAATATGCATGTATTAGTTGTGTGTGTGTATATTAGATATCGATAATGATGTAAAAATTGGGAATAGTGTTCTAACAAATGTACCCATAGCTGTCTATCAGATCTGCTCCTTTCGGACGCCATCATACGAATGTTCTCGCAAATGTAGTATGCACATAAACCATTCCCCGACAACTGCTTCATGGCCTTCACGAGAATAGAATTCAATTAGATAATAACTAGTCATCAACCCGTGCATCTGCACGGGCTAGAATTTGTAATATTAAATACGACAAAGTGGGTACCTATTATAAATGTTGGACAATAATATGGTAATGTTATTATTATATTGGTAAACAACATGGTTACGAATTCAAAATTTGTTGCATGTACCATGTATTTGTTACATATAAGTTTATAATACGTATATGATCAAGTTCCCTATTGTAGCATACATGTTCATTTTCTTTCGCTATCTCAAAAGACATACATCTTTGTTTATACCTCAGGATTACAGTAGAAGTTTATCTTAAAACCTCTTTGTGGATTTGTACAACAATTAAGCAGACGTCCTCCCTCGGGAACATTGGATTGCACCTAGTTTTGTTTTATTATTAAAAAAAATTCTATAGACAACAATGAAACAATAGACATACACGGTTTTCTATCAACATATGTGAAACAGTAAAAAAAGATATGCATAAGAGAATTCTATTTTCTCATACCTTTAAGAGCCATACATTAGTTAGATTTTAAGTTATTGTGCGAACCAATAAATTCTGACAAAAATTCTTTTATGATTAATGGAGCAGCGGGTAACTGTGATCTATTATTCGGATTTAATTTACGTGCACCAGAATAAATAATTTATTTTATAATTATGCATGTTTTTCTAATACATTCTATTCCTACTACACACATACATAATGATGTGTATATGAGATCTTTGTGGCAAATGGTACATCAAGATTTTTTTGGTTACTGTATCACTACATCATGAAAATTGGTACGCGTGGCAAGCTGCGCTCATCCACATACTAACCAAATAATTGGTGAAGCAGATCGGCCTCGCCTTGCAAAAGAACGACATGCTCCCTCATTTAAACCGTTTAAAGCAGTAGAAATTTTGACTGGATTTAAATTTTAAAAGGATTTGTGGACACATTTGTTAATAATGTTCTCTGCTTATAGTTTTATGAAGGACGGCCAACAATACACAGATGCTAACTTGCTTGATTGGACCGTAACGTAATGGATTGCTGCACTTAAGAAGTGAGATTCAAAGGATGAGGTGGGGACACAATTAACATACATGATGTCTTGCCCCACAAAAATACTTGATGGATTATTTTAGTTAGAAGGTGAGATTAAAAGGTTGGAGAGGAACACGATTAGGAGAGCCTAAACTTGATTTGATGGAGAGCAGGAGAGCAGGAGGAGGCGGCCGTCGGGAGTTCATAGTGATTTTGATCGGTAGAATATATACTTTTGAACAGCAGAATATTTTATTGATGTAGGATTTTATGAGTAATCAGTCGGGTCGTGTGTAATTCTTTCCTTTTTCATTGTACTTTTTATGGATGGAGACTTTCCCTCTTTCGGGATGTGGGACTTTCATTTTTATTCGATTGATGGAGCGGATCGATGCTTTATTTGTTTTTATATATCACTAATACAGTTGGGCGTGTCAAATGCCTTTTACGTGGGGACGGGACCATATGTGTTACCCATGTTTTTCCTTTTATGTTGAACATAAATTGCACAATCCAATGGTGTATTTTTTTAAGATCACCCGCAAAAAAAACAAAATGTGAATTAATAAGAGAACTTGAATGGTGCGGGTAATCAGCCAGGTCGTTTGGATTTCTTTCCTTTTTCTCGTTAGACTTTACATGGACAGAGGATATCCTTGTGTTTGACGTGAGACTGTCTTTTTTTTTCATGAACCAATCCGAACTTTAAAGGTGCGGGTAATCAGCAGTATGCGTTCGATTTCTTTCCTTTTTGTACCTTTGGACTTTTAATGGACAGAGGGTTTTTATGTGAAGCGGCGGGCATTCTGATTTCTTTCCTTCTTTATGCTGGACTTTTAATGGACGGAGGTTTTTTTTTCTTTTTTATCTGAGGCGGCCCCTTTTTTTTGGAGCAAACCTTTTTTCTTTTGGTCAATATATGAGAACATTAATGGCACGGGTAATCAGCCGGGTCGTGTGGATCTATTTCTCTTTTTAAACCGCTGTACACTTTTTATCACATGGAGATTTTCCTTTTTAAGGTGCGGCTATCCTTTTTTATTTTCATGAACATATGGAGGCCTTATATGTTTTGTATACGACTAACTTTTTTTCATGAACTGGGTATACCACTAACGTTGGACATGACACATGTCTTTTTTCTGGGACGGGACCATCTATATTACGCGAGTTGTTTTCTTTTTATCCTGATCGTTAATTCTACAATCCAATGGTGTAATTAATTCTAATGATGTGGATTAGTGAGAGATCTTGAAAGGTGACTCCAATTAGTAAATATAAGATGCATTATTCAAAATTGCATTAGAGGCCCAAATAAATGTTCACTTTGTCCACTATATTTTTAGAGGACGGGGAAAATTTATTTCAGGATTTTTGGAGTCTGTTTAATATTTATTTTCTTTGTTTTTCCGCGCGGAATTATTAAAAAAAGTCAATCGACCTAGCCGGGCCGTGCCCGACTAGGACTCTAGCCAGGCTGACCTTTAAGAGGCAAGGCCTAAGCCGCCCCAAACCCTAGCCCCGCCCCAGACCGATCCGCCGCCGCCGCCACCCGCCGCCCCGCCCGCCGGACGCGTCGCCGCCGACCGCCGCCCGCCGCTGATCCCACCGCCCAACCGGAGTTGCTCGCTGCCGCCGCCGCCGTCACGCAACCCGAGGTAGCCGCCGGTTTTCGCAGGAAAACCGTTCGGTTTTATTAGAAACCCTCGGTTATGTTTTTAGAATGGTTTTTACTTTTTTCCACGGTTTAATTATTTAGCGAACGCTTGTTCGTACGTTTGTTTTTACGAACGGTTTTCACCCGTTAGCCGCAGACAGGGAACGTTCGTTAGTTAGCCTGTTCGTCAGTTTTTCTTTTGCCAGGGTTTTCCGCGATTATTTTCGATCGCGATTTCTGCTCTGATTTTCGTTTTAGTTTATCTTTTCGCTCGTTTATCAGAATCAGGCGATTCAAGCGCCTAGATCTTTGTCTCGAAGCCCTCTTTCTGTTTAACCAACTTGAGCAAGATTTTGCTACTGTAGAATTTGACTTAAGTCCATATTAGTAAATGGATCTTGTTTCTTTCGCAGTTTGATTTTCTTTGCTTCGTTTGATTTGATTCTTTTTGCAAACCGGAGTTCTTAAGTTGAACTTTCTGGTTAGATATCTTATTTGAGTTTTACCCGTGCTTCTAGTTGAGTGCTTATTGTATGCTTGTTCATTTGCAATAGAGTACCCGGAGTGCGAAGCATGCTACTACGAGTCTCTAGTTTTCATGGATCGTCAGCAAGGCAAGTAACACTTTGATCATACCTCTTTACTACCCAGTTTTATTGCATTAGACCAATCCTCAAACAATTGCATGGTTAACATCTGATTAATATGTGGGTTTTGGGAAGTAGATGACGAGGTAGAACCTATTTTCATGTTTATTATCAAACCTTTGGGAGTTACTTCTACGTTATGCTTATATTGCTATGCTATGCTTGTAGACGTGGTTTGGGTGAGTAAATCCATGACAGATGTGAGTATTGTTAATTAATGGTAAACTTAAGGTGGCTACTTAAATACACATCTGGATGGATTACTTGAGGCACCCTGGAGTACCCAGTGGTTGTCAGGGCACCTAGAGAATCCAGCGTTGTCCTAGGATATCCCGGAGTACCCATGTGATCATCCTACGGTCCGCCACCCAGGCTCAAAGGGATCGTAAGATTATTCATGCTAGAAACTTCCGTGTGCAGCCACAAGCCATTATGGGCTCTGGCATAGTTGAGTAAGTTGCGTGAAGCTCTTGAAGAGGTAGACTAGTAGATGTAGTGGGTTGTAGGCGGTACTGTCTATCCAGAGTAAAGAGTTAATGCTTCAGAAAGACTGTGTCACGATTCTCCGACCATGGATGTATTCGAGTCTTGTGGGGAAAAGTGCGCAAACATTTGCAAAGTGTACAAACTAATCATGGTTAGCCGTGTCCCCGGTTATGGACGTTTTGTTCTTGGATTATTATGTTGATCTCATCATTCTTAGTATAATTTGATTGGGTTTAATGATGATGATTAATTGGGATTGAGTTGGAGGAACCTTCTCAATGTTTAACAACCACCATGATAGTTAAATAAAATTTATTCCTTTGTTGTAGGGAAAATTGGCTTTATGCAAAACCATAACCATAGAGCTTTCCACCAGCCATATATGCATGTAGTGATAGCAATTATTCTGTTCATTACTCTATGTGTTACATTGGCAGCATATTCGATGTGCTGACCCGATTCGGGTTGCAACGTTCATGTTGCAGACTTTTCAGACGACGAGTAAGGTGCCATAGGTCGTTGTATTTCACTCTGTGATGCCGTTGGAGTTGATGGACTCACTTTATCTTCCAAGCCTTCCGCTGTTATTGATTTTAGATGGCCTTAAGCCATATTTATTGTAATAAGTTCTCTTTTGAGACATTCGATGTAATAAGTGTGTGATTGCTACTATGTTATAAATCCTCAAGTACTATGCGTGTCAGCATTACCGATTCAGGGATGACACTGATGCACAGAGATCAGACTGTTTGAGGTCTGGTCGCTACAAATATATTAGGCCCTATATAAAATCTTATCAATAGTCAAAACCAAGTGTACTAAACGATTTCAAAACGAGAAACTAGACCCACTCACGGCATAGCACGCCTGTCGCGCTTGGTCCGTCGGTCAAAGCGCTTCCTATTCTTGGCATAACAACAGAGTACATTTGTTTTAGAATGCTCTTGGCATGTCGCTAACATGTGATGAGTTAACCGACCTCAATAGACGGCAAAAACGCTAGCCCGCCGCATTTTGAGAGTGACGAGGAGCGAGAAGCGATATAGGCTACTGGATTACTAGAGCTAGGTGTCGCACGGAAGCCATGAAATATGGTGATAGCGTGGGTTGGCCATGTAGTATGATGTAACTACACTGGGCTGCCATGTTTCGTACTCTTCCAATCCAGTTGGAGATGATTGGTTGATTTTATATCGTTGAATAATATAAAATATTATGAGTGCAGACGCTCCACCACGAGGTTCCTTGCTCCTTCTCGGTCGTCGGGAATCTACGTTCTTCCACTCTCTTTTCTGACGTGAGCTTTGTTCATCCTTTTGCCAACACGCGAGACATCTAGCATCAAGGTGCACGTGTCATGCAAGAAAATGGAGATAATCAGATAAGCAGTGCGTAAGTGAGTCATGCACTTTGATGGCACCTAGTACGCAATACTTTTCTCCTCGATGGCATGCGAATAGTCCATGTACTCAATGACGGAGCATGGGATGGTAGCCATGACATGGTCAGCCCTTTTTTGAGAGAGTACATACTAAATAACTTTGATGTGTCCCGTCAACTCGCAGAGCGACGAGAAGCTTGCTTACTACGCCTTCTCCCTCACCAACGTGTGTGTGGTCGGTCGCAGCATGAGGAGAAACATTGCTTACAAGCCGCCTTCCCACCTATAGAACCGCCTCGCGCCGGCCAATTCCTCTCCAAACACCTAGGGAGGCGGTTGAACCGAACAAGTCAAACTTTAGGGCTATTTGAGCCCCAACTAGCTCTATTTGAGCCCCAAACTTTAGGGCTATTAGAGCCCCCCTAGAGCCCCAAACTTGCTCCAATTTAACCCTCATGTTTGGATACTTTAGGGCTATTTGAGCCCCAACTAGCTCAAACTAACTCTAACCCATGGATCCAAACAGCGCCAAAGTTAGTCTCGAAAAACGCATTAAGCCCTATATACATGAACAGACGGAGTACATGATACGTACTAGCAAACGCTCACCATTAGTAGTAGTTCATTGGTTGGTTTCAATTTTTGATACAGTTGATGTGCTGCTACCGCCAATATTTGTGTGTGTGGTTGTTTCTAGAGTAAAAAAAGGAGGTACTAGTACTTACTGTGGGAAAAATGAAGTGATGGTTGCTTCACCCGAGCAACTTATTACTGTGGGAATATGGGAGTACTAGCGGATTCAAGGAACTGAGAAATGATGGTTGCTTCGTTCGAGCAACTTACTATGGCGAAGGTGGGACGCTGTGATTTGACTGCTCACTAGTCATTACTACTGCGGCGCAATGAGGGGGGTGAATCTTTCCATGCAGTTGTGCACTCAATATTGCTGCATGGTAGGTGGAGCCGGATGAAGGATGTCCCACTTGTCGGCGAAACAAAGTTGAACTGTTTCTGGCATTGCTATCAATCCTTCAGGATTTGTTTATATGTCCGCACAATTTTAATGAAATTGTATTGTGATGCTATGAAGGTTTCAACTTTGGTTCCCACAGGAAAAAAGGTTTCAACTTAGGATTCATGTCTCTTGCCTCAAGATTATCTCGTTACAACATTCCATCAAATGCAAATGAAACTACCATGGCTGCTAATGCATCTCAATGGTTCGCAGATCAGCGCCAATATTCACATCACAACTGTAGACAAAGTTGTGAGAAGGTGTACAAATAAAGAAAAATATATAAGTGATCAATGTTGTTCGTAGGCATGGCTCCATTTCCTTGGCAAAGTGTTCATTGCTTGGCAGCTAATTTCACCCAGCTCTATAGCCGAAAAGAGGTGTATGGAGGAAACCACAATCCAATCATTTTGTGCAGCTCCACTAAAATCGAGTAGACCAACCCTATTTGCAAAGGTATCCAGTTAGTGCAATTACAATAAAAGTGGAACTAGATGATGAAACATAAAACACACAAATAGAAGCCGATCACCTCTACGATCTCTCTTTAAGACTAACTACTTGTTGGAGAAGATTAGGCACGAAGTTGGATGAGGAGGATAGCAAAACCAATCTCCCTTTCTGCAGTCCCCCAGAAATGTAAAAACGTTGCCCGTGTGACATTTTGGCGGAAGTGCAAAAACCACTCTTAAGAAAAAAGTGATTTGTGCAGTTCACCAAAAGGTTGCAATAGCAACGAGGTGAAAATGGATAGCCCTGTTTGCAAAAGAGAAAGGAAACAATTACTACCCAACAACACGAGTTGAAGACACATATACCGACAAAAAAGAAGCATACTCCATGTAATAAGGGAAGGATAACACATGGTGGTTTATCAAAAATGGTTTGAGGATGAGATTGCAAGACGGAAAGTATGCCGGTGAAAGCACAAGTGCTCGCTGGGTCATTTTGGTAATTGATGTCAACATATCTCTTGTTGGACTGATACTTCCATCCAGTATATTTCAGATAAGTCCAACAGTGGAGTGGCATGGACAAGAGGATGTGGAACCCCTTCAAGATGCTAAGGACAAAGGATTGGCTCAGGCTCAGAGCTCAGGACTTTGCATTTTCCATTTTCAGTGATCCAAGATCACATTGAGTCTATAGGAAAGCCAATACTATTAAAAGGGATGAGGTGTTGCTTAATGGCCTGCTTGCTCAAAGTGCTTAGTGATATGCTCCAAAGCCCTCAACCACTTTCTCATATCCACATTTGTCCAAAACCAAAAGTCAAACTCGGCCCCACCGATTTGATCCATCCAACGCCACCGAGTTCATTTGTCATAGCCATTGCCAGAAACCCTAATCAGTTCGATCACACCGATGGGATCTCGGTCTCACTGAGATGGGCTTGCAAACTCTCTGTTGTCTATTGGAATAATTTCGGTCCCACCGAGATTATGTAATCGGTCCCACCGAGTTTGCCTGACCAACTCTCTGTTTTCCTTATTACCATATGTGTAATCGGTCAAACCGAGATGAGATATTACCCTAACCCTTGCACATCGGTCCCACCGAGTTGATCATATCGGTCCCACCGAATTTGCCTAACGGTCACATTATGTACTAAATCGGTCCGACCGAGTTTTCTGATTCGGTCCCACCGAGTTTGGTATATTGTGTGTAACGGTTAGATTTTGTGTGGAGGCTATGTATACCCCTCCACCCTTGATGACCCACAAGTGTAGGGGATCTATCATAGTGCTTTCGATAAGTAAGAGTGTCGAACCCAACGAGGAGTAGAAGAAAATGACAAGCGGTTTTCAGTAAGGTATTCTCTACAAGCACTGAAATTATCGGTAACATATAGTTTTGTGATAAGGTAATTCGTAACAGGTAACAAGTAATAAAAGTAAATAAGTTGCAGCAAGGTGGCCCAATCCTTTTTGTAGCAAAGGAAAAGCCTGGACAAATTCTTATATGAAGGAAAACGCTCCCGAGGACACATGGGAATTATCGTCAAGCTACTTTTCATCACGCTCATATGATTCGCATTCGTTACTTTGATAATTTGATATGTGGGTGGACCGGTGCTTGGGTACTGCCCTTTCTTGGACGAGCATCCCACTTATGATTAACCCCTCTTGCAAGCATCTGCAACTACAAAATAAGTATTAAGGTAAACGTAACCATAGCATGAAACATATGGATCCAAATCAGCCCCTTACGAAGCAACGCATAACCTAGGGTTTAAGCTTCTGTCACTCTAGCAACCCATCATCTACTTATTACTCCCCAATGCCTTCCCCTAGGCCCAAACAATGGTGAAGTGTCATGTAGTCGATGTTCACAAAACACCACTACAGGAGAGACAACATACATCTCATCACAATATCGAAGGAATACCAAATTCACATGACTACTTATAGCAAGACTTCTCCCATGTCCTCGGGAACAAACGTAACTACTCACAAATCATATTCATGTTCATAATCAGAGGGGTATTAATATGCATAAAGGATCTGAACATATGATCTTCCACCGAATAAACCAACTAGCATGAACTACAAGGAGTAATCAATACTACTATCAACCCACAGGTACCAATCTGAGGCTTTGAGACAAAGATTGGATACAAGAGATGAACTAGTGTTTGAGAGTAGATGGTGCTGGCGAAGATGTTGATGGAGATTGACCCCCTCCCGATGAGAGGATCGATGGTGATGATTTCCCCCTCAAGGGGGGATGTTTCCCCGGCACAACAGCTCCGTCGGAGCCCTAGATTGGTTCCGCCAAGGTTTCGCCTCGTGGCGATGGTATTTCGTCTCGAAAGCTTGCTTATGATTTTTCCAAGGTAAAAGACTTCATATAGCAGAAGATGGCCACCAGAGGACTGCCAGGGGGCCCACGAGGCAGGGGAGCGCGCCTAGGGGGTAGGGCGCGCCCCCCACCCTCGTGGCCAGGGTGTGGGCCCCCTCTGGTACTTTCTTCGCTCAACATTTTTTTATTAATTCCAAAAATAACTTTCATGGAGTTTCAGGACTTTTGGAGTTGTCCAGAATAGGTCTCTAATATTTGCTCCTTTTCCATTCTGAATTCCATTGCGGCATTCTCCCTCTTCATGTAAACCTTGTAAAATAAGAGAGAATAGGCATAAGTATTGTGACATAACGTGTAATAACAGCCAACAACACAATAAATATCGATATAAAAGCATGATGCAAAATGGACGTATCAACTCCCCCAAGCTTAGACCTCGCTTGTCCTCAAGCGGAAGCCGAAATCGAAAAATATGTCCACATGCTTAGAGATAGAGGTGTCGATAAAATAAAATACGGACATGAGGGCATCATGATCATTCTTATAACAACAACATATATATATATATATATATATATATATATATATATATATATATATATTGTCATATGATTTCTTATGCTCAAGTAATAATCTATCCACAATGTCAAGTATGAATCAGAAACTTCATTGAAAGCTAACAAACTATAATCTCGGTCATTGAAGCAATTGCAATTTATCATAACATCGGAAAGAGTCAATATAAGAGCTTTTCAGTAAGTCCACATACTGAACTATCATTTAGTCTTTCACAATTGCTAACACTCACGCAATACTTATGGGTATGAAGTTTTAATCAGACACAGAGAAAGATAGGGGCTTATAGTGTTGCCTCCCAACCTTTTACCTCAAGGGTAATGTCAACAATAATAGTTCATGCTAAATTACATCCAATTTGATATATATATCAGGATCTTTCCAACACAAGGTGCTTGCCAACGGATAAAATGTAAAAAGGAAAGGTGAAGATCACCATGACTCTTGCATAATGTATAAGACAAGAATAAAAGATAGGCCCTTCGCAGAGGGAAGCAGAGGTTGTCATGTGCTTTTATGGTTGGATGCACGAAATCTTAATGCAAAATAAGGTCACTTTATAGTGCCACTTGTGATATGGACCTTTATTATGCAGTCCGTCGCTTTTGTTGCTTCCATATCACAAGATCGTATAAAGCTTATTTTCTCCACACTAATAAGTCATACATATTTAGAGAGCAATTTTTATTGCATACCACAATGACAACTTACTTGAAGGATCTTACTCAATCCATAGGTAGATATGGTGGACTCTCATGGCAATACTGGGTTTGAGGATATTTGGAAGCACAAGTAGTATCTCTACTTGGTGCAAAGAATTTGGCTAGCATGAGGGGGAAAGGCAAGCTCAACATGTTGGATGATCCATGACAATATAGTTTATTTCGGATATAAGAAAACATAACCCATCACGTTATCTTCCTTGTCCAACATCAACTCTTTAGCATATCATATTTTAATGAGTGCTCACAATCATAAAATATGTCCAAGATAGTATATTTATATGCGAGAACCACTCTTTCTTTATTACTTCCTATTAATTGCAACGATGACCAAAACTATGTTTGTCAACTCTCAAAACTTTTATTCATCATACTATTTATGTGGAGTCATTACTCTCCATAAGATCCATATGATCTCATATTTCTTTTTATTCTTTCTTTTTCTTTTTCTCAAGATCATAAAAAGATAATCAAGCCCTTGAATCAACACTAATCTTTATTATATATATCTCACGGACTTGATTACATAGAGGGATCATAAAGCAAAACTCAAAACTAAATCATACCAAAACTTTGTTCTACTAGATCAAGATATTACCAAAAGGATCCAACTAAGAAAAACGGTAAAGATAGGAGTGTGATGGTGATATGATACCGGGGCACCTCCCCCAAGCTTGGCAGTTGCCAAGGGGAATGCCCATACACATGTGTTCAGTTCTCCTTTGCTGGTGAAGAAGATGGTGGTGATGATGGATAGTCGCACATCGAGCATAGGAGCTCCTCCAGTTTGCGGATAATGCCCTTGAGTGCGATTATATGCTCCTTCAACAACATATTTTCACGTGTGAGATACTTGTTTTTTATGCGAGCTAACTCAATCATCTTGAAAGCTTCAATCTCAGTTGGGGTAAGAAGGTTGTGATGAGGTTGAAGGATGTCTTCTTCTTCTACCGCCGGAGCTTGATCCTCCATGACCTTCTTGATCCTATCATCCTTGTTGATCTCCCCGGGTTCTTCTCTCTTCAGCTCCATCTTCACTAGCCAAGCATTGTTGCCTTCATTGTTGGAGGAGGGTGACGACATGATACCTGGCCTTGACAAATCTGACAGAAAACAGCTTGAAACAAAGACAGAGGATATTTGCGTGATAGGGTAGTCAAAACCTTCGGGAGATTATATAATGAATTTTTACCAACGAAAAGAAGTATTGTGCAAGAAAACGGAGTCCGGAGAGAACACGAGGTGCCCACGAAGCAGGGACACGCCCAGGGGGATAGGGCGCGCCCTCCACCCTCGTGGATGCCTCGTGTCCTTCCCAGACTACTTCTTATTTTCCAATTTTCTTAAATATTCCAAAACGGAGAAAAATTGCTATTAGAACTGTTTTGGAGTCGGTTTACTTACCGTACCACATACCTATTCCTTTTCGGAGTCTGAAATGTTCTGGAAAGTGTCCCTTATGTATTCCTCCGGGGTCACGGTTTCAATAACATTAGTTTCAACATTTATTGGATTACTGAGATATAATGTTTGATTCTTTGGCCGTTCACCACCTTCGGACTTGTGCCTTCGAAGTTGTTGATTTTTATGGCACCGGAGCGATAGACCTCCTCAATAACGTAAGGACCTTCCCATTTAGAGAGGAGTTTTCCTGCAAAAAATCTTAAACGAGAGTTGAAAAGCAACACATAATCACCTACATTAAACTCACGCTTTTGTATCCTTTTGTCATGCCATCTTTTAACTTTTTCTTTAAACAGTTTGGCATTCTCACAGGCCTGAGTTCTCCATTCATCAAGTGAGCTATTGTCAAATAATCACTTCTCACCGGCAAGTTTGAAATCATAATTGAGCTCTTTAATGGCCCAATCTGCCTTATGTTCTAGTTCGAGAGGTCAGTGACATGCTTTTCCATAAACCATTTTATATGGAGACATACCCATAGGATTTTTATATGTAGTTCTATAAGCCCATAATGCATCATCAAGTTTCTTGGACCAATTCTTTCTAGATCAATTAACAGTCTTTTGCCAAATCAATTTAAGCTCTCTTGATGCTCTACTCATGAAATACCTACACCAATTCTATAATCACTTGGATCTGCCGTGGGTTGACTTGATTCGGTCCACATACTACAATGACAAAATCCCACATGCTTCTGATCCATGCGGATCGTTCTGGTGGAAAGATGTGCTCAAACTCACTCCCATCTATAGAGGAATATCAAAAGTGATCATTGGCAAAGGAGATACTGTGCTTATGTGGAAAGATCTATGGTTGGATGATGTCCTTGCTGATTCACACCCACGTGCTTTTTCTTATGCCAAACTTGAAGACATCTCTGTTCGAGATTTTCTTGGGTGCACTAATCTCAATGAAACCTTTCACCTACCACTGTCCATGCAAGCGCACAATGAGCTACGTCATCTACAGGAGATTACAGTGCATGTTGGCATTGGTGAGGGCGATGACATGGATTCCTGGATCTACGAGTGGGGCTCTGAGATATACATGGCCAAAAGATACTACAATTTCTATTTCCGTGAGGCCACAACCCATATTACCTACAAATGGCTCTGGAAATCTTCGGCCACAATGAAAATCAAAGTCTTCGGTTGGCTCCTTCTCTCTGATCGCCTCAACACCAGAAACTTGTTGAAGAGAAGGCACTACAACATCGGGGGCAATTATGGTTGCATTCTATGTGGCAGCAATGTGGAAGAAACAATTGAACACATGATCTTTACTTGCCACTTCAGTTCAGCCTATTGGGACGCTTTGAATATCCACTGGACAGCTAATGGAGATCGCCTCAATTGGATCAAGGAAGCAAAGTCCGTATGGAACAACCAAATGTTTATGGAGATTTTCCTATATGCCTCACGGAGTTTGTGGAAGGAAAGAAATAACAAGCACTTTAGGAGAATTGACCCCACGATTGGGTCATGGGCAAGAAGATTCGAAGAGGACTTCTCTTTACTCATACATAGAGCTAAAGAGAAACACATTTCCACTTTTATTCGGTCCTTTTCTGCCACATAGTCTAGTGCTTACTTAGGCTGCCTTCATATACCCTTAATTTTATCATGGCTATGGATGTAAGGATATGACATTGTACTAAACTTTTTGATACTTTAATTCAATATATACAGTAGGAGCCTCTCCTACTATTTCAGGTGTCAAAAAAAAATTAAGCTCTCTGTTACTCAGTTCTACTTGGCCACTAGACTATGGGTGATATGGAGATGCAATTCCATGATTAACATCATACTTAGCAAGCATTTTATGAAAGGCACCATGAATAAAATGTGAACCACCATCAGTCATTAGGTATCTAGGGACTCCAAACCTTGGAAAAATAACTTCTTTAAGCATCTTAATAGAAGTGTTATGATCAGCACTACTAGTTGGAATAGCTTCTACCCACTTAGTAACGTAATCAACAACAACTAAAATATGTGTATACACACTAGAGGAAGGAAACGGTCCCAGATAATCAAAGCCCCAAACATCAAATGGTTCAATAACAAGTGAATAATTCATAGGCATTTCTTGACGTCTACTAATATTACCAATTCTTTGACATTCATCGCAAGATAAGACAAACTTACGGGCATCCTTGAAGAGAGTAGGCCAATAAAAACCGGATTGCAATACCTTATGTGAAGTTCTATCTCCAGTGTGGTGTCCTCCATAAGCCTCGAAATGACACTTGCGTAGGATCTGCTCCTGTTCATGCTCAGGTACACAACGTCTAATAACACCATCTACTCCTTTATAAAGGTGTGGATAATCCCGGAAGTAATGTCTTAAATCATAGAAAACCTTTTTATTTTGCTGGTATATGAAACTAGGTGGTATAAATTGAGCAACAATGTAATTAGCATAATCAGCATACCATGTAGCAGTACGAGAAGCATTTATGACAGCTAATTGTTCATCAGGGAAGCTATCATCAATAGGTAGTGGGTCATCAAGAAAATTCCCTAACCTAGACAAGTTGTCTGCAATGAGATTCTCAGCTCCCTTTCTATCAATAATATGCAAATCAAATTCTTGTAGTAGGAGAACCCATCTAATAAGTCTTGGTTTATCATCTTTCTTTTCCATAAGATATTTAATAGCAGCATGATCAGTGTGAACAGTTACTTTAGAGTCAACGATATAAGGTCTAAACTTATCACAAGCAAATACAACTGCTAAAAATTCTTTTGCAGTGGTAGCATAATTTCTCTGGGCACTGTCTAGAGTTTTACTAGCATATTGGATAACATTTAGTTTCTTATCAACCCTTTGTCCTAGAACAGCACCTACGGCATAATCACGAGCATCACACATAATTTCAAAGGGTAAATTCCAATCACGTGGCGGAACAATAGGTGCTGAAATCAAAGCTTTCTTAAGTATTTCAAATGCTTCTACACAGTCATCATCGAAGACAAAAGGAATATCTTTTTGTAAGAGATTAGTCAGAGGCCTAGAAATTTTAGAGAAGTCCTTAATAAATCTCCTATAAAAACTGGCATGACCAAGGAAACTTCTTATACCTTTGATGTCCTTAGGACACGACATCTTTTCAATAGCATCAACTTTAGCTTTATCTACTTCAATACCTCTTTCAGAAATTTTATTCCCCCAGACAATGCCTTCATTAACCATAAAGTGGCATCTTTCCCAATTCAAGACAAGATTAGTTTCTTCACATCTCTGCAAAACTCGATCAAGGTTGCTCAAGCAATCATCAAAAGAAGATCCATAAATGGAGAAATCATCCATGAAAACCTCAACAATCTTTTCACAAAAGTCAGATAATATAGCCAGCATACATCTTTGAAAGTTAGCAGGTGCATTACATAAACCAAAAGGCATACGTCTATAAGCAAAAGTACCGAAAGGCAAGTAAAAGTGGTCTTTTCTTGATCCTCTTTTGACACAGGTATTTGAGAGAAATAAGAGTAACCATCTAGAAAGAAAAAATGTGTATGTTAGGATAATCTTTCTAGCATTTGATCAATAAAAGTCAAAGGGTAATGATCCTTTATAGTAGCTTTATTTCATTTGCGGAAATCAATTACCACCCTATAACCTGTAACAATTCTTTGCGGGATCAATTCATCTTTATCATTAGGAACGACAGTAATACCTCCCTTCTTAGGGACACAATGGACAGGACTTACCCACTAACTATCAGCAACGAGATAGATTATACCTGCCTCCAGGAGATTTAGTATTTCTTTTCTTACCACTTCTTTCATCTTAGGATTTAACTGTCGTTGGTGATCAACAACTGGTTTGGCGTCTTTCTCCAATTTTATTTTGTGCTGGCAAAGAGTGGGACTAATGCCCTTAACATCATCAAGAGTATATCCAATAGCAGCACGGTGCTTCTTCAGAGTTATTCAATAATTTCCCCTCTTCCTTCTCTGAAAGGTTAGCACTAATAATAACAAGATATATCTTATTTTCATCAAATAAGCATATTTAAGAGTATCAGGTAGTGGTTTAAGCTCAAACATGGGATCACCCTTGGGTGGTGGAGGATCCCCTAGAATTTCAACATGCAAGTTGTGTTTCAAAAAAGGTCCCTGTTTAAAGAATACTTCATCTATTTCCCTTCTTTCATTCATAAACATATCATTTTCATGGTCTAGCAAATATTGTTCTAAAGGATCATTAGGAGGCAAGGCAATGGAAGCAAGACCAATAATTCCATCCTTACTAGGCAATTCTTTATCATGGGGTTGTCTACTAAATTTAGCAAAATTAAACTCATGAGACATATCCCCTAAACCAATCGTAACAATAACCTTTTTGCAACTATCTTAGCATTAACAATATTCAAGAAGGGTCTAGCAAATATAATGGGACAAAAGTCATCTTGTGGGGAACCAAGAACAAGAAAATCAGCAGGATATTTAACTTTACCACACAAGACTTCAACATCTCTAACAATCCCAACTGGTGAAATAGTATCTCTATTAGCAAGCTTAATTGCAACATCAATTTCTTCTATCTAAGCAGGTGCAATAGCATGCATAATTTCTTTGTATAAGGAATGAGGTATTGCACTTGCACTAGCACCCATATCACATAAGCCATGATAACAGTGATCTCCTATTTTAACAGAAATAACAGGCATGCCTACAACAGGTCTATGTTTTTAGTATCGGGTCTAGCAATTCTAGCCGCTTCATCACATAAGTAAATAACATGCCCATCAATATTATCAGCCAAGAGATCTTTAACCATAGCAATACTAGGTTCAACTTTAATTTTCTCAGGTGGTGTAGGTGTTCTGGTATTACTCTTACGAACCACAGTTGAAGCTTTAGCATGATCCTTTATCCTAACAAGGAAAGGTGGTTTCTCAATATAGGTAGTAGGAACAATAGGATCATTATAAGTGATAGTCTTTTCTTCAACTTTAATAGGTGCAACTACTTTTACTTCAATGGGAGGATTATATTTAAACCACTTCTCCTTAGGGAGGTCAACATGAGTAGCAAATGATTCACAGAAAGAAGCTAATATCTCAGGGTCAAGTCCATATTTAGTGCTTAATCCACGAAAATCATCGGTATCCATAAAAGATTTAACACAATCAAACTTAGGTGTCATACCTGACTCTTCGCCTTCGTCAAGATCCCAATCTTCGGAGTTGTGTTTAGTTCTTTCCAATAAATCTCATTTGAATTCAATAGTCTTCATCATAAAAGAACCAGTACAAGAAGTATCGAGCATGGAGCGATTGTTGAGAGAAAGCCGTGCATAAATTTTTTGAATAATCATTTCTCTTGAGAGCTCATGATTGGGGCATGAATATAACATTGACTTAAGCCTCCCCCAAGCTTGAGTGATGCTTTCTCCTTCGCAAGGCCAAAAATTATATATGTAATTATGATCATGATGAACAAGATGCATAAGATAAAACTTCTGATGAAATTGCAATTTCAATCGGTTGTAGTTCCATGATCCCATATCATCACATAGCCTAAACCATTTCAATGCCTCTCCCTTCAAAGATAAAGGGAATACCTTCTTCTTGATAACATCCTCGGGCATACCTGCAAGCTTAAATATTCCATAAACTTCATCCACATAGATTAGGTGCAAGTCGGGATGCAATGTTTCATCTCCTGTAAAAGGATTAGCTAGCAGTTTCTCTATCATACCCGAAGCAATTTCAATGTAAACATTTTCAGTAGGTTCAGTAGGTTGAGGAGCAACTATTTCCTCTACTGGTCAGGGTGAAGATACCCCGGACAAGCCTCTCAAAGGATTATGTTCCATAGTAACAAGTGACAGTAAATTTCAGCACACTATATATATTTTTCCTTACCAAGTTCCACTTACCAAAGGCGCTTCACTCCCCAGCAACGGCGCCAGAAAAGATTCTTGATGACCCAAAAGTGTAGGGGATCTATCGTAGTCCTTTCGATAAGTAATAGTGTCAAACCCAACGAGGAGCAGAAGGAAATGACAAGCGGTTTTCAGTAAGGTATTCTCTACAAGCACTGAAATTATCGGTAACAGATAGTTTTGTAATAAGTTAATTCATAATGGGTAACAAGTAACAAAAGTAAATAAGGTGCAGCAAGGTGGCCCAATCCTTTTTGTAGTAAAGGACAAGCCTGGACAAATTTTTATATGAAGGAAAACGCTCCTGAGGACACATGGGAATTATCGTCAAGCTAGATTTCATCACGCTCATATGATTCGCGTTCGTTACTTTGATAATTTGATATATGGGTGGACCGGTGCTTGGGTACTGCCCTTTCCTGGATGAGCATCCCACTTATGATTAACCCCTATTGCAAGCATCCACAACTACAAAAGAAGTATTTATGTAAACCTAACCATAGCATGAAACATATGGATCCAAATCAGCCCCTTATGAAGCAACGCATAAACTACGCTTTAAGCTTCTGTCACTCTAGCAACCCATCATCTACTTATTACTTCCCAATGCCTTCCTCTAGGCCCAAACAATGGTGAAGTGTCATGTAGTCGACGTTCACATAACACCACTAGAGGACAACATACATCTCATCAAAATATCGAACGAATACCAAATTCACATGACTACTTATAGCAAGACTTCTCCCATGTCCTCAAGAACAAATGTAACTACTCACAAATCATATTCATGTTCATAATTAGAGGGGTATTAATATGCATAAAGGATCTGAACAAATGATCTTCCACCGAATAAACCAACTAGCATCAACTACAAGGAGTAATCAACACTACTAGCAACCCACATGTACCAACCTGAGGCTTTGAGACAAAGATTGGATACAAGAGATGAACTAGGGTTTTAGAGGAGATGGTGCTGGTGAAGATGTTGATGGAGATTGACCCCCTCTCGATGAGAGGATTGATGGTGATGACGATGGTAATGATTTCCCCCTCCCGGAGGGATGTTTCCCCGGCAGAACAGCTCCGCCGGAGCCCTTGATTGGTTCCGCCAAAGTTTCGCCTCGTGGTGGCTGTGTTTCGTCCCGAAAGCTTGCTTATGATTTTTTTCCCGGGTAAAAGAATTCATATAGCAGAAGATGGCCACCGGAGGACTGCAAGGGGGCCCACGAGGCAGGGGGCGCACCCAGGGGGTAGGGTGCGCTCCCACCCTCGTGGCTAGGGTGTGGGGCCCCTCGGGTACTTTTTTTGCTCAATATTTTTTTATTAATTCCATAACTATATTTCGTGGAATTTCAGGACTTTTGGAGTTGTGCAGAATAGGTCTCTAATATTTTCTCCTTTTCCAACCCGGAATTCCAACTGCTGGCATTCTCCCTCTTCATGTAAATTGTTGGATTTTGGGATCCAAAAACCTGTGAGAGGTTCGAACACTAGAGTGCGTGCGGAGATCTCAACCTGCCCAGCCTGCCTACTCGCGATCCTCCCTAGACTAGCACGTAGAGCTCACAAAGACATAAAGACATAGAGATTTATATTGGTTCGAGCCACCGTTGTGGTGTAATACCCTAATCCAGTGTGGTGTGGTGGATTGCCTCGAGGGGCTATGGATGAACTAGTACAAGGATGAACAAGCCTCGGGAGGTGAGGTTTTCTTGAGCTGGTGAGGTGCTCTTCTTGCTCTGGTTTTGGTCCTCTTCTATGGTGGTGGCTAAGTCCTATATATAGTGGCCTTGGTCCTCCTCCCAAATATGAACAGGAAGGGATTCCACAACGGCGGGATTTGAAAGGGGACAAGTAGTACAGTCTATCCTGACAAAAGTAGTCTTCCCCTGCGAAAAACCTTTGGTCATGACGCTGTGGTGGGCTCGATGATGACCTCCATCCTGTTGTCTTGGCGGTCTTGGTCTTGTTGCACCAGAATGGAAACCTTTGGCTAATTCCTCAGGACTCTGCGCCTATGGCTTGCCTCCCTTGCACCAAAGAGGAAACCTGCGCTGTACACCCGCCTGGCGCCCACCTGATCTTAGTCGTCATGGCTCACGTTAGCTGAGCCTCATGAGGTAGCTGCATAGAACTCTCCGACCCTCAGGAGCCCTCCGGAGGAGGCCAAATCCTTCAGGGGTCTTGGCGTCGTCCGCCTCGCGAGGGTGTTGCTGTGCTAGTGTTGAAGCTGGGCCATACCAGGCCGTCGATGGAGCCACATGGTGGGCCGCAGGCAGGCAGGTCTGGATACCCCCAAGTACAGGACGTTGATAGTAGCCCCTGGGCCCAAGGCGCGCTCGGGATTGGCTTCCAGGCAAAGTCAAAGGGCAAGTGCGGAGCGCCGCGGGCCCTAACCGCCCGCGGCCTTGATGATGAGTGGCAATTGATTGGACGTGGGCGACTTCGCTTCCCCATGTTGTTTCGGCAACTGCTCGACTTGACTGGTCAACGCGGCATGCAGAGGGTCATGATGGAGCGAGGTCGTGGAGGCCGGCGGTTGGCCTCCCTTGGCTATAAATATGAGGGAGGGGCAGAGCCCCCTGTCTATCTTTCCTTTGTGTTGCTTACGAGTGCTTCTTTCCTCTCTGTCTTGCTCCCATGGCGTCGCCGAAGAGGTTCTCAGCGGTCGAGAAAGGGAAGGCCCCCAAGGAGGGGTCGGCCTCTTCTCCTCCCAAGAGGGGTCGTGGCCGTCGATGCGAGCAGCCTACGGTCCCTCTGGCAGCATCCAAGGGGCATGGGCGCGCACCCCCCAAGGGCAGCATTGCACCGGGCGCCCGCGATAGCACCTCTTCCCACGGCGGGGGCTACCGGCCCCGGAGCAGCCCCCATGCCGAAGGAAGGCGCGTCGTGATCGTGCGCCCGCCTCGGCCGCACTTTTCTTTTCTGGAGGTGCATCTCGAGTTCGTGGTGTGGTCAGAGAGCCTGGCTGGCACCTCACTCCGGCTCCCTCGCTTCTTCTCCGGCGAGCTTCCTTCTTCGAGGATTGCTGGCCTCTGGCTGCAGGCTGATGGGTGCTGCAGCAGAGCCTCATGGGTCAGCACCGAGGTTTCCGCCTCTGGCAGTGTGGTTCTGGCCCGCGGCTGGCACACTTTCACCTGTGTGCGTGTCCTGGGCGGAAGGTGCACCCTCCACTCCAAGTACGACGGCCTGTCGACCCTCTACATGAGGGTGTTTAGGGGGGACGGCCTCCACGTGGGGTGCTGCCCGGAGGACAGAAATGACGATGACGGTGGCGACGGTGAACTTGGCCTTGGCGACACGCGCTCCTCCTCTCGTGGCGGCAGCCCCTCCTCGGACAAGAGCTCGAGCAGCGATGGCTACGACCGGCCTCCGCGTCGTCGTGCTCATGTCGAGGACGCTGGTGGTTCATCCCGTCGCAATGCTCCAGTGAAGCCGGAGAGGAGCCCAGCCTGATGTTGGGGGCCGGCGAACTTGGGCTCAAGGCCGGTGGCCCCAGGTCTCCTGTGGGAGAACTGGTGGAGCACCGGGATACCTAGAGGTGCTGCTTGAGGATGCGGCACTGGTGCCAAGCCTGCATGCCTTCGGGCCCTCTTTGATTAGCTTTTCCTTTCTCCTCAAATTGAAAAAGAAGAAGAATGTACCCTGCGAGGGCGTGTAATGAACTGCTGTTGTTATGCCTTTTATGTTATGGTTGTCGTCCTTGATGCAGTGTTGCAGTGTTTGTGATTTGGGCGGGTCAAGGTAGGAAGGCTTAGCTTGAAACGTGTAGTCGTCTTTCGCCTTGTGAGGACCTGACCTTAGGTATTTGACAGGGCCCCCGGGGCGCGCGCCCTGTGCCCTCCGGAGATACGCCTTGTGCCCTCAGTAGCCGCGGTAGGGCAGAGCTATCCCTTGAAGAAAAAGAAAAATTGTTGAGCGACTTACTCCCCCTTATGTGAGCCGCCCGCCATAGGGTGATTTGGACCTGATGCACCGCGTCGTGCTACCCGGGGAGCACAGACATGAAGGGTGCTGGCGCCAGTGGACTCGATTGAGGGCTCCCTGTGAGGATGAAGCCAAAATGAGGGGGTTCGGCGTGGTGCGTGCGCAAAGACAGGTCCTGGGCGCACACACCAACCTAGCCCCAAGCGCGAGGAGTGCGAGGAGAAGTGGCAGGCGACTGCCACCTCTCTCACGTCCTTAGACCAGAACAACTTAGGAGAATACACAACTCGGGGAACTAACATTCGAGAATACCAAATCCATTGAGAGATTACTAAGAAAATTGCAAGCAACTTCAGAAAGCAAACGAACAGCCGCGTCTGGCACCTAATCTAGTCTTCTCACCAGCGCGGAGCTAAGTGATGCCACTAGGATGTGGGAGGGAGCCCCCATGAGGCCCCAGAGAGACTTTCAGGAGACTCCGGGGCGTGTACATTGAGGGAGTCCTGGATTAGGGGGTATCCGGACAGCCGGACTATGTACAACGTCCGGACTATTGAAGCATGAAGATACAAGACTCAAGACTTCGGCTCGTGTTCGGATTGGACTCTCCTTTGCGTCGAAGACAAGCTTGGCGATCCGGATATTGTGTTTTCGTCCTTGAAAACCGACTCCATGTAAACCCTAGCCCTCTCCGGTGTGTATATAAACCGGAGAGGTTAGTCCTTAGAAGGCCGATCACAATTACAATCATACCATCATAGGCTAGCTTCTAGGGTTTAGCCTCTACGGTCTCGTGGTAGATCTACTCTTGTACTACCCATATCATCAATATTAATCAAGCAGGTAGTAGGGTTTTACCTCCCTCGAGAGGGCCCGAACCTGGGTAAACATTTGTGTCCCTTGCTTCATGTTACCATCAGCCTTGACGCACAGATCGGGACCCCCTACCCGAGATCCGCCGGTTTTGACACCGACATTGGTGCTTTCATTGAGAGTTCCTCTGTGTTGTCGCTGCGGTGCTCGATGGCGCCTTCAATCGTCAATGACGCGATCCAGGGGGAGATCTTTCTTCTCAGATAGATCTTCGTGTTCGGCGGCTTCGCACTGTGGGCCAATTCACTTGGCCATCTGGAGCAGATCGATGGCTATGCCCCAGGCCACCAGGATAGGTTCAGAAACTTGAACTACACAGCTGATATTCGCAGAGACTTGATCTTTGACGGATTTGGGCCTGCGCCAGGAGCAACGAACAGTCATGACGAGCACGGCTTAAACCTGCTGTCAGACAAAGCTTGGGATCTAAACCCGGAGCAAATTGCGTCGCCTAAGGACGGAGGGGTGGACCTCACCCTGCAGGCTGCACACTCATCGACGATGGAGCCGAACACGGGCCTCACCTCTGTGGTGGCCTGTGACTTCAGACCCCCGGATCTGCATCCGGATGTTGGTCCCAGTCCGCGTGCTCCCGAGCTCGCCGAGCCTGGTTGGGCTCCGGTAATGGAATTCACCGCTGCGGATATCTTCCGGCACTCGCCCTTAGGCGATATGCTGAATTCGTTAAAAACTCTCTCTTTGACAGAAAATTCTGGGCCGAACTATGTTCGGCTCGAATGGGAAGCAGGCGATGAAGAAATTCGTTACCCACCCACCACCCACTTCATAGCCATGGTTGATGATTTAACCGACGTGCTTGACTTCGACTCCGAAGGCATCGACGGTATGGACGGTGATGCAGGAGAAGATTCAGAATCTATGGGGTACCGGACTTCCACCTCGTCACACGACATATACATGGTGGATACACCCAAGGAGGACAAAGATGACAATCTAGAAGATAAAACCCCCGGGCAAAAGCCAAAGCGACGGCGCAGACGCTATTCCTAGTCCAGCAACCGTAAAAATATCAGCAAGAGTGCAGAAGGATCGATACTCCGGTCAACCCCGAAGGCAAAAACGACCATACGGAACCAGCGATGGAGCAGGACGAAACGAGTCACGCCGAACACAGTTCGGAGTAGACGCCCGAGGACAATGATCCAGAGGGACGAGTTCATCAAACCGGCCCAGGACAGGAAGACTGTCCGGACGATGATGCATTCATCATTCCGGAAGAACGCGTGGAATGAAGTAACCTACACATAAAGCTTATGGCCACAACAAGAAGTCTGAAGAAGCAGAAGCAACGGCTCAAGGCCGCACAGGAAAGGCTCAACCGTAGATGGAATAAAGTGCTAGACACTCAAGAAAGATATGGCGCCGATCGCCATACAAAGAGCTATCCAAAACGCAAACTACTGCCAGAATTCGACGACGAGGCCGTTCCACCAAAGACTAACATGACCAGGAGGCCCAATGTACTGCTTCGCAACCGCGACAAAGCGTCTACCGACGCCGCGCACGACCTACATGAGCACATGGATAAGAAAGCTGGCGCAGCTAGGTCCTTCTACGGGTCTAAAGGACACACCCCGGCGAGGGACTATGGTCATCAAAACGATTATGCCAATCAAATACCAGTTCAGAATAAACACCGGACACAACAACAGCTGACGGCATGCCACAGCACGTCCAGATACAGAGGGGCTGCTCACCCCCTGTGCTTTACCGAAGAGGTACTGCACCATGAATTTCAATAGGGCTTTAAACCTGTGAACATAGAGGCATACGACAAAACGACAGACTAGATCGAGGACTTTATCTTGCATATACACATGGCTCGTGGGGATGACCTCCACGCCATCAAATACCTTCCCCTCAAACTGAAGGGACCAGCTCGACACTGGTTGAAAAGCCTCCCCGAAAATTCAATTGGGAGTTGGGAGGAACTCCAGAACGCTTTCAGGGCCAATTTTCAAGGGACTTATGTCCGGCCTCCGGATGCTGACGATTTAAGTCACATAATCCAACAACCTGGAGAATCCGCCCGGAAGCTTTGGAACAAATTTCTCACTAAGAAGAATCAAATTGTCGATTGTCCGGATGCCGAAGCCTTAGTGGCATTCAAACACAGCATCCTTGACGAGTGGCTCGCCAGACACCTCGGCCAAGAAAAGCCAAGTACAATGGCAGCCCTAACAAGCCTTATGACCCGCTTTTGCATGGGTGAAGATAGCTGGATAGCCCGTAAAGGCACCAGTGACCCCAGCTCATCCGAAATAAGGGATGGTAACGGGAAGCCACGGCGTAATAAAAATAAACGCCAAAACAAGGAACAGAGCCCGAACAACACAATGGTTAATGCCGGATTCAGGGGCTCTCGACCTGATCAGCAAAAGAAGACATCTAAAGGAAGCAAAGAGGGACCGTCCGGTCTGAATAGAGTCCTGTATAGACTATGCCAAATTCATGGCACCCCTGACGAACCTGCGAACCACACGCACAGAGATGGCTGGGTCTTCAAACAGGCCGGCAAATTAAATGCCGAACACAAGGGAAGGGAAACACAAAGTGAAGACGAGGATGAACCTCGCCAGCCGAACACTGGGGGGCAGAAAAAATTCCCGCCAGAGGTTAAAACAGTGAACATGATCCACCTGACTCGTACATCCATGAGAAGGCACGAACGCACACATAGAGACGCGTGCGATATAGAGCCCATTGTACCTACACCTAACTACTGGATGTATTACCCAATTACTTTCGACCGCTTGGAGGGCCGAACTAGTATTCAGCGCGAAGGATCAGAGGCCTTGGTACTTGACCCAATAATCAATGGATACCATCTCACCCACGTGCTCATGGACGGCGGCGGCGGTCTCAATATAAGATATGAGGACACCGTCCGTAGGATGGGGATAGACCCATCCAAAATTAGTCAAAGCAAAACCACCTTTGAAGGGGTGATACCAGGCGTTGAAGCCTACAGCCGGGGCTCCGTCATACTGGAGGTAACATTCGGCTCTCCATGCAACTCCAGAAGCGAAGAACTACTCTTCATCATTGCACCCTTCCAAAGCAACTATCACACATTGCTTGGAAGAACGGCCTTCGCCCGCTTCAACGCACTACCGCACTATGGCTACCTCACACTCAAGATGCCCGGTCCACGTGGCGTCATCACCGTTAGCGGAATAACAGAGCACTCTTCACGCGCAGAGGAACACGCGACGGCCCAAGCGGCCGGACTATAAGCGGCTTCCAATACCAAAAAAAACATGACTGGTCGTTAAGACCACAGACACGGTTAGACAAGTCCGGTAGCCTAGATAAAGTCGAACTAGGGTACCGTATATGTAATCCCAGAGCGGATACCAAGGGCTATAAACACTTAATAAAGCCCCACACTTGGCTCAATCTTATTGGCAGGCCAACATCTTACACTTTTACTATCCATCGCGTACTTACGTTGTACTCTCCTAGGAGTTTTCTTTTTCCACAGACAACGTTCGCGCAATACCCTTCCAGGATACGACACAATGGAAACAAAGGCGCAGACGTGCAGTAGGGCCCCGTTCAATAGGGTTCTTTTTAGATTAAGCCCCTGTGTAAACTTTTTCTATTGCCTCTTGTTGCTTAACCATCCCATGGGTTCCATACCCACAGAGGATACTGTCGTTTTTGGCATTTTGCCACGACAGATTAATTCACGTACCTGGAAACACAGATTTTATAATGAATGGGCATTCTTGAGCCCATCATCTGTTATAAAGTCTGAATACCTTCGGGAGTGTTCGTCGTCACGAGTTTGGCCTTATATGCATCATCACTGAATCATGTCTTTGGTCAAATGTTGGGTTAGCCCGGCTCCTGGGTTTGCCGCCTTACGTTCCGTTATTATCGGCTAGGGTGGCCAAAGGAGAACTACTGCGATTGTGCCCTGGTTATTTTGGATGAGCACCTCAGTAGAGAAAGCCGAAAACTGACTGTCATGATATAGCGAGAGACTGATCAACCACTCGAAAACTCACCAGAATCTTTAGGATTCCCCCGCATTAACGAAGGGCCATTTCCCGGCCATGTGCATACGCTCGTGTTTTCGGATGCACGCGAAGGTACCAGGGGCCACATAGTAGCCCCAACGTTAGAATCCCGTGGCTAAGCAAAAGTGTTACAGCTATATAGTCTGGTTGCCTAGTTCGACGTGCGATCACCTCCTTAATGGACCAAGATGTTGGAGCAAGTGTGGTTAAGCATATTTTTCGCGAACACCCCCGCATTGTATGCGAGGGGGCTCAAGCCAACGACTGCTAACTTTTGGAATGTGTGTGTGTGTGTATATATATATATATTTACATCTGGGCTATTCTGTTACGCGTAACAAAATATTCTTCTGTTACCCTTTTTGAACTGACGGTTTCAAGTGGTTGTACTGATGTTTTTGAAGCGGTTGAACTGATGCTTTCAGTTGTGTTTAACAGATCGTCTTCTTTAGTTCAAAAACATTTTGTAATATTTTTGTCGAACGTGGCATGTAATACATCGTTGGAAAGCTCTTGACAACCATATTTCAAGTATATTGAACGTTTTTGCAAAAATTATGGTTTAAGAGCAGTTTTGAAAAAACCATTTTTTTAAACCAAAAACATGAATCGTATTTTGGACTCAATTTTCAAACGGTTTGTCGGAATTGAGCAAATAAGATGGCGTTGGAAGCTTGTGAAAATCCACATCTTCCATATATGTATTGTTTTTTCTAATTCTATGTGATTTAAAAGTAATTTGCAAAACGGTGAAATTCTGGGTGAAATATATTTTCGCGATTTTTTGCGAACGGTTTGTTGGATTGATGCAAATGATACGGCGTTGGAAAGCTATGGAAATTGCACAACTTTTTCGTATAGAAATGCTTCTTTAATTCCTTACGGTTTAAAAACGAATTCGAATACGGTCAAATTTGATTTTGAACGCTATTTTTTAAAAAGTTTGTCGAAATATGGCAAATAATATACCGTTGGATAGGTATCAAAAAAGCAAAACTTAGTCATGTTGAACGTTTTCTCTACTTCGCAACCGTTTAATAGTAATTTTAAATACGGCATGGCAGATCCTGCTGTTTTCTCGTCTGAAAAACAGAGTAGTCGTACTAATATATGTGTATGTTTGTACTGAGCTATTTTTTGTAGAGTAATTTTGAATGGTTTTGAAAAAGGGTACTTGTACTGATACTTGCATGGGTTTGTACTAAACGTGTTTTTACTAGCTAGACTTTGCTCTGTTTTTTGGGTAATATTTTTCTCGTGAGTTTTCAACGGTTTACTATATCGTCGCCCCTGTACTTGTATGGTTTGTATCATCAAACTGAATGATATTTTATGCAAAAAAAAAATGTGTTTGTTTTGTTTCTTTTTTTTAACTCAACATTTTTTTAACAACGTTGTTTTGAACTTATCTCATTTTACAACTTGTACTGAGGTACTTACTAAGCAGGATTTTCATGGGGTTTCTTTTTTTGCTTGAACTTTATAATTTGAATTCCTGCCATTTCTTTTATTCCGAACGGACCATCGTTTTTAACTCGTGCTGAGGTACTTACTACGCCCGAACTAGGGTGGCTGTCGCGTGTCTCGGCGTGTTCTCGGGAGGAGCAAGGATGAGTTGCGAGAGGGCTTGCCGGCGTTGAGCGGGAGGCGAGCTGGACAGTGATGGGGGTCGGGGAGGAGTTGGGGACAAGGTGGCAGCTTGATCTAGTAGACACGGGGGTGGGGCGGTGGCCGGAGCCGTGGGAGATAGGAGCAGGGCGGCGGCCAGAGCAGGGGGAGACGCGAGCGCGGCGGCGGCCGGGCCGGGAGACGGGAGCGGGCGACGATCGAGCTGGGGAGCGGGCGGCGGCACACTGGGGAGGAGCCGGGCGGCGGCGCACTTGGGAGGGAGCAGGGCGGCGGCACGCTGGGAAGGATACAGGCGTCAGTGCGCTGGGTAGGAGCCGGGCGGTGCAGCACTTGGGAGGGAGCAGGGCGGCGGCACGTTGGGGAGGATCTGGGCGGCGGCGCGCTTGGGAGGAGCCGGGCGGCGGCGCGTGGGCTGGGGTGGGAGGGGGTGCACGTAGGCGGAGGAAGGAGGTCGGGGATGGGGGCGCAGAGTAGATCGGGCCCTATAGGGGGCGGGGGTAACAGAATAATATTCTGTTATGGGTATGTATATATATATATATATATATATATATATATATATATATATATATATATATAAACGGTCGCACATGGGACACAATCATATTTTCAGGCAAACAGTATAAATATAGCCTTATAATCAAAATAAACATTGTTTTTACAATGATTCGATTCATCACTCGAACAAGACACTCTTTGAGCACTTCGCCTCTATTAGGCGGGCACCCTCTGTGACCTGCGCCAAGTAGTGCTCGCTCGGATATTGGCCCCCCCACCGGATCCTGAGACACTATAATGGTGGCATCCATATCCGTCCAATAGGCTTTAACGCGGGCAAAAGCCATCCGTGCACCTTCTATGCACGCCGACCTTCTCATGGTATCGATCCGGGGCACGGCCCCAAGGAATTGTTGCACCAAGCCAAAGTAACTGTCCGGCTTAGGCCCCTTCGGGTAAAGATGGTCTATTACAGACCGCATTGCAAGCCCGGACAGCCTGTGAAGCTCCGCTATAGCAGCCATCTTGTCACTTAAGAGCAGCGGGTGAGTCGGAGCATTGAATTGCAACCAAAAAAGCTTCTCCACTTCCTTATCACCTTGATCTTTGAAGAACTTGGCAGCATCAGCCGTACTCTTCGCCAAATCCGCATATGCGTCCACAGGACTCCGGCGTCCATCCAGGGGAGCGTACTCCGGATCGAAAAACTTCGTCCGCAGCAAATAGGACCCTGTTGACATCGGATTTTGGCAAGGTACAAAAGGCAAGTAAGATGGCCTTAAGTGAAAAAGTTTTCAGCATGCAAAGTTTCAGGTCGCCGAGTGGAATAACTTTGATGTTTAATTTATCGCCATTCGACCTTATCTCGGTGGCCGAAGTTGTACTCCGAGTGACAAAATTCAACATTCCGAGTGGTTTTCAGCCGATCATGCCTTCAAGACGACCTCGGATGAAGGAGTATTCTTAAGGAATTGTCTTCGTCTTGTCGAGGCAATTGATTTTGATATATAAATCATCTCAATCCGAGTTCATATGCAAAAGTTAGAGGCAATAATCAGAGGTCAAGTTGAATGGAAATATGGCGAAAGTACCGACGCCTGCTCGATGGGTCGCGTGAGCAATTCGGCCCTTAAGAAGTCCTTGAATTGGAAAAACTTCAACACGAGAAAATTTCATCTCATCGAGCCGATCGATTTTCATATATAATTCGTCTCAATCCGAGGTCGTATGAGACTTGGGGAGACAAATCAAGATCAGGCTATGTTTTTGGTCGAGTGAAAAGCTTACCATCCGAGTGAGAACTCACCGGTCGAGTGAAAGCTTACCTTTCAGGTAAAAACCTACTAATCGAGTAAAAGGTCGAGTGAAAACCTACCAATTGAGTAAAAGGTTAAAAACCTACCGATCGAGTAAAAGGTCGAGTGAAAACCTACCGATCAAGTAAAAGGTCGAGTGAAAACTTATCGATCGAGTAAGGGATTACCTTTCGAGTGAAAATATAATTATCCGAGTGGAATATTACCTTCCAAGTGAAAGATTCTAGCATCCGAGTGAAAAGTCCAGTCGGACGATCCGAGTGACTCTAATATCCGAGTGGATGAGCTCGAATCCAAGTGAAACTGAGCATGTGCCCGAAAGTTTATCAAGATGATTTCGGGTGAAGAAGTGTTCAATACAGAAGTTGTGCGTATCATCAAGACGGTAAACTTTGGTTTTGGAGTCATCGCCATCGAGATAGTATATGGCCTGCAAATTCACTACAAGACTCGGATAATTCAGTCTATCGCAAGACCGAGTCCGACCGAAGGTAAAGACGACTCGAAAAGTATTCAAGACGGCCTTATTTGAAAAAGTGATCAACATGAGAGTTGTTCAGATTATCGAGGCGCACAAGCTTGATATTTGGGCCATCTTGATCGGAGGTCATATGGAGGCTCGCGGCCTGCACAAGGAGGAGGACAGAAGTTGGGCCAGATTCAGATCAATCCGAGTTCAATAGAACTAGGACTCTAGGATGCGAATTGATGTAATTTTTCTTGTAAGGAAAGCCTAGATGAATCCTTTACTTGTACGGAAAGTCCAGCCGCCTCTTATATATGTTGGGGTGACGCCGATTAAACAACACACAATCGAACAAATCAATATACTACTTTTTCCTGTCTACTTTTTATCTCTCCACCGCTTTTCTCTCGTTCTTCGCTGTTCTTCGTGTTTGAGAGCTGCGAATCCCGAGGCTCTAGGGCGAGCGATCGACCTAGGGCAGCCCATAGTCGCCGCAATCCTCGACGGGTCCCTCCCGGTGCTGGGTTTCGGTCTGCAAAAGCACCCGCCGATCGCCTTGCGATCGTCTTTGTCGGTCGGGTCTCCTTCGACGTGAGCTGCGTGCATCACCCCGCGCCGAGGGTACACGTGACGGTTCGTGTGTCAACACACTTTTTGGCGACTCCGCTGGGGATCGAAGATCAATCATCATCATCCACCATGTCCGATCTTCCCAAGCCATCTAAGGTAGACGCCGATAACATCATTAAGCCCAGTCTTGATGAGATATCGGCCGATCATCGCCAAGTCTATGAGGAGTACAAGAAGGCGCGCGAGGAGAAGGACTTGCAGGAGTTCCTTGCAAAGTTCAAGAAGGATCGCCAAGGCAACATCACTCCGATTGTTGAAATCAAGTTCCCTCCTCTTCAAGCCGAGCAAGTTAAACCCTCTCTAAGTACTACCTTTTCTCCTGAGCAGTGGGCTGAGATTGAAAGTCGTATTGCTGATGGTAACAATCTAGTCTATCAAACTTTCATAGAAAATACTAATGCTCAGAAGAATACATCTCAATCGACTATTGGTAATAATGGTGTAGCTGATAGTGTGCAAAACCCTAATCTGGCTTTACCTATCTCATCGGCGCCCCCGTGCCGATGACTTATTATCCTACCCAAACAAATCAGATTGTGGCTGCACCCATTAATCCTATTATGAGCATGCCAGGTTCGGTGGCAACGCTGAACCCAACCTTACCTACAGCTACAACCACTCGACCACTAGCAAATTATGGGTCGACATACCTGCCACAATTCCAACCTACAGCTAGTAACCCTACTCCTCCTATGCCACCGCCACCAGCTTCATCGTCTACTATGGATGATGGTTTAGCTAATCTTAGAGAGGAGATGGCTAAGATGCTTCGAGAGAATTTTGAGTTGAGTTACCTCGAATCGGATTTACCAAAAGCCGCACTCGAGTACTTTGATGCCATTCAGTGCCCTCCAGGATATAAAATTCCAGATTTTGTTAAGTTTAATGGAGAAGGCACAAAAACCACATGGGAGCATGTTAGTCAATACTTAGCACAATTGGGTGAGGCAGGCTCACTGAATGAGTTGAAAGTGCGTTTATTTCCTTTGTCATTAACTTGTACCGCATTTTCATGGTTTTCTTCTTTACCACATGGTTCCATTCAAGTTTGGTCACAGCTGGAGCAGAAATTTCATGATCACTCTTATAGCAGCAACAATGAACTCAAGTTGTCACATCTAACATCGGTTAAGCACAAGCATGATGAATCGGTCTCCGATTATGTCAAGAGATTCAGAGAAACGAAAAACCGGTGTTTTAGTTTGGTGATAACCGAGAGAGACTTGGCAGACCTAGTGTTGAGTGGTTTGATAACTCCCATTAGAGAAAAGCTAGAAGGCTATGAGTTTTTAAATATCAACCAAGTCTTACAAAGGGCCTTGGCTCAGGAAAGCCGAAGCAAAGATCTCAAAGAAGTGCATAGATACAAAGCCGATCTACCAAAGATGAATATGGTGGAATATGATAGTGATCACTCAGGCGATGAGGGTGATGTTTTTGCTACTGAATTTGTTTGGTCATCTAAGGCCAAACCCTTTACTTGCAATGATCTGAAACCGATTCATAAGAATCGTGATGAAGAGATGAAGTTTACTTTTAACATTGCGAAGTGTGATAGAATATTTGATGCTTTGCTGCAGGCTAAGATTATTAGAATATCTCATACTTTACCGCCGTTTGAAGAGCTGAAACGGCGTGCTTATTGCAAGTATCATAACTCTTTTTCTCATGCTACTAAGATTGCACTGTTTTTTGACGACATATACAATCGGCCATTAATGATGGACGATTGAACTTTTCTGAGATGCAAGTTGATAAACAGCCCTATCCAATGAACACCATGGATTTAGAAGGGAAGAAGCTGCTCATTCGGCCAGAGGTAGCTGAATCTGCTAATAAAGCTAATGTCATTGTTGGTGAGCCCAGGAAAGACAAGGAGGGTGACAAGGTCTTGGGGAGACATGTTGTGCTTGATAAGCAACCCGATGGCAAGGAAGTGATCAAGATCACCATCAAGAATCCTACACTGGGGCAAACACAGTGCAGAGGACACTCGAGTTAAATTTGTCAAGACCAAGAGTCCGTGGTTGGCAAATGGAAGAGGAATGAAGCTAAAGTGCAACGCAAGCGGATCAAGCCAACTTTTGATATGTTGCTGTCCAAATATGCTAATCAGTCGGCTGGTCCTAGCTCTAACCGGCCATCACACTTGAAGCGACCAAGGTCACCATCAGATGATATGTTCAGTCGGTATGCAAAACCGAGTGGACCAAAAGCACTGTTTCCAGAAGAGCAGAGGCAAACTGTTTGGGACCGACTTGAATACTCATATAATGGCCAACTGAACATTGGCAACTATCAGTCGGCTGGTCAAAATATGCGACCGAATGGAAACTATCCTAGTGTAAGAATGCACCCAGGTGGAAGCTATCCAAATGAAAAAACATGGATGGGTAGATTCCATCAGAGTGACGTCCATCCGAGTGGATTCCATCCGAGTAAAAAGGTGCGCCCGAGTGGAAATTTCATGCATCTGGAAAGTCGAAAAGAATGGCGTGTTAAGTCACCAAGTGTTGCAGCAGTTGAGTCGGGAAAAGGCAAGGAGAAAATGGAAGTCGACTCACTTATCTCGGGCACCAAAACATTCCCCATATAGCAGCCGACTGTGCATAATCACTCAACTGAGCCGATACTTGCTATCGCGCCAAAGCACTCGGTTAATGACCATGAAGCAAGCACCAGCTGAGTAAAGGTGAGAGATGCTAAATACACTCAACCAAAGTGGTGTCCTCCAGGGCTAACAAAGACACAGAAGAGGAAACTACAGGGGTTAAGGAGTCAAGAGATGGCGGAGCAGGAGGCCAAGAAGCAAAGTGATAAGTTGTTCAATGACACTTGGCCCATGGTTCCAGCAAAACAAGTGTGGAGGCCAAAACAACTACAAGATACATCAGCTTCTACATCTATCACAAAAGTGCCTACACCACCCAAGGAGGACGATGTGACAGCTATTACATCGTCTGCGACACTTCTTACTTCTCCTTCACTCGGCCAGCTTTCAAGATCGGTCGATCCACTTGAAGAAGAGGTTTATATGTTGGACTATGAGTCTACGCCGGTTCATGAAGGTATGGATATCCACTGTTCAAAAAATCATTCGATTCAGCGATTAATCTTCCGATTTATCGCTACTCGGGGGTTGACCGATAAGATAATGTCTTATCTTCACCGTTTATCTTTTGGGCCGATTTATTGCTCTGACAAGCGATTTATCGGGAATCTACCGATAAATCGGACCTATTCGTAGCACTATGTTTGCAAAAAACTATGTTTATTTGTGTTTTGTGGACCTTGTTACGCAATATGAACTATTGTCCTATTTTGTTCATCATTATACAAGGATTCAAATGTTAGGAATCAAGGTAACACTTCTGTCCAATATTTTTTTGGTGTTTAATATAGCGTATTTTAGTGTTGGGAACCTGGGATTTGCAAAAAATATCTGATTAATAGTCGACCGATAAAATCGATTAATTGGCCGATTTCTGATTAATCTCTAATCCCCAGTCCACCGAGACGATAACGATAAGCGATATCCTCAACATTGTGGATATCAATATGGTGTATTACTTACCTGCTGCGTTTCGTGCTGTAGATGAGGAAGGGAAGGTGGCTCAGCTGGATTTTGGCCCTATAAATGCAATATTCGAGAAGCCAAAAGAACCAGTAACGCATCTGAAACCGTTATATCTCAGAGGTCATATCAATGGGTCGCCGCTCACTCGGATGCTTGTGGATGGAGGTGCTGTGGTAAATCTTATGCCCTATTCAGTCTTCAAGAAATTGGGTTTGCCTGATGAAGAATTGATCAAGACCAATATGGTGCTCAACGAGTTTGAAGGCAAATAGAAAACTGAAGCCAAAGGTGTAACATATGTGGAGCTTACAGTCGGAAGCAAAACTTTGGCCACTGCATTCTTTGTCGCTGAGGTGCAAGGTAATTACAATGTTATACTAGGCCGTGATTGGGTTCATGCAAACCAATGCGTGCCATCCACTATGCACCAGTTTTTGATTCAGTGGGTTGATGATGAAGTGGAAGTCATTCATGCGGATAACTCGGCCTGTGTTGCTTTGGCCGATGCATCGGTGGATTGGCAACATCCCAATGCTACTTGCTTGACGGGACGTGACTTATCAGAGTTTGATTTTCTCAGCACGACCAAGAATGGTTTTGTGCCCGTGTCTTTAAAGCCGACTGAATGCAATCGGCTCCAAGGTATGATATGTTTAAATGGATTCTAATTCCGAGTGGTTACAAAAACTTCTTGTAAAATATTGATCCAGTGAGGACGATATGTATGAGTTTATAGAGGAGTTGGATGACATGGATAAACTTGGACAAGGTTTTACATCGGCTGATCCATTAGAAGAGATAGATATTGGAGATGGTTCAGTCACTCGACCGACATTTATAAACAAAAATTTGAAAGCCGATTGTAAGGCTAAATTAATCGAGCTATTGAAAGAATATGTTTGTTGCTTTGCATGGGAATATCATGAGATGCCAGGGTTGAGCCGAGAGCTAGTGGAGCATCGGTTGCCTATAAAAGCCGGTTTTAGACCTTATAAACAGTCGGCCAGAAAGTTTAATCCGAAAACATATGACCGGATCAAGGAAGAGATCGGTCGACTGCTTGAAGCTAATTTCATTCGACCTTGCAGGTATGCCGAGTGGATTTCTAACATTGTACCAGTGGAGAAGAAGGGATCCGGCAAGTTGAGGGTGTGCATTGACTTCAGAGATTTGAATAGGGCTACACCCAAAGATGGGTATCCCATGCCAATAGCCGATATGCTTATTAATGATGCTTCTGGACATAAGGTTATTAGCTTTCTAGATGGTAATGCCGGATACAATCAAATTTTTATGGCCGAAGAGGACATGTACAAAACAGCTTTCTGATGTCCTGGTTTCCTTGGTTTATTCGAGTGGACAGTGATGACGTTCGGATTGAAAAATGCTAGGGCCACATATCAAAGGGCTATGAATTTGATTTTTCATGATTTACTCGGTATCATACTTGAAGTTTATATTGATGATATTGTTGTCAAATCGGATGCTTTTGAATCTCACTTGGCCGATTTGCGTTTAGCTTTTGAAAGAATGAAAAGTATGGACTGAAGATGAATCCTTTGAAGTGTGCATTCGGCGTGTCAGCTGGCAAATTTTTGGGTTTCATTATTCATGAAGATGGCATCGAAATTGATCCCAAAAAGATAGAGGCCATACAGAAAGTGGAGGCTCCAACATGCAAGAGAGATATGCAAAAGTTCCTTGGCAAGGTCAATTACTTGAGAAGGTTCACAGCTAATCTGTTAGGGAAAGTTGATGCATTTACTCCTATCCTTCGGTTAAAGAATGATGTTGATTTCACTTGGGGGGCAAAACAGCAAGAAGCCTTTGTTATGATCAAGAATTATTTGTGCACTCCTCCGGTGATGAAAGCACCCAAGCATAGAGAGCCTTTTAAACTTTATATCGCAGCAGAGGAAGGTGTTATTGGTGCTATTTTGACTCAAGATACTGAAGGAAAAGAGCATGCCATTACATATTTGAGCAGACGTTTATTGGACGCGGAGACAAGGTATACATTTATTGAAAAACTATGTCTATGCTTATATTACGCTTGCACAAAATTGAGACATTACCTAGTGCCGAGTGCTTGTGTAGTAGCTTGTCAAACCGATGTCATTAAGTACATGTTACATAGGCCAATTCTTAGTGGTAGAATTGGCAAGTGGGCTTATGCTTTGATTGAGTATGATTTGGCTTATGAATCTCTAAAATCCATGAAAGACCAAATTGTTGCTAATTTCATTGTTGAACATCGGATTAATGACAAGCACGATGTTGATATGAACCTTGTTTCATTAGTGCCATGGAGATTGTACTTTGATGGTTCAGTTTGTAGCAATGGCCAAGGTGTTGGTATTGTTTATATATCTCCTCATGGTGCTGTTTTTGAAGCCTCATGCCGCTTAGAATATTTTTGCACAAACAATCGTCTAATATGAAGCATTGTTATTCGGTCTAGAGATGTTACTTGCTATAGGTGTTACACATATTGAGGCTTACGGTGATTTGTTACTAGTGGTGCAGAAAATATCCAGAGTCTTTCAGTGTTTTGACGAATCACTTAATGTTTATCTTGATAAATGTCTAGATATAATTTCTACTTTGGATTGTTTTAGCATTGCACATATATCTAGACATGACAACTGGAAAGCAAATGAGTTGGCACAGCAAGCATCTGGATATCATGTTGATCATGGCATGTTTCATATCTCTCAAAGACCGATGTCTTGTCTTGCCAATATGGGAGAGGCCGAACCTGAACCCACTAATTCGGCCATTAACAAAAAATCTAGTGTAGGTGATAATACCGATGGAGAAAGCCCATTGTTGATTACTTGTGCAATCCGAGTGAAAGGGTGGACAGGGCTGTTCGGCGTATGGCTTTCAAGTATACAATGAGAGATGATGGTCTTTATCGCCGAACAGTCGATGATGTTCTTCTAAAGTGTTTGGATGAGGACCAGGCAAGAGTTGCTATGGGAGAAGTACATGAAGGTATTTGTGGCACTCACCAGTCGGCTCCCAAAATGAAATGGTTATTGCGACGTGCTGGGTTTTATTGGCCGACTATGATTAATGATTGCTTCAGGTATTATAAAGGATGTGAAGCTTGTCAAAAGTTTTGTGATATTCAATTGGCTTCTATTGCTATGTTACATCAAATTATCAAGCCATGACTTTTAGAGGTTGGGGTTTATATTTCATTGACAAATCCACCCGCCTTCCTCAAAAGGGCATCGGTTCGTATTGGTGGCAAATGATTATTACACTAAATGGTCTCAAGCAAGACCTCTCAAGAACATGACACATACGGAGGTAATTCAATTCATAACCGAACACATTATTCATAGATTCGTATTCCTCAAACGTTAACTATAGATCAAGGTTCATCTTTTATGTCACACCAAGTCGAGAGTTTGCGAATCTTATAATATAAAGTTGCTCAATTCCTCTCCATATTATGCCCAAGCTAATGGACAAGCCGAGTCTAGCAATAAAATTTTAATCAAGCTCATCAAGAAGAAGATTGAGGATAATCCGAGGAGATGGCATGAGTTGTTGTCTGAAGCTTTATGGGCACATAGAATTTCAAGGCATGGTGCTACGAAGGTAACTCCATATGAGCTAGTATATGGTCAAGAGGTCGTTTTACCAGTAGAAGTAAATTTGAATGCTTTGAGAATAGCCAAACAAAATGATTTATCGGCAGTAGACTTTCATAACTTGGTGATGGACAATATTGATGAAGTTGCCGATAAACGTTTGGTTGCTTTGGAGTCCATAGAGAGAGAGACAAGTTGAGGGTTGCAAGGGCTTACAATAAGAAAGTTAAGTTGAAGAATTTTCAAGTTGGTGAACTCGTCTGGAAAGTGATTCTGCCGATTGGTTCAAGAGATAGAAAATTCGGGAAGTGGTCTCCAAGTTGGGAAGGTCCTTTTAGGATTACAAGGGTTGTTCCTGGAAATTCATATTTGGTAGAATCAATACAAGGGGCATTGTTACCCCGAGCTCTCAACGGAAAATATTTGAAGAAGTACCACCCGAGTGTGTGGCAGGAAGCCTGAGTAGGCAATGGCAGATATACGATTATCGCCCTTAGCACAAACATGGCCGATACATAATTATCGCAATAAGGAAAATAAATGGCCGATGGAGTGTTGACATCGTCCTTAGAACAAACATCGTGCATATTATTTTTCGGCGTGCAAGCTTTGCCAAAAAACAGGGGGGCATGTGTTGACATCGGATTTTGGCAAGGTACAAAAGGCAAGTAAGATCGCCTTAAGTGAAAGAGTTTTCAGCATGCAAAGTTTCAGGTCGCCGAGTGGAATAACTTTGATGTTTAATTTACCGCCATTCGACCTTATCTCGGTGGCCGAAGTTGTACTCCGAGTGACAAAATTCAACATTCCGAGTGGTTTTCGGCCGATCATGCCTTCAAGACGACCTCGGATGAAGGAGTATTCTAAAGGAATTGTCTTCGTCTCGTTGAGGCAATTGATTTTGATATATAAATTATCTCAATCCGAGTTCATATGCAAAAGTTAGAGGCAATACATCGTAGGTCAAGTTGAATGGAAATATGGCGCGAAGTACCGGACGCCCTGTCTGATGGGTCGCGCGAGCAATTCGGCCCTGAAGAATTCCTTGAATCGGAAAAACTTCAACACGAGAAAATTTCGTCTCATCGAGCCGATCGATTTTCATATATAATTCGTCTCAATCCGAGGTCGTATGAGACTTGGGGAGTCAAATCAAGATCAGGCTATGTTTTTGGTCGAGTGAAAAGCTTACCATCCGAAAGTGAAAACTCACACCGAAAGTGAAAGCTTACCTTTCCGGTAAAAACCTACTGATCGAGTAAAAGGTCGAGTGAAAACCTACCAATTGAGTAAAAGGTTAAAAACCTACCGATCGAGTAAAAGGTCGAGTGAAAACCTACCGATCGAGTAAAAGGTCGAGTGAAAACTTATCGATCGAGTAAGGGATTACCTTCTGAGTGAAAATATAATTATCCGAGTGGAATATTACCTTCCAAGTGAAAGATTCTAGCATCCGAGTAAAAAGTCCAGTCGGACGATCCGAGTGACTCTAATATCCGAGTGGATGAGCTCGAATCCAAGTGAAACTGAGCATGTGCCCGAAAGTTTATCTAGATGATTTCGGGTAAAGAGGTGTTCAATACAGAAGTTGTGCGTATCATCAAGACGGTAAACTTTGGTTTTGGAGTCATCATCATCAGATATAGTATATGGCCTGCAAATTCACTACAAGACTCGGATAATTCAATCAACCGCAAGACCGAGTCCGACTGGAAGGTAAAGACAACCTCAAAAAGTATTCAAGACGGCCTTATTTGAAAACGTGATCAACATGAGAGTTGTTCGTATCGTCAAGGCGCACAAGTTTGATATTTGGGCCATCTTGATCGGAGGTCATATGGAGGATCGGCGGCCTGCACAAGGAGGAAGACAGAAGTTGGGCCAGATTCAGACTGAATCCGAGTTGTAATAGAACTAGGACTCTAGGACGCGAATTGATGTAATTTTTCTAGTAAGGAAAGCCTAGATGAATCCTTTACTTGTACGGGAAGTATAGCCGCCTCTTATATATGTTGGGGTGATGGCCGATTAAACAACACACAATCGAACAAATCAATATACTACTTTTTCCTGTCTACTTTTTATCTCTCCACCGTTTTTCTCTCTCGTTCTTCGCTGTTCTTCGTGTTTGAGAGCTGCGAATCCCAAGGCTCTAGGGGCGAGCGAATCGACCTAGGGCAGCCCATAGCCACCGCAATCCCTCACAGGGTCCCTCCCAGGTGCACGGGGTTTCGGGTCTGCAAAAGCACCCGCCGACTGTCTTGCGTATCGCGCTGTCGGTCGGGTCTCCTTCGACGTGAGCTGCGGTGCATCACCCCCGGCGTCGAGGGTACACGTGACGTGTTCGCGTGTCAACAGATCCCCAACCGTGACTTTACCGGCCTGTTGAAGCTCCTCCCGCGCACCCCTGAGCTCGGTCCGTATTTCCTTGGTGGCATTAGTGTTCAGGTCGGCCGAATTATCCTCATGCTTCTTTTTAAGGAGCTCATACCGGTCAGTGGAATTTTTTAACTCGACAGCCATTTCGGCTATCTTTTCCTCGCTTCGCAATGAGCAGCCTGTTCGGCCCTCAATCCCTCGGCCGCCTTTAGGACAGCCGCATTGCTCACCCGAGCTTCTTCCTTGGCTAGAGCAAGTTTCGCCCTCCCGGCCTCCATGGCAGCAGCACCATCTGCAGTCCAAACATATTACATTAATATAATGCCACCTTAATATTTCCTATACAAAGGAAGGCAGGGCACATACCTTGTGATTTGTCCAGCCGCTCATTCACTAGCGTGATATCGGCATCAATCGATCCAATTTGCCTCGTTAGTTTGGCAACTTCAACGGACTAGTCGGCGGCCGAACCCACAGTTACCTGCACGTATTTACAAATCAATCATTGGTTTATGATCCCCTGTTTGCCGCCAAGGGCGGGCAATCAGAGTCTCAAGGGCTACTATCCATATGGACCACACCTAGTGCGTGCCTCTCAGCCATAAAATGGTGCATTCTTCACTACATACCTCAAAGCCTCTAAGCAGGCTTGTAAATGCTTCATTCAAACCGCTTGTAGTGGATGAAATCTTCTTGAGCACCGCGCTTATTAATGAGCGGTGGTCCTCCGAGAGCGCAGCTCCCTCCAGTAAGCCCGTTAGTACATCCGGCTAGACATTGAACTGTGCCGGACCCTTCCCATCGCCCCCCGCGGGAGCCAAACGCTCCGGGCTCAGGGCGGCGGATGCATTGGCTTCTGGCTTTGGTAGATCCGGACTCCTCCGTGATGACACCTCGGTGTCGCCCGCTTCATGAATCGGAGAGGTGGGTGGGGTCTCGCTCTCCATCATCTCCGGAGGAAGATCCCCCGAAGACGAACTCTGTCCAGAAGAGCTGCTAGCCGGACTGCAAGATACGGAACCTGGTTATTTATCCAGGAGAAATACAGTACCTTCGAATTAACGATTGACTTACAGCTCGGTAGAGGGTTGGCCCGTTGGCGGGCATAACGCGGTGAGGATGCCTGTCACGGCAGAGCCCCTTGGTGATACCATCTTCCCTTGCTTGGGCATCTCCGTCTCTAAGTCTTCGGAGGCGACCCTCTTCTTCCCGTGCAGGGAGGAGGCCTTAGCCCCCCCCATCCCGATTATCCTCCTTGGGGGAGGTAACAATTCCCCCGGTTCGGATGCGTAGCGTGTGGAGTTCGGTTTCTTCGTTCTTCCCCTTGTCTTTCCCCGAGGGCATTCTGCTGAGTACCCGGTCGAGCATCTTGGCCATGGTAGGACCAGCGAGCCTTCGAAGTGGCGCCGACACCGATTCTCTCCGCCTTTGTCGAGCCATTCTCGCCACGGATGATTTTCAAAATAAACAATTATGATAAATACAAAACAAGGTGTCCAGTATCAAGGCTACTTACTTGGGTATCTAGGCGATTGCAGCTTAGGCCCGCATCCTCGGTGGTGTCCGGACACTCTACTTTCTGTCCGAAGAATAATTTGCAAATCTCTTCGAGCTTCAAGCCGAAGAAGTGCTTGATAGTCCGCGGACCCTCCGGATTGAACTCCCACATCCGGAAAGGCCGGCGTTGGCACGACAACATCCGTCGGATTAACATCACTTGCATTATACTGACGAGGTTAATGTCCCTCTCGAGAAGCTCCCGGATGCGATTCTGCAGTACTGGTACATCACCAGCGGGCCCCCAATTCCGTCATACGTCTGTCCAAGACGCCAACTGTGACGGAGGGCCCGACCGGAACTCGGGGGCAGCCACCCACTTTGTGCCCCTGGGGGCCGTAACATAAAACCACCTCCGCTGCCATACATCGGATACTTCTGGGAAAGAACCCTCTGGCCATGGGGCGTCATTGTTCCTACTTATTATGGCACCTCCGCACTCCACGTGTCGCCCCTCGATCATCTTCGGCTTCACATAGAAGGTCTTGAGCCATAAGCCGAAGTGTGGGGTGACGTGAAGAAAAGCCTCACACACGATAATGAATGATGAGATATGAAGGATAGCGTCCGGAGCCAGATCATGAAAATCCAACGCATAGTAGAACATGAGCCCCCTCACAAAGGGGTCGAGGGTAAAGCCCAGGCCACGAAGGAAGTGTGGGACAAAAATGATGCACTCATTGGGCTCCGGTGTGGGGATGACCTGTCCTGGAGCAGGAAGCCTGTGTTGGATGTCAGCGGTCAGGTATTCGACCTCCCTAAGCTTTGCCATGTCATCCTTTTGAATTGAGGAGGTCACCCACCGGCCTTGAGGGACGGATCCGGACATATTGGAGGATCTAGGGTGTTGAAGCTTGGGTTTCAGGTGTTAGAACTCGAGGTGCGAGAAGGCGCGAGGAAGGTGGAAAAGAGGCATACGCCTTGACCCCTTTATAAAAGGTGTGACCGTTTGAGGCTTATCTAAAAACACGTGGAGTTATACCAACGGCCGTCGTGGGGTCACGCACACCCGTATTGATGGAAAATCACGTAATAAGAGGAACACGATCTCTGCCTCGACGGGACGTGCCAATAAAACTGCCTCGTAACACGAGTTGCGGTGGGGTAAGAAATGCCGGTTCGCGTTGGACCAGGCCACGATGCAAGGGCACAACGTACGAAGATCGCCAGCGGATCTGATTTATGCTATGCGAAGATCATCTTGCACACCCGGACACGGTCTACGTGTTCGATAAACCACTTTGGAGTATTCGGAGAAGGAACCCGCCTTGCAATGCCGGAGACAATACTGCACGCCGGACTCGTCATCATTGAAGCCTGGTTCAGGGGCTACTGAGGGAGTCCTGGATTAGGGGGTATCCGGACAGCCGGACTATGTACAACGTCCGGACTATTGAAGCGCGAAGATACAAGACTCAAGACTTCGGCCGTGTCCGGATGGGACTCTCCTTTGCGTGGAAGACAAGCTTGGCGATCCGGATATTGTGTTTCCTTCCTTGTACACGACTCCATGTAAACCCTAGCCCTCTCCGGTGTCTATATAAACCGGAGAGGTTGGTCCTTAGAAGGCCGATCACAATTACAATCATACCATCATAGGCTAGCTTCTAAGGTTTAGCCTCTACGATCTCGTGGTAGATCTACTCTTGTACTACCCATATCATCAATATTAATCAAGCAGGAAGTAGGGTTTTACCTCCATCGAGAAGGCCCGGACCTGGGTAAACATCTGTGTCCCTTGCTTCCTGTTACCATCAGCCTTGACGCACAGATTGGGACCCCCTACCTGAGATCCGCCGGTTTTGACACCGACATATAGCCCCACTCATTATTACGTGAGAGTGTCACGAGCAGAGACCTTCACAGGCCGGAGCCTTGCTTCACAGGCCGAAGCCTTTCTTCAGGGGTAGAACTTCTGGAGGTGCTGGATGTTCCAGGCGTTCTGGATGGGGACCCCGTCCTGTGTCTCCAGGCGCGCCGCTCTAGGCCTAGAGACACTGGCAACCCTAAACATGCCCTCCCACGTGGGAGAGAGGTTATGCAGCCCCTCCCTGGAGAGCACCCGCCTCAGGACGAGATTGCCCACCTCTTACGTCCTGGAGCGGACGCTGTGGCAGTGGTACCGCCGCAGCGCCTGCTGGTACCTCGCTGCATGGAGCGAGGCTTGACAGCGGTGTTCCTCCCCCGGCACGAGATCCATCCTCCGTGTGGCGTCCTTCTACGTTTTGTCGAACGCCAGGACCCGCGTGGAGTGATGCTTGACCTCTTGAGAGAGAACCACTTCTGCTCCGTAGACGAGGAAGAAAGGTGTTTATCCTGTTGGCTTGGTCGCGGTGGTGTGGATGGACCACAACACGGACTGCAGCTCGTCGAGCCAGCTCCTTCCATAGGCCTCGAGCTTCTTCTTGAAGGTGCGGGTCTTGAGACCCCTCAGGACCTCCGCATTGGCTCTCTCAGCCTGCCCATTGCTCCGTGGGTGTGCTACTGAGGCATAGCAGATCTGTGTTCCAAGTTTAGCACAGTATGTTTTGAAAAGATTGCTAGTGAACTACGAGCTATTGTCGGTGATGATGCGATTGGGGACCCCAAATCGGCTCATGATTCCCTTGATGAACTTGAAGGCTGATCCTGCTGGGATGGTGCACATGGCTTCTACCTGCGCCCACTTGGTGAACTTGTCGATGGCGACGTAGAGGTATCCGTAGCCCCCTGGTGCCCGAGGGAATGGCCCCAAGATGTCCAGCCCCCAGACCACAAATGGCCATGTGAGTGGGATCATCTGGAGACCCTGCGCGGGCTGATGGATCTACTTGGCGTGGAACTGGCATGCTTCACAAGAGCACTCCAGCTCGGTAGCGTCGTTGAGCGCGGTGGGCCAGTAGAAGCCGTTGCAGAACACCTTGCCCACCAGGGTGCGTGACGAGGAGTGATGCCCGCAATCCCCACCGTGGATGTCCGCCAGCAGCTCGAGCCCTTGTTCCCTGGAGATGCATCATAACGAAACATCATTGGGCCTCTTGCGATATAACTCACCATCACTGATACAGTACGCGGTGGCTTGACGGCCCACGTGCTCAGCATCCTCTTCCTTCTCTGGCAGGGTCCCTCGAAGCAACTACGCCTCCAACCCTTCCGTCCGGCGCCTCTCCTGAGGCTTGAGCGCGAGTAGTAAGCGGGCTCCTGAGGGGTGACCGCAGGCTGGAGCGCCCGTCTCGGGTGCTTGTGGCAAGTCCTCCTGGGGTGGTGCTGGAGTTGCAATGTGCGGGGCCGCAGATGGCTTGAAGAGCCACTCCTCAAACACCCCTGGCTCCCGACAGAGCCTACGAGAGGCTCTTTTGGCGATGTCGTGTGCTTCCTTGTTCGTCCCGCGCGACACATGTTGTAGCTCCACGCCCATAAACCGCTTCTCCATTTTGCGCACCTCTTCTAGGTACGCCTCCATGTGTTCGTCCTTAGGCGTGTATTCCTTGTTGGAGAAATTGACGAGAAGATGGGAGTCGCCCTTGATGGTGAGGCGCTTCACCCCCAGCGCGAACGCGGCCCTGAGCCCAGCGACCAAGCCTTCGAATATGCGATGTTGTTGGATACCTTCTCGCCCCGTTGAAAGCAGAGTTGTACTGCATAGCAAAGCTTGTCCTTGGTGGGCGAGATGAGGATGGCCCCTGCCCCTGCGCCTTGCCGAGCAAACGCCCCGTCGAAGTACATGATCCATCCGTCTAGCTCTTCATCTCCTGGCAAGAGGGAGCATTCCTTGCTTACTCCATGGTTTGGAGCATTAGTCCACTCGGCCACGAAGTCAGCAAGGGTCGCGCCCTTGATGACCCTGGTGGTACTGAACTCAAGATCAAATGCTTGAAGCTCAATTTTCCATTCAACAACTCGCCTGGCTGCTCGGGCTCCAAAGCACCCTCTCTAGCGGGTACGCTGAGACAACTCTGATGGGGTGGCCTTGAAAGTAGTGGCGCAGCTTCCTGGAAGCGACTAGAAGTGCGAGCAAGAGCTTTTGTGGCATGGGGTAGCGTGCCCGGGCCTCCCTCAATATTGTGCTGACAAAGTAAACGGGGTGCTCGACGAGGGGGGAGGCATCAGCAGAATCTTGTTCTTCACGGGGGCACAGGTCCCTTTTGGCCTCATGAGGCCTATGCTCTAGAGCCTCGATAACCATGGGGTCATTCGTAGCCTCAGGAGGAATGTCAACTGCTGTGCCGGCCGAGACTTCAAATGCCTTCCCCGAGGTGTGTTGCACTTCGCTTGCTGGTTGTGCATCCTGTTGCGGCTTCTTGACCGGGCGCTCCTTCCTTAGTGCCACCAGGGCGGCGCTTGCTGATTGTGGGGTTGCTGCCAGATAGAGCACCAAGGGCTCGAGAGGGCGCGGTGCCACCATCACGGGCGGACTGGTCAGATATCTCTTGAGGAACTGGAAGGCTGCTTCTGCCTCGGGGGTCAACTCGAATGGATCCTTCCTTTTCATCAGCTTGAAAACTGGGAGGGCGCGCTCCCCCAGCTTGGAAATGAAGCATCCAAGCGAGGTTACGCAGCCAGCCAGATTCTGCATCTCCTTTAGGGTCTGTGGGGTGTTCATGTCTTCTATTGCCTTAACCTTTTCCGGGTTAGCCTCGATCCCTCTGTGCGATACCAAGAAGCCTAGCAGCTTGCCGGAGGGGACCCCGAACACACACTTCTCGGGGTTAAGCCGAAGATCCACCGTGCGCAGGCTGGCGAACGTCTCCTCCAGATCTTCTATCAGAGTCCTGGCCTCCCGAGACTTCACCACTATATCATCGACGTAGTCCTCCGCGTTTCTCTCGAGCTGCGAACCCAGGGCGATGTGCATCAACCGCTGGAAGGTTGCTCCAGCGTTGCACAGCCCGAAGCGCATGCAGGTGTAGCAGTACACCCCGCATGGGGTGAGGAATGCCATCTTTTCCACATCCTCCACGGCCATCTTGATCTGGTGGTTGCCGGATTAGGCATCCAGGAAGCACAACAGGTCGCACTCAGTGGTGGAGTCCACGATCTGGTCGATGCAAGGGAGCAGAAAGGGATCTTGAGGGCAGGCCTTGTTGAGGTTGGTGAAGTCGACACACATGTGCTCCTTCGTTCCTTTCTTGGGGACGATGATGGGATTCGCCAGCCACTCTGGGTACTGCACCTCTTTGATGACCCCTGTGGCTTGTAGCTTACGGGTTTCGTGGACGATGAAGGCCTGCTTCTCAATGGGCTGTCGGCGAGCCTTTTGCTTTACCAGCCGCACATTTGGGCATACCCTCAGGTGGTGCTGGATTATCCCCGTCGGAACCCCGGCCAGGTGTTTGGGTTCCCAGGCGAATACATCCTTGTTGGCTCACTGAAAGTTGATCAATGCCTCCTTCTGATCCTGTGGGAGGCCAGCCCCTATGGGGAGGGTGGCGCTTGCCGTGCCATTCTCGCAGACCGGCACTTGCTTCGTCTCGGCTCGGTCCTGGGAGAACAACTGCTTCTTCTTGGCATGCGCTGCCTCTAGGGCCTCCTGATCCTCCTTCTTGCCGAGTATCGCGGTCGCGGCTGTCTTGAAGGCGAGCTTGAGGGCCTGCAGTGCGCCTTTGGTGTCCCCCACCACCGTGAGGACACCGTTGCTACCCGACATCTTCATGAGGTTGTACGCGGGATGGGTCGTAGCCATAAACTGCGCCAATGCTGGGTATCCTAGAATGGCGTTGTACGACAAGTTGATCTTGGCGATGTCGAACTCGACGAGCTTGGTGCGGTAGTTGTCGCGGGTCCCAAAGGTGACAGGGAGGCCGATCTACACCAGGGGCCTGGTGGAGCCGTCTCCAACTCCGGATAAAGGCTTGAATCCTGTTGACCTATGAGGGCCATGGGGAACCAGTTGGCCTTCACCTTGTCGTCTCCGCCGCCCACCAAACTGCCTCCTCGTAGGACCTAAGAAAGGGGGCCGGATCTTCCACGTCATCATAGCGCGGCGGTATCTCCGGTCGGAACATGGGCGGCCACTGCAGCTGCCGCAACGTAGGGGCGAAGCAGCGCAGCCCTGGCGCTTCGCGCGTCGACGAGGTCGATGGAGGAGCGCCCGCCATATGGGTCACTGGCATGATCTGGAGGTCGAGGAAGAGGATTCCGACGCACCCCTACCTGGCGCCCCAAATGTCGGATTTTCGTATCCGGCAACCCGTGAGAGGTCCAAACACTAGGGTGCGTGCGGAGATCTCAACTTGCCCAGCCTGCCTACTCGCGATCCTCCCTAGCTAGCCTAGCGTGTAGAGCTCATAGAGACACAAAGACACAGAGAATTATACTGGGTCGGGCCACCGTTGTGGTGTAATACCCTAATCCAGTGTGGTGTGGTGGATTGCCTCGAGGGCTATGGATGAACTAGTACAAGGATGAACAAGCCTCATGAGGTGAGGTGTTCTTGAGCTGGCGAGGTGCTCTTCTTGCTCTAGTTTCGGTCCTCTTCTGTGGTGGTGGCTAAATCCTATATATAGTGGCCTTGGTCCTCCTCCCAAATATGAGCGAGAAGGGATTCCACAACGGTGGGCTTTGAAAGGGGACAAGTAGTACAGTCTATCCTTACAAAAGTAGTCTTCGCCTGCGAAAAGCCTTTGGTCGTGACGCTGTGTTGCGCTTGGTGATGACCTCCGTCCTGCCGTCCTGGCGGTCTTGGTCTTGTTGCACCAAAATGGAAACCTTTGGCTGATTCCCCGGGACTCTGTGCCTGTTTCTTGCCTCCCTTGCACCAAAGAGGAAACCTGCGCTCTACACCCGCCTGGCACCAGCCTGACCTTGGTTGTCATGGCTCACGTCAGCTGAGCCTCATGAGGTAGCCGCATAGAACTCTACGCCCCTTAGGAGCCCTCTGGAGGAGGCCAACTCCTTCAGGGGTCTTGGCGTCGTCCGCCTTGCGAGGCTTGTCCCCTCGCGATGGTCTTGCTGCGCTGATGTTGAAGCTGGGCCGTACCAGGCCCTCGATGGAGCCACACGGTGGGCCGCAGGCAGGCAGGACTAGGTACCCCCAAGTCCAGGATGGCGACATAAACCTTGTAAAATAAGAGAGAATAGGCATAAGTATTGTGACATAACGTGCAATAACAGCCCATAACACAATAAATATCGATATAAAAGCATGATGCAAAATGGACGTATCAACCCTCTCCTCATTCGTGAGGGAAGCCATCAGATCGTGCCTACACTTCAACTACTCATTTTCTGAGAGAGAGAGCCACCTACTCATGTGTTGAGACCAAGATATTCCAATCCAACCATATGAATCTTGATCTCTAGCCTTCCCCAAGATTCTTTCCACTCAAATCATATTTCCCCCAAATCCAATCCTATGAGAGTGAGGAGAGTGTTGGGGAGACTATCATTTGAAGCACAAGAGCAAGGAGTTTATCATCAACACACCATCTATTACCTTTTGGAGAGTGGTGTTTCTAGATTGGTTAGGTGTCACTTGGGAGCCTCTGACAAGATTGTGGAGTTGAACCAAGGAGTTTGTAAGGGCAAGGAGATCGCCTACTTCGTGAAGATCTACCCTAGTGAGGAAAGTCCTTCGTGGGCGATGGCCATGGTGGGGTAGAAAAGTGTCAGTGGAAGCGACACCTATGGGATCACGGGAATCCCTACTACAGTTGCGAGGCGCGGGGTCGTGAGAAGAGCGGGATCAACAGTCAGCACAAGCACTCAGGTCATTTACCAAGGTTCGGGCCGCGAGGATGTGTAAAACCCTAGTCCTACTTTGGTGTGTATATCAGTGTTCTTGGAGTTCTTGAGCTAGCTACGATGAGTGTCACTTGTCCAAGGGTCCGAATCCTTCTCCTGGATGCCTCGGGCCTCCTTTTATAGTCAAGGGGATCGCCATAGTGGCACACAGTGGGTGGCACTGGTGTACTATGGCTAAGCTTATCGCTTAGCCATTACAGGACAAGACGCATTTAATGTGCCCCTTAGGTGTCCCCCTTACTTTACCGCTGCCACGCCCTGCTTCGACACGCCGCCAGGCGAGATCGGCCACGCCATGTGGTGGCAGCAGCTCTTGAGGTGGCGCATTGGTAGGGCCTTCACGAAGATTTGCATGCCATCACGTAGGCATGCGCTAAGTTGGCTTGGAAGCCTTACGTCGACACGCAGGTGCCTGCCTACCTAGTGGGCTGGCAGCTGCATTGTCGGGTGGTAGCTGCGACATATGCCAGCGGGTGGCTTATCATTGTGGGAGCCACTAAGACGTCACCGGGGCCTGGAAACGGGATAAGTCGAAGACATGCACGCCGGCGAATCTTACCCAGGTTCGGGGCTCTCTGTGGAGATAACACCCCTAGTCCTGCTCTGCGGGGTCTCCGCATGATCACTAGATCAACAAGTAGCTACAAGAGGCTCCTTGAGCTGTTCGGTGGGAGGAGGAAGAAGGGCAAGGCTAGCTCTCTTCTTTCCCTATGGTGTTGTCTAAAACTCTCTGAAATCAACCCTTTGCATGGGTGTCCCGGGGGGTTTATAGGCCTACCCGGGGTACAATGTAATCCGGTGGAGTGCGGGCGAGCCGTCGGTGTCTCGACCGCCGTCTTCTCGCCCGGCTCACAGGGCCCGCCGATTGGTGGGTCCGCCCATTATCGGCCCGTTGGTCTGACAGGCCCCACCGCATGGGGACCTTGTCGAGGCTGGTTATTGTTGCCTCGCCTCGATGGCGAGGGCTTTGTCGAGTAAGCATAGCTCAGTGTCGCGCCTGCGGGCTCCCCGTAGCCTTACCCGTCTTGTTAAGCAATAGTGCTTGGCGCCGAGAACAAGTCGACTCTTGGAAGCCGGCCCGGCCTTAGGCCGACTGGGGGAGCTGGGCCGCCTTCGGATGTCTCTCTGACCAAAGGGGCCCACCACCTGCAAGCCGTACTGGCAACCCGTCGTGGATGGCGTCATGATCCGCAAGCTGATGCCACGCAGGACGGAGCGATAGCCGCCCGTCTGATGTACTATAGCCATGCATCTGCCCGGGATTGAAGGGGTGGCGAGGGTTATTGT